>CM068832.1:43284453-43859453 GCA_028554795.2 Sinohyriopsis cumingii
TATTAACTGATATGTTTTAAAACCTATGATGTAAGAACACACAGAATAAGTTATGTTTTTTGTTTTATAATGTGTAAAACTAGAATCTAAATCAAAAATCATTTCTTGCTAAGACATGAATTTAAATAATTAAGAATATATGTGTTTTGTCTTTCTAAGTTGCATATTCATTGAAATACAGCTTACATGATTGTACTTATTTCATTACCTCATAATATTGATGCTTTTTGATATAAAAATAAAATCCAACAACTTAATATTCATCTTAAGTATACCTTAACAATATTGAATTGGCTGGCGTCATCTATTGTCTCCACTTCTATACAACCACTCTTGCTGAGAAAATGGTACTGCTCTGGATGACTGTACAGCTTTAAGCTACCTGAAAATAGGAACAGAAAGAAATGGGTTCTTTCAGGGACTTGTGTGCATACAAACTAGTCTCCAACTCACAAAAACATGATTTACATTAGACCACTAACCATCCTTTGTTAGAACCCAGCAAGAAGGATTTCTTCATGGCTATGTCTTTCCTCTAACTGTACACAGCTCTATAAACTTAGTGTGGCTCAATTATTGGGCCCCTGGGTGGGGAAAGATGGTGGATTGTTTCCCCTGGGTATTGTAGTAAACTCTATAAACATACTGTGGCTCTACTACTCTGCCCCTGGGTGGGAACAGTTTATGGTTTGTTTCTTCTTGGTACTCTAGTTTTCTCTATAAACCTAGTGTGTGCCACTGAGTGGGGATAAATAGTCAGTTGTTTCTCCAAATGTGGGATACTCACAGGCTAAAATGTTTTAATATATATGTCAATGCTTGGATGCCACAAGGTTATATATATATATATATATATATATATATATATATATATATATATAACCTTGTGGCATCCATACTGCACTCTAGTTTTCTCTATAAACCTAGTGTGGCCCTATTACTGTGCCACTAGGTGGCCCTAATACTGTGCCACTAGGTGACCCTATTACTGTGCCACTGGGTGGGATAAATAGTCAGTTGTTTCTCCAAATGTGGGACACTCACAGGCTAAAATGTTTTAATATATATGTCAATGCTTGGATGCCAAACTAGTATCTAACTAGCCGAAGTGCTTTCGACTCTCAATGAGTCTTTGAAAGAAAAAGACTCATTTAGAGTTGACAGTGCTCAGGCTGGTTAGAAACTAATTTTGCACTATTTGTTGTCAGTTTCTTGCACTTATCTTAATCAGTCTCTTAGATGTGATCCCTTGTCAAATCCAGTGCACTTGAAAGGACTGATACTTACCATATAATCTGTATTATATATATATATATATATATATATATATATATATATATATATATATATATATATCTCCTGAGTTTTGTGGTCACAAAATGGTCATTCTAATTCTCTCCCACCCACCCAGCAAATTTCCCATATAAAAGGCATGTAACCAACATTTACCTGTCTTCTACAGAGGGTGACCATGTGTTTCTTACCCAAACAGTGCTTTCATCCCTTCTTCCACACTTGGTGGCCATGTCTTTCTTAACCAAGCAGCAGTTTCACCCTGCCCAAAGCACTCATTGGAGTGTATCAGCAGAGACAGCTCCAAGTATGCAAATTAAAGTTCTTTGTTTTAATGAGCAAGGTATTGTATATATAAAGGTATATTACGTGAATTGATGGCCACAGGAAGCTTCATTTCAGTCCATAATCATCAAAGGTCTTTCAAAATGCCAATCATCTCTTGATCTCTGAGTTTGAGCAACTGCTTCATCCATAAAGTTTTTAAAGTGTAAAAATCTGTTTTCATTCCTAATTATACCACCTGGCCTGACAAAATGTTAGTCTTATGTTTCCCAATCATAGGTATAGTTTGATAGGAACTGCTAAAAATTTATCAAAACTATGTTAATAGCAATAAATAATAGGAGAATCAGTGATGATGTACTGTTTATTAGGGATTAGAATTTGGATTCAGTAATCTTGTGTGGACCTTTTTATTTTCTTACGGTGTTATTCTCGTTTTTGCTAAATAGCTACACTAAATATATACATACATATTGATTGCATACTACTACTGCTAATAATAATACATGCAATATAATAATAATGACACTACTAATAACAATAATGCTAATACTATTCGGTGCATGGAACATGCATTTGTCATGAACCCAGCTTGAGAGCTGAACCTGCCTTTATAGGTCAACTGTCTACAAAGGCCCATGGGTGGCCCTATAGACAGGTTTGACAGTAGATATATTTTGTACATAAAAATCAATCTCATTTTTTAGTGTCACAATCTAACGCACCATCATATTTGTTGATAAACAACTCCATACACAGGTCATATATGTTGATAACTCCATGCAATGATCATATACAGTTTTCCATCATTACATGGTAGACAGGGTCCATAACTGCTGTACCACATTATGTACCAAACAGCAGTATAGCGAAAATGATCAAAAATGTTGACATGGCTTGTGTTGGGGTGTGGGATGAGTAAACAAGATACCAGTCAAATGTATAGTAATACTGTTTGTTTATGTAAATTAAGTGTTGCATTTTTTCACTGCATGGTATTTATACATGTAATTATGTCCAACAATAATATTTTAAAAAGTGAATACAAATATACTGGGCATAAGATTGCTTTCTTTCAACCCATATTGTCGTTATAATTTCTAACTACAACTGATCAAGTTTAAAGTGATTAAAACCATCGTAATCACCTGCAAAAAATGATTTAATTCAGGTTGCCCTCCAGCCCAACATTAAAAGTTCCATTATTTTTTAATTAGGCGTTCACAATCATATTTAAAACTTCTACACCACTTCTACACCCTATTTGCAATTAATTAATTAAATATCTTTCTGCAATAAGCGTACTGAGTAATGCCAAGTCACTTATTTAAATCAATAAAATATCCTGTTTTCAGTTCAAAATATCAGTTACATAAAATTATGATGATTAGCAACTGAGTGACATCACACTATGTGCAGCATGCTTTTATGAATTCCAGAACATGGAATAAATGAAAACAATGACAAACTTACATACATAAATGTAATCCACTAAAAATCCAACGATGACCCAAACAAACCCATTTGTTCACAAAAAGTACTAATCCAAATAGAATAAGCACTATTCACTCAACTGAAATGTGTTTCCTACTGGAAGTATTTCATGATTTTAGGTTGTTTGACAATGGATTGTTCAAAGGGGGGGGGGGCTTTATGTCTCTTTTTAGCAAAGTCTATGATATTTCTCAGCTGCATAATTTTTAAAAGCTCAATGTCCTAACTTTCTAGCAATGTCAGTCCTGTCTTGCATGCAAATATGGCTGCGAAAACAGCATGTAGTGTTTCGGTTGGTACTACTGGTTACTGTCAATAGTAGATATTACTTCCTGTTGATTGGGATCTAAATTTTCTCTTTTGGCACCAAGAACTGGATGACGTCAGTCTTACATCTAACAGTGAGGAAGTCCTCATCAATTCTGATCAGTACATAACATCATTCAAATGAGTTAAAATGTCCATGTAGCACAGTTTTAGTATTTTCAACATCCTCCTCCACGAATCCCTTAAAACTACAATCCTATCGACAAAACAAGCTTTCCTTTCCTGGACATCTCCATTGTGAAACCAAATGTCTTAATTCACTTGTAAATACTGCAAAGACTAAACTCACTTTGAAATCTGATTTCACTGGAAAGTGGCACTTAATTGTTTGAATAGACTTTATTTCTACTGTAGCTGCATTATGCAGATGAACATCTCTTCATGGCTGCACTGCAACAGATTACAGAATGCAGCAGCAAGTACAAAAGACATGCTGCCCCTAATCCTTTCTGTGTTCTGTTGCTGTCCAGGTGTCAGTAAACAATGACTGACAATAAGCTGGTCTTCTGTAAACAGTGTTTACAGAGATCAAGTCACTGATGTGCTGGGGTGGCTTTAGTCCCAACAGCAGATTAGATAGTCGCGTGTACTTACGCCAAACACAGTATCTGATAAATGCCAATTGTGGCTAAGTAGAGACGTGTTATTTCAGGCGTTCAATAGCTTGTTAGGCATATAATATCTTGCCCAAATACAACAGTGGCCAATAGTTGTTAAATTATGTATAAACATGTCCTACAGCATTTTTTATGTAAAGGTTTCATCTGATAGATGTTGAACATTTTTTTTTTTTTAAAAATTATTATAATTTTTATAATTTTTATTTTGGGGTCTATAGCACTACTGCATAATATCCAAACCTGCATCATAGAGAAGTGCATTATTACGGGGGAAAGCTGTGTGTTGATAAATATATACACTGATCATGTGTTGACAACTCCATAAACTGATCATATATCTATCCATATACTGATCATACATGTATCCATATACTGATCATATATGTTGATAAATCCATATACTGATCATATATGTATCCATATACTGATCATATATGTATCCATATACTGATCATATATGTTGATAAATCCATACAATGTTCATATTATGTTGACATCACTATATAATAATAATAATAATGAGGACATTGTATAGTGCCTAATCTTCAGAAGCTCTAACTGCTTGACAACAGTAAACACCTATAACATAAAAAACATATATAATGACAGGATTACGAAAAACAGACACCATGAAATTAGAAAAAATAAAAAACATGCTGAAAATATTTAAGGTAAGTGTGCATGTATGTGTGTGTGTGTGTGATTTTTAATGTAGCTTTAAAAAAATTTCAGTCATACTGCTACGATGTCTGCTGTGTGGCAGTTTATAGTGATGTCTAGCACTGGGTCATCATGCCACAGACATGTAGCACGATGTCCCACCCAGTCACATTATCCTGACACCAGGCCGACCAGTTCTAACACTAACCTCTGAATGCTGAGCGCCAAGCAAGGCAGCTGTTAGTACCATTTTCTTAAGTCTTTGGTATGACTCGGCCAGGTAACGAACCAACGACCGACCGCATCCAAGGCAGACGCTCTAACCACTAGGTCGCCGGAGCGGTCATTTAAGGTAAGAAACATTATTAGGTCTTTAAGTTTGTTCTTGCAGTCGAAATAAGCGAGTTTTAAGAGCACTCCTGAATGGGATCACTATGTCTTTGTGTCAAAGTTCAGTGGGCAATTCATTCCACATTGCTGGGCCCTGGTATGCAAAAGAACGCTGTCCATATGACTTTGTTTTCATAGTGGGAATAATGAATATATGATTGTCAGAAGAAGAGCGTAAGTATCTTGCTGGTGTGTACACATGGGTGAGGTCGGATAGGTATGTTGGACTGTAGTCTGTCAGTGAAACGTAGCACAGAGAACAAATTTTGTGTTTGATTCTGGATCGAATGGATAGCCAGTGTAGGGTACAGAGCAGCGGGGAGGTGTGCTCTAATTGTGGTACTCTAAGGATGATCCGAGCAGCTGTGTTTTTAACTTTTTGGAGTAGATATTGAGATGAACCAGACAGAATTGAGTTACAATAGTCGTCTTGAAAGTACTAATGAACACACAAGTGTTTTAGTGGCATCAACTGAAAGATATTTGCGAATGGAGCTGATGCATCTCAGCTCAAGATATGCACCCTTGCATATGTTCATGACATGTTGGTGCAAACATGAGAGTACTGTCCAGAGTGACACCTAGGTTTCATACTGACTGTGTGAATTTAATGCTGGTGTTACTGATATTTATTGTTTGAGGTAAAGGATGTAACTAAGAAAGTCTTTGTGTTGTGATCACAATGGCCTCAGTTTTATCATCATTCATCTGTTGCTTGTTACATGTCATCCATGATTTCACATCAGAAATGCACCTCTCTACACCTTGGATGGTAGCATCAACTCAGTTGGGTGGCTAGATTTGTATAGTTTGGTGTCGTCAGCTTACAATTTGTGAGACACTGGATGATGACCTATGACACTTGAGAGTGGCTGAGGGTACAGAATGAAGAGAACAGGTCCAAGAACACAGCCCTGTGGAACACCACAACATAGATTAACTGGGCTGGAGTGTATTCCATTTGCAAACACAATTGTGTCCTGTTGACCAAGTAGGACTGAAACCACAGTAAGGCTGTATCATGAATGCCAAATACATGCTGGAGATGTTGAAGTAATATATCATGATCTATTGTGTCAAATGCTGCAGACAAATCAAGGAGGGTGAGGACTGAAATCTTTCAGCTATCCAAAGCAGAGAGAATGTCATTAACTACTTTTAGAAGAGTAGTTTTATTACTGTGGCAAGGGAAATCTGCAGACTGTACATTGTACATTGTTGGTTTCTTCAGCAGAGGCTTTATAATGGCAGTTCTGAAAAATGGTGGGAATTCCCCGGATGAGAGAGAGGTATTAATAACATCAGTTAGTGAAGGCAATACTGGATCTAAGCACTCAAGCAGCAGTGGTGTTGGAATTGGATCAAGTTCACATGACTTTGGTGCACTCTTCATCACGATTGTACGTACTAAATCCATAGAGACAGGTTCAAATGCTGCTAATGGTTGCCACTGAAATTCTGTATCTCAACTGTATGGTGATGACAAGCCAATTGAAATTGTGTTGTCAAGCTTATCTCTAATGGTTTGTACTTTGTCATGGAAAAATTTTGCAAACAGGTCCGGAAGGTCGACTGGAGAGAAGGTAGTTGGAAGTGGTATACATTTATTCCTTGACATTAGCTTGTTAGTAATCCTGAAGAGCTCTTTGCTGCTGAACTTTCCATGATCTTAGCACTGTAGTGGGCTGATTTCGCTGCATGGACTATGTTGTGGCGTTCTTCTTAGCGGCTTCATAGATTTGCTTATGAATAGTGAGCCTGGTGGAAAGCTAAAGCCTCTCAGTTTTATGGCGTCTCTTTTAGCAGTGCGAAGCTGGTCACTAACACTGCTATACCATGGAGAACACTTTTGAATTGATACTCTGCACTTGGTGGCTGGGGCATGTTTGTTGAGCAATGAACGCAGGCAGTTATCAAGTTGTTCTGCTGTTACAGTAGGAGGTAAGCAAGTTGTTAGGTTTGCTTGGATGTCGTGCATTAGTTTGGTTCTATTTATCATACGGATGTTTCTCTTAGTAGCAAATAAAGGTGGAGGGTTAGGGACTGATACATCAAGATGGCATAAAATGCAGAGGTGATTTGATGCAAGTTTGTGGGATACCAGGGAGGACTGTAGAATATTATCATCAGGTCTATGAAGAATTCAGTCTAAAATGTGACCCATGTTTATGCATGGGTTGGTTAACTGACTGTTTGAGATTGAAAATTTTAATGGAATCTAGGAGTTCTGATGTGCTTGGGTTTCTGGGACAATCAAAGTGAAAGTTGAAATCTCCAAGAATAATCAGGTTGCCACCTATCACATTTCCATACTCCAGGAGATTCAAAAACTGCTCCAAAAAGAGAGATTCAGTCAGCTTGTTTTTTCTACAAGGAGGAGGGCGGTATAGGCAGAAAAAATGGACTGACCTTTGTTCCAGTGTAAGTGTGGTTTGGACTAGTTCAAATGATGTGTGGTAGAAAATGAAAGTTGTGATGTGGTTAAGACGTTTGATCATGTTGTTCTTTGTGATGACAGCAATTCCACATCCACGAGAGTGGCAGGGAAACGACTTGATGGAATAACCAGTGGGTGTTAGATCCGCACACTTGGGCTCATCGCCTGATGTTTTTAGCCATGTTTCTGTCAGGAAAAAGACGTTGATATTCTGATCGTTGATAAAATTAACTATTTCTGTGCGCTTTTCCGGTGGTCCTACTGAAAGGGCTTTGAATAATGCAATATGCAGAGGTATCTCTTGGATAGTTGACACAAAGGTTGACGATTTAATAGGGATTTAAATTAGGTTATCTAAATTAATGGACAAATATTTTAATTGTTGTGCCCACAAGGGCATAAGGGATATAACTGAATTTTTCTTCCTGTTCTATGCCTGCAAGCTTTGAAACAGCATTTTTTCTCGCTTCTGTTTACATTTAAGTAATGATGAATGTAGTCCCAGTTCGCTGAGTCTAGAGCACAATGTATTGTGGAGAGCAAAGGAGTGGTCATTTAAAGCAATTAATGAGGGTCCATCATAGCACAAACGAGTTGACTGGCGAGTATCACGTGATGGCGGTTTGTTCAACAACAAAGGAAGCTGTAGCAGTTGAGCAAGACAGCTGAGAAAAGTCTAATTGTTCTCATTTCCAAAACAAGGAGGTGAAGAAACACATATGAACTGAACAGCCAATGCATGATGAACACAATGACGTAGATCAAGACAGGCAACAAGCACATGTATCATGAAAAACAGCACAAAAAAATGGAACAGCTGCTTCAAGGCGGTTAAGCATAGTGGCCATCTTGACAATCCTGATCTAATGATCATATATGTTGATCAATCCATAACACAGATCATGTGTTGATAAATCCATACACAGATCATGTGTTGCTAAATCCATACACAGATCATGTGTTGATAAATCCATACAATATATGTTGATAAATCCATACACTGATCATGTTTTGATAAATCCATAAATGAATCATCTGTTGATAAATCCATGCATCAAACATATATGTTGAAAATATCCATGCATGTTGGTGTCTGTAATGTGGTATAAATTTCAAACTTTGAAGATCTCAATGTGATATGGTGATGTGCTCTGAATTCATTCTTTTGCATGTGTATCAATTTTCATGGTTTAGAGAAAAAGCATTTGTAATTAAATTCACTGATTTTGGAAGTTATACTATTATTTAAATAAGAAAAATGATTTGATACAAAGTCTCTGAATTCAAGGTATGAAGCAAGAACAAAATCCATGAAGGTAGTTTTCCAATTTTAAATAGTGAAATTACTTACACCAGCCAGTGTCTTCTAGAAAACTTACTTAACAGAGAGTCATCTGCCCCTTTCAGTAACTGATAAAATATGTGGAAATTCCTTTCGCCTTTAGCCTGGACACCTACCCTAGACTTGTGAATAAAAATAAAAATAAAAATCCAAACATTTCAATGGGATCATAAAAACAACAAAAGATTGCTACATATGTATTGCAGTGGATCATGTATACTGGTGAGACATAACTGTAAACAAATGTTAACATGGTATGGGCATGTTCACATAGCATCACAAACTTGGTTAATCTTTTTAAATTTCTTGTCAATTAAAGCTGAGTCTTGTATTTCATCTCAAAATGTCATGAATTTTGTAAGAAAATATCAAAAAAACTTCATTCCAATTTTAGCAGATGCCACTTAGACCCAATATTGTGCACTGTCTGCGTCCATAATTTAAAAATGGACCAATTCATAAAGCATGTTTATGTAGCATATTAAAAACACAACACTATATCCCCAATTTTATATCATGTTGATTTCATCTATTTTACTAATGCCTAAAAAAATTCTAAACATACACGCACGCTTTTTATGCATAGTTGTTGCTCATAAATTATGTCGGATTCAAAATCTTGATGATACCAACCCATTTACCAATTTTTCTAGAAACTGGATGAGAAATTAAGTTTCTGGATCTAGACAGGTAACAAGTTCTGATAATCATCTAAAAGTATTTTTTTTCATTAATATGTGCAGATCTTACATTTTACAATAGTTTGCTAAGACCATTCAAAATTTGAAAGAAGTAGCAAACCAGATATACAATTACGTCACTAACAGTGTATGTGTAGATCTAACTTATAATCTAACACATCCAACATCTTGATAATATTATACATGCTTGATCAAACTCTAATCAGAAATACAGATGCTTGAGTGTTGATAAGCTCAGCCAATCAGATGCATGTATTGACAATATCAGCTAATCAGATGCATAAGTGCTGACGAGCTCAGTCAATCAGATGCATCTGTTGACAAGCTGAATCAATCAGATGCACGAGTGTTGACAAGCTCAGCAACTCAGATGCAAGATCATTATTACTATCAGTGGATTTTGCTCATAATCATCTTCAGCCCAATTCTTGATTATATACTAGGTGCATTTGCCAAGTTTGATCAAAATCCTAGAAAAAATTTACATTCAAGAGCAGTAAAAGACTCTGCAAATCAGACATACGACTTCATAAATATGAACTGGCCTCATAAATAATAAAAAATTATCCAAGATCTTGCCAAAACTTGCCTATTCACTAAGTTGGATAAAACTCAGGTTAGAAATATTGTGTCTAAAGTTGTAACAAACTCAACTATGTACAGGATTACTTCAATAATATACACAGATCTTGCTCATAATAAAACACATTATAACACTGTGCACTACAACTCAGAAATGCTTGTTATTATTGTATAATACAAAAGCAGTAACCTATATATATAAAATATAAAATAATGTGTGACTAATAACATTTAATATATGAAATCCCATAAAATAATGAAAATACATGTGATAACATTAAAAGCAACAAATATATCAGGTATTTTAATATAACATTATTCATATAAAAGTGTTAGTGACTTTTAGGTTTTGTTAGGTAAAATAAGGTTACTGGTGTATATCAGAAACATACAAATAATACTAATTGCAGCGTTAAAAGTGAAATTGAATTTTAACATTATAGGCTATTTTTAGGTTTTTACGAAGGTTTTAAATATTTTTGGAGGTTTAAAGTACAAGAATGTTACAAGATTATATCCATGGTGAGCATAACATTTATTACAAACCTGATAAAGTCTGCTTTGTGTTCCTAAATATAACGAATATAAAGCAAAAATTAATAAATAAGCAAACTGACTGGATGTAGTTGATTAACATAGTGCATGTACTTTCTAGAATGCCAGACTAACGTAATGAAAACCTATATGCAAAAAAGGCAATTTCTGTGGGGTCAGGGTTCACCATATTTTCCAAATTTTTAGGTTTTTTTTATTTATTTAGGTTTTCAGTTTTTTTAATTTCTAAGGCTTTTTTTAAGTTTCTAAGGCCACAATGAAATTTTAGATTTTTTAGGCTTCTAACCCTGTAACTGGCTTTTTAAGCACAACAGAGCTAATTCATTCCCAGCATTATATATATATATATATATATATATATATATATATATATATATATATATATATATATATATATATATATATATATATATATACTTAAGACTTTTTCTTTCTTATTTTATGTTACATGCAAATTCATTCCAAATGTTATATTATATAATATTATATTATAAAATGTATAACATATCCTACTAAGACTTTTACTTTTTCCTTTTTATCTTTTCATATATTTCCGTTTTACATATCTTTAAAATGTTCAATACATACTATTCAGTTTAATGCCTAAGGTGTTATTTGCTAATTTATTGTTATATTGAAATTCATGTGACCTGTATTATAAAATATTTATTTTTTACTGTTAAATGTTTCTCAAGTGAGAGAACTATTCTTGTAACAAATCTGTTTATCTCAATACAGCTGTCAATTACTTCCCCTGCCATAAAATGCTAACTCTATTTTGATTTCCAAAGTGGTTGTTGTTGTTGTTGTTGTTGTTGTAGGGTTTAACGCCATTTTTCAGCACAAGATAGGCTATACATGGCGGCCAGTATTAATGGTGGAGGAAGAACCCGGGAAAACCCCGGAAAGAACCACCAACCCACGAGAAGCTACTGGCAAGCTTTCTCACATACCCACATTGGCTGAATCTGAGACTCGAACCCACGCAGACAGAGGTGAGATAGCAGTGATCCATAACGGAGAGCGCTTTAGACCACTCGGCCACTCGGGGCCCCTCCAAAGTGGTAGCAAGGTCAGCCAATCAGATGCAAGATTACCTCATTCATGTGAATACATCTTGCTCATTATCAAACCCATCCAAGGTCTTAATGATATCAGCATATATACTAAGTTTGATCAAAATTAAAACCAACTGCCCCTAGAGTCACGTGTGGTAACAACCAGTCAGATGCAGGATCACCTAATTAATATGCATGGATCTTTCCCATTATTGAACTCGTGCAAGATTTAGCTGATACAAACCCATCTTCCAAGTTTGATTAAAACTGGATTAAAAATGTCTGGACTCCATGGTGCTTACAATCAAATGTTGATGGACAGATACAAGATGGACATATGGCCATACTTTAAACTTGCTTAGCCGTGTGGCCAGGTGAGCTAAAACTTATTGCTAAATGAACCAGAAAAATTTAATCACTTACCTTTTCCAAAAGATCTGAAAAGAAGGCATGAGATCATGATAGAGAGATGAGTGGATTTACATTCATACCTTGTACAAAACAGTACAAAGTCTCACAGCTAAATAATTTATGTAATAAATCTTAAGTTAACTGCATAGAATTGCTTGAACCCAGGATCTCCTTAGCATTAGCTGAGAGCTCTACAACCTTACCTTTCCATGCTGAGATTCCTAACTGAATCAAATTCTAAATGATGAGGTAATATGTCTTGACCAGCTGCTTCTTTACAAGCCTAGCTATCAGAGGCAATACTCTTGACCAGATGGTTCTTGACTAGCACACATATCAGAGACAATGCTCTTGACCAGCTGGTCCTTGACAAGCCCAGCTATCAGAGGCAAGACCTTTGACCACCTGGTTCTTGACAAGCCCTACTATCAGTGGCGATTCTCTTGACCAGCTGGTTCTTGACAAGCCCAGCTATCAGAGGCAATACTCTTGACCAGCTGGTTCTTGACAAGCCCAACTATCAGTGGCAATACTCTTGACCAGCTGGTTCTTGGTAAGCCCACCTATCAGAGGCAATACTCTTGACCAACTGGTTCTTGACAAGTCCACCTATCATGGCAATACTCTTGACCAGCTGGTTCTTAACTATCAGGGCATACAAGTTATGTTACTATTTTGTATGCAATTTTAGAGTACAAAACATAATGTGTACAAGAAAAAAAAAGTATTTAAAATCTGGGGAAGTGGTAAATGATCATATACCAATAAAATAAAGGACTGGACAATTAGGACTCCAAAACAATTAGATAATCATCAATATTCAACTTACATGCATTTGACTTACATATACTAATACTGTCATGTACTTTGTGATTCCTCCAGGATTTTCACAATGAGTCCAAATCTGTCATTTTTTTAAAGGTTTTATTGACACTGCATTGTCAACCATGGAAGTTGAGTACCTTCAAGCCTCAACAATGCATCTGTCAACCTTGTGTCTGATTCACTTCTGGGTGGTGGGAGTGCAAAAGCCCTACAGAGTTCAACAGGCACATTGAGGAAAAACAGATGTTAATCCAATTCCTTCCCGATGATGGTTCAACAAAACTTGGAGCCTATTCCCCAAAGGGAATGAAGAAAAACATACAGAAAGGAAAGTTATTGAACTGCTCTTTTGCCATGACCCGTGATAAAAACCCAGTGCCAGTCCAAAGACTGGTATCAAGTGCTCAAAGCTTGGTGACCAATGACCAGAGACTTAAAACAGAGATCAGTACCAATCACCAAAACTACAAATCTGTGCCTACTGTTCAATGATCAGAGCCCATCATTAAATTCTCAATGTTCGCCTCCTGGTGACTGACACTTAATGACTGTCATTTAAGTCATGAGCTGGTGCAAAGTGCAAACAGAAAGACCTTTTATAATTGCCACTCTACATTTCCTGGTATTTAGTGCTCAGTTGTGACGCCTACTGAATGGAATCAAGTCATTTTGGCTTAGAAAATTTGCATTTTTAAAATCAAAAGCTATTTTGAGACTCCCCCATAAGATTGGAATTAGACATATAAACATGTACTAAAAAGTGGTATGTATCAGTAGAAGAAATATATCAATTAAATTTCATTTATTTGCATGTTATTAAATTAAATGTGCAAAATAAAGATGCTAACTTTACTCTGCTTAACTGCAAAAGTTGGCATGTAGAAAGTTTTTTGAAAAGGGTTGTTTAAAACCCCAAACAAATTATATGACTTTGTATATAATGAAGTACTGGTTTTTTTATTTGTAAAAATCCTCTTATGTCTGGTTCGTACCTTAACATCTACTTTCAATGTAGTCTGACCAGCGGCTGTATACTTAATGATGTCATTATTAAGGATGCTGACAGCATGGGATTCTGGACTAAAATTACCAGCGGTCATTAGAGGTTTACACATTTAGCATGGTGTGACAGGTCACTAGCTAAATGAAAAAACCTAACCTAATCCAGCAAAATGTGAAATGTGTGTCCCCATGACCTTTTGTTATAAGGCTATATCATGTTTACATTGATGATCTTTGATGAGTCTATTGTGAACATGGTTAGATTGTAAGGGTGTACCACTAACAAAGATATGTGTACATTGATCATCATTTTTGATGATTCTATAAAGAACATGGTTTGACAAATAAACTTAAATGCAAAATCAAACCATGTCAGTGATGCATAAAATATGGGTCAGATTGACCTACATTTGGGATGAGATTGTAGTACTTGTCAAGATGCATCCTCTCACCAAATATCATAGTTCCAGGTTTCATAGTAATTACATAGTGTTTACAGAAACAGCTAAATGCAAAAACCAAGAATGTACGACCAATGTACACATATATGTACAAAGTTAGCAAGATCAGCACCCACCTCAGACAGCAGGTGCTATTAATCCCATTCCAAAATGATACCTGAGACCCAGGAAGAAAGAATGAGATTCAATAAAACTATACATATTTGTATGCCTTTATCTGTGCACACCAATGCCAATACTGACTATAATGTCTAGAGTCGTACAGTAATGATAACTCTCCCTTCATAGAAAATTGCTTTTTTGGAATTTAAAATTTATTCTGATATAGGAAGATACTTTGACTAACTTAATTCTTAAACAGAAACTGAAACTTGACTCAAAATGAAAGCAACTGATGCTACTTGCTGTAGGTTATTAATAATAGTGTCTGGTGACTTTGACATCATGTGCATTGGCTCTACTAATGTATGAGATGAAAACAGTTACAATTTAGATCAAGCTTAGATTTCAAAATAAAACGATGGATGTGCTCATCTGTATAGCAAAATCAAGATCAAAGCTATAAATGACACCCAACGGCAAAAGCAAGACTGGATACTTACAGTTTGTGATGACACCGCCAACTGGATCTCCCTTAAAGTCAAATTCAATGTCCATGTACTTGCCCTGTAAAAGAAATATTTACTTATAAACTGAAAGAAATATTTACATTTACTCATGAGCTGAAAGAAATGTTTACTCATAAACTGAAAGAAATATTTACTCGTAAACTGAAAAATGTTTATTCATACAGCTCTGCTGAGTTTATTTTCAAGAAGTCTACAAGAATTTCCCCAAGATTCTAGTATTTTTGACTAATTGATGATGAACCATCTCCAAGTTACTTTGTTAACTACCAGTGTTTTGCATCATTTGAATCATCACATTTTATCGCATTTATTTATTATTTAATACTGGACACTACATAAAAATTATTCTGTAAATTTAAAAAGTGATAAATCTTATCAATTTTTAAATATCCTTAACTGTAAAGAACACAGGGAAGCATGAAACACAGAACCCATGACTTTGTAGGAAACTCAAAATGAACACTGTATAAACTCATTTATAACACAAACACAATAGTCATTGTATAAATTAATTTATAAACAAAATAGTCAACACCAGCAGATCAGAACATATTATACATTCTATGCTAATGAGAGAAGCATAGTCCCTGGCCTATTAGCACATTATGTGGCACCTTAATGCAATACTGATACCTAATTCACTTACAACCAACTAAATATTATAAGACGTCTAGAAGTCTACTGATGACAACCCAATGTCAATATGGCTTTCCATAGCATCAGAAGCAGATGTCAGGTCAGCATCATATACCAACCTGGTAAGAAGTATTTTCATGAGAACTCCTTGTTAACACGATTATTTATCTAGAGAGGACAGTAGGCTTAAACAATATTTTAAAAATGGCCATCATGGTGGGCATGCTGGAGGAAAGACGAGCACCATTTTCATTTAGGATCAACTAGAAACCTTAAACAGTTCTTTGGTAAAATCTCATTGGCATGACTGTATATAGCCACCATATTGTTACCATTTTCAGGACCAACAGACCTGATAATAAATCTTCTGGTGAAAACCACATGTCAATATGGCTCCCCATTCATTAGGAGTAACAATAACAAGATTTTCAAAATGGCTGCCATGATAGCCATATGGACATTCAAATGGCACCATTTTCATTTACAACCAATCAGACATCACAAGGTATCCTTCAATGAAACCCATGTCGATATAATCATCCATTCATGAGAATTAGCAATAACAAGATTTCCAGAGGTTATACTGGATATACAAGCAGAACCATTTTCATTTAGGACCAACCTTACATCATAAAATGTCTTCTGGTGAAAATCCTATAAAAATATAAAAATATGACTTTCTGTTCAGGAGGAGTTGCAATAAGATTTTGCTGAGTGGTCTAAAGCGCTCTCCATTATGGATCACTGCCATCTCACCTCTGTCTGCATGGGTTTGAGTCTCGGATTCAGCCAATGTGGGTATGTGAGAAAGCTTGCCAGTAGCTTCTCGTGGGTCGGTGGTTCTTTCTGGGGTTTTTCTGGGTTCTTCCTCCACCATTAATACTGGCTGCCATGTATAGCCTATCGTGTGCTGAAAAATGGCGTTAAACCCTACAACAGCAACAGCAACAGCAATAAGATTTTCAAAATGGAGGCAGTACTGTATTTCACTGACACCCAAGTAAACAGTATCAGAAGTCATTTCTTGAAAATCCATGTTGATATGACATCCCAATTTTTAGGAATAGTAATAACAAGATTTTCAAACTGGCTACTATGGCAGCCATGCTGTATGTCTGAACAGTACCAACTTCATTTTAAGATCAACCAGAACTTGGGATAAATGTGTGTGTGTAAAATTTCGTGGCAATCCTCAAAGTAGTTAGGAGAAGTTGTGATAACATATTTGTACAAAGACAGACAGTGTGTGTGTGATCTGGATTTTTAACATAGCTTTAAGAATTTTCAGTCATATTGCTACGATGTCTGCAGTATGGCAATAACTAGTGATGTCTAGCACTGGGGCATCATGCTGCAGACATGTAGCATTATGTCCCACCCAGTCACATTATCCTGACACTAGGCTGACCAGTACTAACACTACCCTCTTAATGCTGAGTCCACAGTGAGGCAGCTGTTAGTACCATTTTAAAAAGTCTTTGGTATGACTTGGCTGGGGTTTGAACCTATGACCTCCTGCATCTGAAGCAGTCGCTTTAACCACTCAGCCACAAGAGCACTGCAAAGACAGACATCGGGCTAAATATGATGGACTACAAAAAACAGACTATCCAATATCTTAACAAGAACTGTATCTCAAGAAATTGCAGTTTCACAAATAATCTTTGATATCTTATGGGTTGTTGTGTTTACAGTAGTTTAAGTATCATTTTAATTTGGTGAACTTCTGCATTGAGTTAGACATGTGAGAAGAGTTACCATTACTTTAAAACTGTGGATCTTTACCAATACATTGTCATGCCAAAGTGAACACCAGCAGACACTTCAGTTGTGAGCCTGGCATGTTAACCACTGCGCCACCGTGTCTCCAATGTGTGCAAAAGTGGCCAGCAGAATAAAGAACATACTGTGGTACCATTCATAATATTATTTTCCACAATATTTCTTTACCTTAATTATTTTCAGCATGTTTTTGTTCGCAATTTCTCTGTTTGTTTTTGCAGTCTTGTCTCTGTTTATGTCTGGTTGTCTTAAATAATATTATAAAGATCTTAAAGCTTATAAAGAATTTGCACTGTGTTAAGTAATTATTATTATTATTATTGTTGTTGTTGTGTTATTATAATTATTATTATCATTAGTGTTGTTATTATTATCATTATACTGTTGTTATTATTATTATATGTCCAATCTGGGCACTATTATTTACAATGTTTAACTGGTTATTTTGTTCTACTAGTTCTGAAATTGTCATTGTGATATTTGTTGTTGTTGTTGTTGTTGTCGTTGTAGGGTTTAATGCCATTCTTCAGCACAAGATAGGCTATACATGGTAGCCAATATAAATGGTGGAGGAAGAACCCAGGAAAACCCAGAGACTTGAACCAATGCAGACAGAGGTGAGATGGCAATGATCCATAATGGTGAGCGCTCTAGACCACTCTGCCACTCGTACTTTTATATTTGTAAAAGCAGTTATGTTTCAGACCAAAACAATCATAATGTTTGCACATTAAGTGCACTTTGAGCTGCCTTTTTAAAATCTCCTTCATACATGTAGCTATACAGTTGTTAGATCCAGCCACAATTCTTTAATTTAATATCAAACATATTTCTTTCTATTTCTTCCCTTCACATCCAAACAAAAGCAGGACTCATACTTTCAGTGAACTAATCAAATTGCAGATCACATAGCTCTCTTGTCCACTCTGCAATGTCTTCATCATCCAATTCTATTTCAATTTCAGTCGATAATTCAGTTTCACTGCTAACACTCCTAAATCAGTATCATCAATTCTGTCTGTAAAAAGCAGCATGTATAAACTATCACTCAGTAAAAAGTTCCAGAAAATCCCAATATAGTAAATGATCTCCTTCAGAGAAGGAACTATCATTTGTTAACTCTATTTTCATTGGTTAAATGTCCGTTTAGTGCCCATTACTGATTAATAAGCTCATCTGTAACATGAACATGTAGAGCGAATCTATCTGTCACAGAGGTCTTGGGCACATCACCAGCAAGTGGATAAATCTGATATGGTGGATAGCAGTGCTTGTTTTCAAGCAAATCTATCAGTTACTGCAGAGGCAAGGCACATGTATACACATCAGTGGATGGGAAGGAGTTAATAAAAGATTAAATAAATTGCTCACTGACCAAACATAGACAAACAGTCTAAACACCATCTCATTTTTATTGTTTTTCTTATTTTTATTTTTTGTGTACTTACAAATCTTGAAGAATTATCATTCCTTGTTGTTTTAGCATTGCCAAATGCTGAAATAAAATAAAGATATTTTTTAAAGCATCTCATTGTGATCCTGAGCAGAATGTAACAAAGGAAAAGAACACAAGATGATGGAGTCATTTAGATCCCCAACCCTGATGTCTTTTAGGAATGTGATTTGAGACATTGGGGAACTGCGGATGATAGGACACACACAGCAGCCAGAATATATGGTGGAGTGTGTGTATGATTCAGGTTTTTAACATAGCTTTAACAGTTTTCCAGTAATATCTGGTGGAGAAAGTGCCAGGAAGAAACAGTGAACCATAGGAAATTACTGGCAAACTTTCTTACATACCCACAATAGCTGAGTGAAGATTTAAACCTACACAGACTGAGGTGATCTGTGAGTGATCTGCAAATGCAAGTTTCTTAGGTCCCACAGCCTCCCAAGGCCCATGTCTGTTAGCCACACAGCCACCCAAGGCCCATGTCTGTTAGCCACACACAGCCACCCAAGGCCCATGTCTGTTAGCCACACAGCCACCCAAGGCCCATGTCTGTTAGCCACACAGCCACCCAAGGCCCATGTATGTTAGCCACGCAGCCACCCAAGGCCCAGGTCTGTTAGCCACACAGCTACCCAAGGCCCATGTCTGTTAGCCTCACAGCCACCCAAAGCACATGTCTGTTCGCAGATAGAAGGATTTGTTGAAGATTTCGTGTAAAGGAATTTCATATATAGAAACCATCAAGTAATAAGCATTATGTGTGAGCAATTGCTTAATTGGAATCAATGTATTATTTCTAGCCTCTGGTACATGTGAATAGCTAAAGACTAAAGCAGGAGTTGGCAAATATTTGTCTGTATCATTTTAGGCATGACTTAGGTATGAATTAGGCCTGGATTAGGCATGAATCAGGCAACCCAATAACAGAATTTAATAATCAACTACTATCTATACCTGCTTTTAAGTCAAGTCCAACTGCAAACAACACTGACCCTGATCTGCCATTGCATAAGGCACTGGCATGTTGTTTGATCTACCGATTACTCCAAACAAACTGCAGAGACTTGGATCTACTATAGCATTATGGGATGGTAGATCCGGATCTGCTATAGCATTATGGGAAGGTAGATCTGGATCTGAGCTGTTTGGACTCGACTTAAAAAGTAATAATATAGGGCATGTGTAGTACACTGAAAACTGCCCCATCGTGTTATTATCTTACATTACATTTATGACTCTTTTCTAAAAGAACACCTGTATAAGGTCCAGTATAAAAGTCTCATATAAAACCAGCACAGCCAAGCATAACTGTTTTTCAGATTACAAAACTAGTGCTGGAATAACTGGATAGATAAGATAGAAAAGAATGATGAGTTTTGTAGGACTGCATAAAATTCAGAGAAACAATTTTACTTAAATTTATGTGTTTATATTTAATATTATTCCCCATGTTGCTTCTCATTCAATTTGCAAACTAATTCTAACTCAGACACAGCGATTTACTGCTGAGGATGTGGAAGCCCAAATGAAGCAGGCTGCATAAGTCACCTAAGCAGAGGAGCTTCTTTTGATACACTGTAACATGCTGAACCAGTATTCTGTATTGATTTCTGAGAAAGTGATGGAGTACCTGTCAATCATTAGGAAAGCCCACAAAAATGACCTTATCTGAAAGGCTAAGCATGGCTTTGGAGTGCAGCGTTGTTGAGTTTATCAAACTCATCAGACACTCAGAAGTACCTAAGACCACACAAAGTAAGGCAGCTGTCGAGTTAAGAAGTGTACAAAAGACTATACTGATTGACGAAATAATTAACCAGAGTCAAAAGCACATGTGAAAGATGCTCTGACATAAACTATGCATGACTTAAATTTGATGGCAAGTCTGACACTGAGATGAAGTTTAATTTGTGACACGAAAATGTCAGTTGAACATACTACTACAAAGTCTTTAGTGGTGAATAAAAAGAAAAATGTCAAGCCTATTCTTTTCAAATTAAACTCAACAAACTTCTCAAATAAGTACTACATAAAAAGGTCCAGGGAAACTGCTATCCAAAGGAAATTATACCCATTACAATTTCAAAGATAATCCTAAATGAAAAGTGTGTGCAACAGCTATCATCACAAGGGATACAGAACGCAAAAAAAAAACCAGAATGAGAGTGCCTCAGTTGGACTGATGCTCCACTGACAGAAAAGAATTTCCAAGAATGCAGGACAAGGCTGTTTCTTCTTTTTAACTGCACAATGATGAAACCATTCCTGATATTCTTAAATAATTTTAAGATTTTCAAGATGTCCACCACTGACACCATTTTCAATTAGGACCAAGAAGACATCATAAGAAATCTTGGTGAAAACTGAATGTTGACAAGGGATTAGTTTAAGTGTAGCAATAAAAAAAATTGAAAATCCCACCATGGTAGCCATATCTGACGTCAGCTCAGCATCATTTCACTTTGGATCATTGTTAAGATGACAGCTGTGCTGGCCATATTTAATGTCAGATCTGTACCATTTTCAGCTGAGACACACTAAACATCACCTGAAGTCTTTTGGTGAAGATCCTATGACAATATGAATTTCCATTCAGAAAAAGTAGTGACAAGATTCTCAGAACAGCTGCAATGTTTATATTACCATCTATTCAGAAGGAGTAGCAATAACATGATTTTCAATATGGCAGCTCTGAAGGCCATGTATGATGACTGATGGCCACACATAATGACTGAGAGCCATGCATGATGACTGATGGCCATGCATGATGACTGATCAGCACAATTTGTATCTGCACCAACTTGACCTTGGGATGAATGTGTGTTGTAAAGTTTCCCAGCAATCATTCATGAAGAGTGATGACAACAAATGTGTGCTAACAGACAGACAATGATAACAGGTAACAGTTAATAGGATATCCCATAAACTCTACTGGTCTATGAAAAATGCAGAATTATGAACAGTAAAGGGTACATCTACAGTACTAGATAAGTTTAATATGTGCAGCTAACTGTAGTTTCAAGGAGATACTGTTAGATATTTTTGGAATTATGCTCATGGAAATGAAAGGGTGAATGAAGGATGGATGGATGGATAGAGGAACAAACAAATGGACTCAAATGTTAAAGATATTAAAACTGAAGAACTGTGAAAAGTAAATGCATGTCCACACCACTACTACACAAGTCTAAAATCTGTACTAAGTTTAAAAAAGATATTATGAATGGTTTTTAAGTTAAGCTCCAGAAACAATGTTTGATGGATGAATGGACAGACTGACAGACGGAACTCATTTCTACCTCCACTGCCAAAATTGCTGAGATGGGAAGTTTTTATATAAAAAAGACGGCATTTTTCTTGGGGTATATTATCCAATAAACTAAAGCATTTGAAGCATTAGTTGTTTGAAATGTTGTCATTGATTTTTATGTCATTAAAATAGAAGATTCAGCGGTTTTTGATAAGAATAAGGAGCAACTCTGGAAGCAACATACTCTCAAGAACAGGGTAAGAGCAACTTTGAAGGAAACATACCTTCAAGAACAGGGTTAGACTGCAGCAGCTGCTCTTTCACACGTTTGATTTCACTGCCTTTTCCAGACACTTCTGCCACATACTGCATTATCACCTTGCTGGCTTCTGCAATAAACATAACATGGAACTTCAAAACTTTGGCCATACTAAGACAACTCACAGCATTTTTATAGTATAAAGAGAATACAATTTATTAAGTGAAAATGTGTCTTGATAATACCTACCTGATCATATGTTAAGGTCCTTCCATTACCTTGCCTCCTAAACAGTACAAAAATATTGTTATAGAACTAGTGGTTCCAAATCCTGTTATTCATGTGTTACTACTGGAGTGAAACAGGAAACTCTTAAAGGGATGTAACTGCAAGGAGGGTATGCCCAGATTATGATTTGATTAAATATTTTCAAAGAAACAGAGTTTACATCAAATACTGTTTTCTTCTTCAAATACATTACCTGATTATAAAAAGTTAAGAAAATAGAAGTGAAAGGAGTTACATCCCCTTACCATGATATTGGCACTAGCTTCAGACTCCTAATGCATCAACAGTAACCGTTTCTAAGTCTTGTCTGAGATACTGGCACAGATCAATGAAGATAAGTGGTCCGTGAATAAAACAACTAGCCTGTTGAGCTGATGATAGTAACTCCTTACTTAAGATATGTGATCTTAAGAGTTTAAAAAAGTAGCCAATTGAGCTACTGATATAAAAATGAAATCGAGCATTTTTATATGAAAGGTAGAAGCCGGAGACCATCATATAAAACCTCCATCCAAGATCCTGAATTGCGTCTCAAGAAAGTAGTTTCACTTGACTGCTAGACTGGAAGAACCCACTAACATCATGAGCTGATGTGTACAAAAACTTCATATGGTCTTGGGTTACTGGCAATTGTTTGTGGGTTCGGTGAACAAGTCAACAGACCCTGGTCAAAAAAAGATTTGGCCGAAATATTGTCCGACTCCTTCTTTGAGTGGTAAGAACAAGCACAATCTTCTTCTGGCTGACTCAAATGTTAAAGATATTAAAAGCAGTTGGTTTTGTCATAACTATTGTTCCCATGAACTGTATGCAGAAATCTTTCTGAAGGCTATTTTGATATAAGCCATGCATGCAAGTTCTGCATTTTTGGGTTGGGATGGAAAACCAGAAGCTGGAGTTAAAACGACAGGATTTTCCTGGGAATTTCTATCACTATATTCAGAAGGTTGCTTATCGAAATTCCCACTTCGGCAATCAGTATCAGCTGCAACGTTTATTTTGCCACCTCTGAAGGACCTAAGGAATCAGTGGGGATGGAAGATAGGTATATACATCAAAACTAATCCAATATGGGAAAGGGATAGAAAGGTTAAATGGGTATCTCTATTTACCTAAGAAATCTAATGGTCTACTCCCAAACATAGCAGAAGCATGGAACAATATAATCCCCAGTCAGAAGTTACCTTTACAAAAGATCTAAGGCAGTTTCACAGCTGTGATTGTATTTCTTATTACAGCAATGCTGCATATGAAAACTGAAGATTCCGTTTGATACCCAACTGTATTGTACTAATGAAATTAGCCAATTAACAAAACTGGGATAGTGATTTGTTTGATTGATTCTTTGAACAAATCCACAATCCAAATCATATAGTTATAGCAATAATGACAATGTAAAGTGAAGGGAATGGGTAACAGCACTAGCTCAGTTGGTAAAGCATTGGACTGATAATATAATGGTCACAGGTTTGATATCCACCTGGCCCAGTCCAGATCATCTGCCTCACTGCTGTCCTTAAGAAAGGCACTTAACTTCCAATTCTTTGGCATGTCAAACAATGTGTTACAAATGCCATTAAAATCAACAACAGCAACCCCACCCCACCCACCCCCCAAAAAACCCCAAAACAACAAAATTAAACTAATTTGGAACTGACATAGGAATCTTTTTGTTCCATTTGTACCCTAAGAAAATACCAATTTTTGAATTGTTATGGACCATAATGACAGATTACACCAATCTCTAAATCACTTAACTGGATCCCTTTTATTTCTTTAAAAATTGCCATTAAACAAATTAATGATGCATGAGTTAAACTGATTTATATAAAACTCCAATTGTACTGACTGCCCAAAATATTCAAATAAAATAATCTTGCAACAGAAAGAAATTATACAAACATCAGCACAGAGCTCAACTAAGCTCCTTGAAATCAATATCATGCCACAATAGACCATTCTCAGAATGTATTCAAGTATTCATGTGACCCTGGGTCAATGAATCCAAAAATGAGGCTAAGCTAGACACCAGCTTCATTTTACCTCACAACCATGGCTGCTACAACTGATAGTGGCAAGGGTAAACATCATGATGAGTATTGTTCTGTTCCACTGAGCAATGGCAATGCTAGAATTCACATAGATTTAAGCTTCCACTATATTCTATCAGTGAAGAAGATGGAGCTTCGTAGGAAATAGATTGTTGCAATACGCTGTTATGAGGGGCCGAATTTTAAGGTAAGAAAATGTATGATTGTGGGTGTGTTTGTATCTTCTTGCAACTGAATGATGTAATAAAGAGAAATCCAAACACAAAATTGGTTCTGTCGGTGAAGCAAAGGAGTGTATGTATGTGTGTTTTATAATTGCCGGTTTCTAAAAATGTTACCCCTAGTCCCATTCCACAAAATGGGGTCATTGAAAACTGGGCGTACCTCCACGCAGCGCACTTATATAAGAGATTATGAATTGATGTACAAGTAGTAATTACAGAAAAAGTGAACTTTATCATTGAAAAAATAAATAGAAACATTAGAATATATATATGAATGGCTTTCAAACAGCTTTGAACAAATAATCCTGCTGTTTTGTAGGTAAATATATAACTTTCAGTCTGTTATTGAAACAAAAAAAGATGTGTTTGTATGAATAAAATTGTGTATCCATATTGTCAGCTAACAAATGATATTGCATTCATTGAGTTCCAGAAAGAAAAAATGTCATTTAAAAGGAGAACCCCAGTCCCTCTCAAACCCCAGGAACTAAAAGCAGCAAGCACCATAACAACAACCAAGTTGTGCACTTCTGATACAAATTAAAATGCAAACATACTGGCATGTACCCAGAACTATTTAAAGCACACCACAAAATCTCTACTGGTTTAGGGGGCATGGTTGGTTAAAAGGGCAGTTTGTGTCACTATGCACATTTGCTAAATGTTCTGACCACAGTATTGATTGATCATAACTGTACATTTAAACCATACCTACTCAGAAACAAAATTCATGCTTTAAATATTTTCTTTTCTCTATCATTAACTTGTATTTTGTGTGCTGCAGAGAAAAAGGATGCTCAAGATAGGACAATCAATTTACGTTTAAGAGAATGGACATATCCCTCACTGTAATACTTGAATCCTTTTGTCACCAGTTCCTTCCCTGAACTGCTGGAGACACCCATGAAGAAATTCTCAACAAATGCAAAAGAAATATCAAGAAAACAGCTCTGATTGTTACTCGTGTACAGTAGGATGCCATATTTTTTCTCGATCTGCCTCGCTTAGCCTCATTTTCACAATACAATAATATTCATGAGGATCATATTAAGAATGGTTTATTGGTCTCACTAACAATGATATCAAAGAGAAAAAAACAAGGATCATGTGACCTGAAAATATGAAGCTATAACTCACTTTCATACCACTAAAAAGGTATTTGATGTTCGTGCTGGCAATTAACAGTAAGGTCTTAACTCATTCGGCCCCAATCCCGCCTGTAAGCATGATGAGGCTGTACCCTATTTCCGAGCTCTGCAGCGTCAAGGTCATTTAATATCACCAAAGTGGGTGTTATTGCAAAAAAGCAGACAGATATAGCTCTACAATGATACCAAATAATCTGGAAGTTCTAGTTGCAATACAAAATACAGAGGGAAAAACCTCATTTTTTTGGACCCGTTTATTTTCCACCCAAAATTCGCTCATGGTCGGAATGCGATTTTATGTCTGGATTTTAGACCTTTTGGCCTCAGATCTAAGGCAGACCAGTCTGAACTGCACACAGACAGGTGAACCTTTGCAAAACCTGGGATAAGGTGGGCATCTGGAATAAAGAGTGGTCTCCATACGAAAATGATGGGTCCATTAAGCAAAAAAAACCACCAAAAAACCCCAACTCTTACCCTTCTGCTCATGCGCAAGCAAATTAACCAAATGAATGGAAAATGAGGTTTCTAATACAACTAGGCATTAGTCTCATGGAAAATCTGTTGAAACGACAAAAACCTCCGCAACCGAATGAGTTAAGGAACTATTTAAAGCAATAATAATGTACTGACTTATCAAATTCTAATAATCTCATATCTATAAATATTAAAATCAGCTTGACTAATAATCAACATAATTCTCTTGCACAGTATCAATGGCAGGTGCTTCCTACCAAATGTCAATCAAAATTGAGCCCACCTCACTCTTGACCTTGCTTCTGCCACATTCTATGTTTATGGACCTATTGCTCAGGAGCTAATAAGGGAGTGGTGAATTAGTATCAATTACCATACATACTTATATGCTGAGTCCAACTGAAAACAATATAGATACTGATCTGCCATAATATCATGCACTGGCAGGTCAGGGTCGATTTTGTTTCTTCTACCAATTACTACTAACAAACTGAATAGACCCAAATCTGCCAGCACATGATGCAGACCTGTGTCTTTGCAGTTTGCAGCTGAACTTGACATGTAAGCAAGTATATATGGTAACAACGATAAAGATGGCCCATTGGGTCTTGAGTTTGGTATAGTTATCTATATTTACAGATGTCTGTTGAAACAAATTCTCAAGTAAAATATATGTAACCTGTTTTTCCTGCTCCACTTTCTCCTGATATGATGATACACTGATCCAGATTCCTGTCTCGCATGGACCTGTAGGCATCATCTGCAATGGCATACCTACAACAGAATTGATAATAACAATAATAATAATAATAATAATAATAATAATAATAATAATAATAATAATTATAATATAATAATAATAATAATAATAATAATAATAATAATAATAATAACAATGAATTTTAGCAATATATGCATCAGAAAGGGTCCCACTCACAACAATTTGCACTTAAGGACCTTCAACAGAGGAACCTGTATTGGAAAACCACAGTAAAAAGATAAGTATTCTGGGGCCATGACTTATCTAAAAGATGTGTATTGACCCCTCTGAATAAGATGTATATTGCTTGAAATCTAACACCTTCAAGGACTTGTCAATACAATCAACATCCCATGTAAAGATATAAAGATGATCGACAAGGAACACGAACCAAAACATAAAATTCCAAATCTAAGACTATAAAACAGTGTTTGCATTAAACTGCATTTATAAGAATATGCTGATTGGTTCTTGAGATATGCTAATAAAAGCTGTAAAGAGATGAATCTGATTTGTAAGGGCCATAACTCTGTCCATACCTCGCAACCTTCCAGACAGTGCTGGTTGTGGGTTTTTTCTCCAGACTTAAAAAGTGAGTTTTGAGGTCCAATGGAAAAGAGGGCTCAGGGGTCACTGAGTTTTTTTTTTTAAAGTGACATTTTAGAACCGATATTAAGTTATGTACACACATCAGTACTTCTTAGAAAACGACTACCAGTAACTCGATTATAAATAAAAGAAAGAGACAAATGTTTTCTTTGAAGCATCTTATACAGTTTCAAACTGAAATTTGTTGGTAGATTTTGAGACTGACCAATTAATTCACTGTATTTTCTTTTGATCCAGACTTTTTTTCTTTACCTGAAGATAATTTATTTTTTCAACTAACAGGTGCAATGATTTGGTAAAATATCAAGGAAGAAGCTACGAGCTATTGAGCTGACTGTTCATATGGAGGAGATGAGGCTCATGAAAGAAAGTAACCAAGTATGCAGAACTGACAAGACAAGTCAGCAACCTCTTGAGCCAACAGACATTGCTCAGTAATCTACAATTAAGAGGAAGAAATTCTATGCAGCAGTTGAAAAAGTGGGAAAGATTGCTGAAAGGTTGTCCAGTTGGTTATGGATGAAGCACATAGGGAATGGGTAGTGACTAATGAACACAGCCAAACAACCATCAGGAGGTTGTCCTGGGATAAGGGCAAAACACCCAGTGGATACACTGTAGTAAAACAATGGCTGGAATTAGCTCAATTTTTCTACAAATCCTAACAAGAATGTTTGGGTTTTTTTCCCAATGCTATTTGGGGACCAGGATGTTTTTCTAGCAAGAAGCCCAGTCCCTTTCACTTCAAAAATTAAATGGCATGTCCCCTGGCAATGTCAAATATCATCAAATTAGAAATTGATGAATGTACACACTCACAACTACACTGACATTATATAAATAACCATCAAGTTTATGTCTTTAAAACCAATGGACATTGGAATGCAGTCTTAACTTGATCAGTCTTTACTGCACTCAATAGTTCAGTTTGGGTCATGAGTGGACGATAATGCAAATGTCATTAGAGTTCATCACTGCTTATGGTATTGTGAATTAAATCCCAAATAAAACCAAAATCAATGACTCTGGTCTGATAGAAAATTAACTTGATTTTGACAAGGACATCTATAAAATAAAATTTAACATAAATCATAGCATATAATAAGTATAAAAAACTAACAAACAATGCAAATTAAATATATATATATATATAAACACCCTATTTTGGGGACATATGAGGATATTTGAATTTATTATGAATGCAATGTTTTCTGAGGTAGGTGAGGCAGATGTTATCAAGAGTCATGACCATTCTAATCTAATCCCTTAAATGGACCAATCTGATCTAATCCTTTTATTGGAACAATCTGATCTAATCCCTTTATTGGACCAATCTGATCTAATCCCTTTATTGGACCAATCTGATCTAATCCCTTTATTGGACCAATCTGATCTAATCCCTTTATTGGACCAATCTGATCTAATCCCTTTATTGGACCACTCTGATCTAATCCCTTTATTGGACCACTCTGATCTAATCCCTTTATTGGACCACTCTGATCTAATCCCTTTATTGGACCAATCTGATCTAATCCCTTTATTGGACCAATCTGATCTAATCCCTTTAATAGATCAATCTGATATAATCCCTTTATTGGAACAATTCGATCTAATCCCTTTATTGGAACAATCTGATCTAATCCCTTTATTGGACCAATCTGATCTAATCCCTTTATTGGACCAATCTGATCTAATACCATTAATAGTATCAAGTTTAGTGTGACATTTGAGAATAAAGTACAGTTCTTAATTACTGATGGGGCAGAAAAATCTACACCACTATTGACTGGGTTAGTGTAGAATCATTTTAATTCATTAAAATTAATTTTTATCACTAGTTTTTTAATTGTTGTGGGTATGTTGATGAAAAAAATAAAACATTTGCATTAGTGACAATGGAATCATTTATCAAAATGTGTAAATAATATTGGACTGACTTGTTTCATTTCTCCAATGAGCTGACTGAACACTTTACAGATAGGATCTGAGATGCTCATTTTGTACTCAAGCACAGAGATGATACTAATAATAATAATAATAGCAAAAGTTATTTTAGCTTATTTAATCATACTTTGCAAATTATTTCTCTATACTTCATATTGTACATGATTTCTAGTAGCCTTGTCTTGAACTGGTCTAGCGATTCATTACATACATCGGATATCATACTTTACACAAGGAATTTTTAGTGGTGCATGTTTAGAGACAGTATCCATGAATGAGTCAGTCCATACCCACAAAGTTTCATCTACATCAACAGAAATTTAGATTATAGTCCACTGCACTTTATACCAAGAACTTGTACTTAATTTAAGTTTTTGAACAACCTATAAGTGATAGTTTTGTATATAGTATTCCTCCTTACAATGCATTTGTCCTTTCTTGTGAGAAATGAAGGGTGGTAGTCAACAAGACCAATATCTGGTGATTTAGCATTTGTAACATTGTCTTGTAGGTTGATATAAACGTGATCAATAAAAATGCTTGATCAACCTATTTCTGTTAACCCTGTGGCTTCATTTACAAGCTGGACAAGGTCCAGCCTTTCAATTTTCCATCCTGTTTACTTTAGGCCCCTCCCCCCCCAAAAAAATATGTATGTTTAATATTGCCCTGGTTTTAAAATTAGGGTAGGTAGGTAGGTTATTTTTTAAAACATTATACATGTTTTAAGGATTAGTATATACAGTATAATGTACTAAGTGATTCAAGCACTGGGCAAAACCAGCTCAGTTAGATGCACAAATCATATTTCTGGTATTTCTGGAATTTGTTTAAAAAATTTACTTTTAAGAACAAAATTTCTACCCTAGGGCAGGGGGTGGGGGTAGGGTTTGCACAGAAAAACAAGGATGGTCGGCCAATTGGAATACACATTATTTTTTGGCCTGATGTAAGTACTGAAAAGTCTTTATTTTATTTGCATCACCTAGCATGTAAGGTTCTGTCTCCTGTACAAGAACTTTATCAATTTGTTCCTCAAAACAAGCATGCCTAATCACTCTGGACCAATGGGTTCTGTACAAAAACCCAAGCAAGAATGATTCTGCACTATATTGAAATATTTCCACCCAAATACCCTACAGTTCTTCAGACTCCAAAGCAGTTCTCCTTTTCACATTTTATCTTCTACATTGTATATAATAATACCAGCCCAATGCTGCCTCCCTCTCCTTGTGTAATGCTTTACTGAAGCCTCGACAATTACACAGATTGTGGTTATCATCATATCTGGTTTGGCGATAGCTTCCATAATACAATTTTCAAATGTTCATATATAGAGTCTGCAAAGTAACAATGAAAACATGAATGAACCTGAATGTTTGCATGTACAGTACTGTCCACTAACGTAACTGACTCACTAGCCTCACTAGGTACAGCATTGTTTTGAGTATTTTTACAAATGAGCAAGTGACACCGACATTCTTCTCTCTGCCAGCTTCCGAGTATACATAATGCATTGATTTATACAGAGTTTCTCTTTGTGTCCAAAATGGCAGCTCACAGATGAATGCAATTTGTTTTGCTATGATAGCAAAGCTATGTCACTGACCAGTCTCAATGTAATAGTGATCATCAATCTGATTAAAATCAGATCTCTGCTGTTGTACATGAAGGTCTGATAGTGACTGCTCAGGTGTCATGTTCTGGAAACCTATGTTATTACCATAATTGCTAATTTTATCAACCAATCAGATGAAGTCTTATATCTTCACATTTTGAGAAAGAGCACTATGGATGAACAGAATCAATGTGTGCCAAACGATTTGATTCACTTTCCAATTTTTTAAGCTGCATTTCCATTGGCTAATTCAAAAATCACCAGAATATGACCCTTGAGTGGTCATCGTCAGATCTTCACGTAGGACAGCCGAGATCTGATTTGAATCACACTGTAGTGACAATATTCCTATGGAGACATACATGTTTAAATGCATATTATCAATAAATTTAATTCTAACAACTATTTGGGCAGATTTTTTTGGATTTTTTTTCTTCTTCTAATTTCATGGTGTTGTGTTTGTAATCATATCATATGTTTTTTTATCTTATAGGTGTTGTCTAATGTTGTAAAGCGCTTAGAGCTTCTAAAGATTAGGTGCTATACAAAGTCCTCATTATTATTATTATTATCTGCATTATTTGTAAAGTGTTAAAATTCTTTGTTGCCAAAACAATCTCTATAAAAATTGGGTCAAATTGCTTTTTAGAAGTTATTTTAAGACTACTTCTATTTTTAGTAACAGAAGCCCATCCAATGTAGATCACATTTATTTGTATACACTTGAAGGCATGGACATTGATGCAAACTCTGTTGCAAGATGGTCAAGCAATTTGTTATGAGTTGAAAATACACAAAGCAAAGGTAAACAGATGACACACAACACAAGATGAAACACATCCATAAAACTCAATTTAAGATTATATGTTCTCTTGTATTATATATTCACCTGTCTTGTATGTTCATTTGACTGAGTCAAAACTCACCTCCTGATTCTCCTGACATTTTGAAATTTTTTAATATGCTGGATAAATAGCTGGATTTCTTGCAGTCAAATATGAGATTCATATGGTAAATATATCCTAGCACAGTCAAATATTATTTCCTAGCACAGAAAAATATTATATTCTATCACAGTCAAATATTATATTCTAGCACAGTCAAATATTATATTCGAGCACAGTCAAATATTATACCCAAGCACAGTCAAATATTATAGTCTAGCACAGTCAAATATTATGTTCAAGTACAGTCAAACATTATATTATATAACAGTCAAATATTATATCCTAAAAGTCAAATATTATACCTAGCACAGTCAAATATTATACCTAGCACAGTCAAATATTATACCTAGTACAGTCAAATATTATATTCTACACATATATTCTAGCAGTCAAATATTATATTCTAGCACAGTCAAATATTATGTTCTAGTACAGTCAAATATTATATCCTAACACAGTAAAATATTATATTCTAGAACAGTCAAATATTATATTCTAGCACAGTCAAATATTATATTCTAGCACAGTAAAATATTATATTCTAGCAGTCAAATAGTATATCATAGCACAGTCAAATGAGATTCTAGTACAAATATTATATCCTACCAGTCAAATATTATATTCTAGCACAGTCAAATATTATATTCTAGCACAGTAAAATATTATATTCTAGCACAGTCAAATAGTATATCATAGCACAGTCAAATGAGATTCTAGTACAAATATTATATCCTACCAGTCAAATATTATATTCTAGCACAGTCAAATATTATATTCTAGCAGTCAAATAATATTATATTCTAGCAGTCAAATATTATATTCTAGTGTAGTCAAATATTATATTCTAATACAGTCAAATATTATATTCTAATACAGTCAAATATTATATTCTAATACAGTCAAATATTATACCCAAGCACAGTCAAATATTATATTCTAGTACAGTCAAATATTATATTCTAATACAGTCAGATATTATATTCTAGCACAGTCAAATATTATATTCTAGCAGTCAAATATTATATTCTAGTACAGTCAAATATTATATTCTAGCAGTCAAATATTATATCCTACCAGTCAAATATTATATTCTAGCAGTCAAATATTATATTCTAGCAGTCAAATATTATATTCTAGCACAGTCAAATATTATATTCTAGCACAGTAAAATATTATATTCTAGCACAGTCAAATAGTATATCATAGCACAGTCAAATGAGATTCTAGTACAAATATTATATCCTACCAGTCAAATATTATATTCTAGCACAGTCAAATATTATATTCTAGCAGTCAAATATTATATTCTAGTGTAGTCAAATATTATATTCTAATACAGTCAAATATTATATTCTAATACAGTCAAATATTATATTCTAATACAGTCAAATATTATATTCTAATACAGTCAAATATTATACCCAAGCACAGTCAAATATTATATTCTAGTACAGTCAAATATTATATTCTAATACAGTCAGATATTATATTCTAGCACAGTCAAATATTATATTCTAGCAGTCAAATATTATATTCTAGTACAGTCAAATATTATATTCTAGCAGTCAAATATTATATCCTACCAGTCAAATATTATATTCTAGCAGTCAAATATTATATTCTAGCAGTCAAATATTATATTCTAGTACAGTCAAATATTATATTCTAATACAGTCAAATATTATATCCTAGCATGGTCAAATATTATATTCTAGCATAGTCAAATATTATATTATACCAGTCAGATATTATATTCTAGCACAGACAAATATATTTTAGTAGTCAAATATTATATCCTAGCACAGTCAAATATTATATTCTAGCACAGTCAAATATTATAGTCTACCAGTCAGATATTATATTCTAGCACAGTCAAATATTATATCCTAGCACAGTCAAATATTATATCCTAGCACAGTCAGATAGTATATTCTAACAGTCAGACATTATATTCTAGTACAACATAACATTTTATATTCTTTAAAAACTCTGGCTGAAAACATTTGTAAAATTCAATTTAATGTGCTTCTTAAATTAAGCAAACAGATATGAAAACCTGTTAAAAAATATGTTAATTTTCCCCAGCTAATAAAATGTATGATAAATATTTCAGTAGATTAAAAAATGTCTAATGTAAATGAAATGGCCAGTCTACTATTGTAGTTATTATCACAAGTCATTCCTACTACCCATTTTGACAACAGAATCATTAAGGAATAATATGTACTCAGCAAATGTGTATTACTGTCTGAAGCACTTTTATACTGTGGTGAAACTAAATGATAACGAAGTTAACAAAATATTCCAAAATAGTTTTTTATGGCTAATACTGACATCAAGTAGGCTTTTAAAATATTTTAATGCACAAGTCTGAGCTTATGTTCTATAGCTGTGGATTTTCATGTTAATGTCAGACTGATAAGGGTGGAATTAGGCTATTTGCCAAGAGAGGGCTATGCAAACACACCTGGTTAAGCAGAAAAACAGTGAACTTCTTTAAAACCACCGTTTTATCACTGGTATCCTAAACTAATCAGGTATGCAGGTCAGACTGACAATTGGGAGCAAGATTATACCTGTAGCTTGCATTATGATTTGAAACTAGATCTTGTGTGAGAAAACCACTCTATAAATGCATTATTAATTACAGAATTATAACTCTCTCTGTCTCTCTCTCTCTCTCCACTGTCCTTCTCCAAGTCCATCAAAGACACTAAAAGATAGGGAGACAAAACCATGAAAACTGCATGCATACATACATACAAACACATATACATACATACACACACACACACACACACACACACATCTACCTATGTACACACACATACACACACAAAAATACATACATAGTTTAAAGTAATACAGTAAACTTTCATAACAAAAGAATTTCATCATGGGCACAAAGGAAACAGCAGACTCATATCCACTATTCAGGAAGAGCAATGATAAAAATAATTTCAAGATGGCTGCCATGGTGGCCATATTGATGGCATATCAACACCATGTTCACTTAGGACCATTTATACATCATGAGAAATCTTTTGATTTACTCTCCATGTGAATTTGGTAAGTAAGTAAGTCGGTTGGTCGGTGAGCCAGTCGGTCGGTCGGTCGGTAGGTAAGTAAGTAAGTAAATAAGTAAGTATGTAGGTAAGTAAGTAAGTAAGTAAGTAGGGAGGTAGTAGCCTACTGCCGAGCTCTGTAGCGTCAAGGTTATGTACGATAGACTAAAGTAGGTGGTATTATAGAAAGGTAGACAGATGTAGCTCTACAATGATACCAAATAATCTGGAATTTCTAGTTGCACTACAAAATACAGAGGGAAAAGCTCATTTTTTGGACCTGATTTTTTTCTACCCAAAATTGGCCTGTGGTTGGAATCCGATTTTGTGTCCGGATTTTAGACTTTTTGGTCTCTGATCTAAGGGAAACTGGTATTAACTGCAAACAGACAGATGAACCTTTGCAAAAAGTAGGATAAGATGGGCATTTGGAATAAAGAGTGGTCTCGATACGAAAATAATGGGTCCGTTAAGCAAAAAATACTTTTTTAAATGTACCCTTCTGCTCATGTGCGAACCAAATAGTCAATGAAAAACAATGTTTCTAACATAACTAGGCATTATTTTATTGGAAGATCACCTGGAAGTTGGTGTTTTCGAATGTATTCAGAGATAGCTTTCAAAATGTGTTTCCTACTCGAATTTCAGGCAAAAAAAACAAAAAAAATCCTCCAGGGGTTAATGTGTGAATCAATAACTGCACCTCAAATGTAGTTATAAATCTAAGGTGCCTTCTTTGTTAAGGTTTGACTGCCATGAAACATAACCACAGAGCTCTTGATAAGATTTAATAAATTGGGTATTTACTCCTTGTTTTGAAACTAAATGTGCATACATTTTTGTTAGATGGGGCATTATGAACAAAATTATAACAACTTTCACTACCTGAATGAGACTTAATCAATAAATGTTAATCATATCTTTTTGAATGTCCCAAATTGTTTAGTAACCAAGACTAGTTCAGGTTGTGTTTAATTATATGGTTCCAGCTGAGTCTTCTCAAGGTAATCAAGTACTATCATTTTAAACAAGGAACATCTGGAACTGGAACTTATAACATATCTTTGATACTAATCAAACATGCCATCATAAAACATGTACTGTCTTATGTTTTAGGTGAATCATGCTGACAACTTTGGTCTAAATGCTCAAAATAAAATTTTTTGAACAAATTGAATGCAGTTAAAATCATTTTCATGTTTTCAGTTGAATCCTCCATATAAATTATGCAAATACATGGCCTGTCTATTTTGTTCTGTACTACAGGACATTTATAGCGTGCACTGACTGTTTGACGTCATGAGCAAATCCATTTGTTTTAAACACCAATCCTCTTGAAAACAGTAAGTGTTTACATAAGACCAAGATATTCCAACTTCCTCAACAAAGTATCCCAAGCCAAGAGAAAACAAGCTTGCAGAACATCTCTTGGACAAATGGCTGTCAGCCAAAACACAGTACATACCAGAAACATATGCAGGAATGATTCATTTCTACAATCATTTAAATCACAATTTCTCCATAAAGCATAAATACATATCATTTTAACCTACCTGTAGATACTGTGAACATACTTTCCTTAGGACAAGTTTTCAGTTTTTGAACTCCAAGCAATTATTCAGCAATTTAATTACAGTGATCTTGCAATGCTCATTTCTTAACTAAAATATACATAAAAAATCAACAATTCCATTGACTGCAATAATATTAGTAGTCACCCAAGTCACATTATTTTTCATTTATAAAATAAAATTCTGATTAAAATGACCATGACAAAGAAATGTTGAGCTCTATAAATGTTTTTTAGGCATTTGTTAAAAAAAATGTATTTGCATCTTTAGAACTAACATTTTAATCAGCATTATTTTCTGTAATTAACCTAAATATCCAGACATTCCAATTTTCCAGACACCATTTTTTCAGTTTTTATTGATTTCAATAGCTTTATAAAAGATTGGGACACAAAATATATTTTTTAAGCCAAAACAAATAAACCCTTCAAGTTGGAGCATATATTATGTCATGTTTTACCTGTACCCAAGGGTCACCAGGTGGCCTAGTGGTGAAAGGCACCTGCCCTTACTGATCACTGGAATCTCACTTCTGTACATGTGGGTTTGAGTCTTGGACTCAGCCAATGTGGGTATGTGAGAAAGCTTGCTAGTGGCTTCCCTAGGGTTGGTGGTTTTACCCAGGGTTTTCCTGCATTCTTCCTCCACCAGAATACTTGCTGCCATGTATAGCATATCATGAGCTGAAAATGTCTTCAAGCCCAAAAAACAAAAACAGGTGTCTAAAGTGCTGACCGTCAGACCATGATCATGTGGATTAACTAAAGGTGTTGTAAGTAGACAGCAATAAAGACAGCTGATATGCAGAATAATTTCTGGGAAATTAAGGGTTTAATCATGCATGCATTATCTTTGTATTCCCTTTCCAACTCAGCTAAAACTTTAAAAGTTTAAAATTTACATTGAAATTTATTTGTGATAAAGCAGTCAATACATGCGACACACAAGTTTCATAAGTTCTTGTTGTGTGTTTTATTCAATGGCAGATTTCATCTTCATAACTTCATTTCTGAAGTGGTTGGTTCTGTGATTCAATAAAGGGTATTATTACAAATAATGGTGTTCCACAATTAAATTCCAAGACCAGTCTATGTGATTTGGGTCATCAATATATTCAGAGCAGTCACTGCCATATTTGGAGTTGTAGTGTTGACATTGTTTCAAGCATCTGTGAAGCAAATTATGAATCATCTTTCAGATTTTCAGCAGTAAGACTGAATGTGTTGATGTGCTCTAGTCTCAAACGTGCTAACATGCCAATGGCCTAAATTATGATGTGCTTTCAGATTTTCAGCAGTAAATGAATATGAATTTATGAATATTATTTTCAATGACACATTGTTGTTAAAAAAATCTTTATATTATACAACAATACTGATATCAGACCTGACTTCAACTGACAGCTTGAGTGTGTTATTATAATCTGACTCATATTCATAGATAAGTTTCTAGTGATGACAGACAGCTGTTGGGCTTTAATAAATTAATTTTGGTCATGAACTCCAAAATGCTTACAGAAATTAAAGAATGGTAATTATATATTTCTGGGCTGGATGGCACTAACAGAAGAACATTTATAATATGATAAACTGACAAGATTTTATGAACACAATATATATATATATATATATATATATATATATATATATATATATATATATATATATATATATATATATATATATATATATAAAACAGCAAAATAAAACCACAATTCTTTATTTTGTTATATTTAGGCTCTTAATAAATGCAACAAGGAAAAGAATGAAGACAAAAAGCTTTGTAAAATGTAATGAATATTTCTCAAGAAAAACAAGGTAAATATGAGAAAAATAACTTACGGTTCTAAGAATAAACTCCAAAAATAATCAAAGAATAATCCAAGAATTAAAAAATAGAAGTCCTAGTAATAAAAAGTCCTAAACGAATCTGAATTGGAGTCCTGATAAATAATCCAAGATGGAGGAATATGACATATGCTGTGGTGTCCTGATGTGTCAACAGTTCCTTGTTGAACTACAGAAAATAATATTCTAGTTTTGAATTCTGAATAAAATTTCAATAAATGTCTTTGTCCAAGAATTCTGTATGAGCACTTAAATATTTCCAGAAAAAAAAGAATTATTAATTTCATAAAATAGAATTTCAGCTCAAATTGGTCACAAAAAACACCTTTAAGTGTTAATGGTTTATAGCCCAACTGACTAAATTCTCTATAGAAAAGACTTATACACTAAGATGCAAAAAAGTTTCCCATACGTGGGTCACATGATCATGTTTCTAGAACAACATAGAAGCTTTACATGCCTAGCATCACGTGCTCCCAGTATGGCCTCGATTTCATTTTATGAATCTACACTAAGAATGAATAAATATATATTTTTTTAAAGTTGTTTACTTCACTCTCACTTATTCTGAATCAAGGTCAGGAACTAGGTCAGCATTTGATACAAAGTTTTTATTATTAGGTGTTTATGAAATAACAGTCAGGTCAAACTAATTTCTGGATAATGTCGAATCCAGTAAATAAAGTTACATTACAATATCATGTAATGAAAGAATTTTTTTTGAAACTAACAAACAAGCAATTAAATTAAATCAAATATAAATTAAATCAAATATACATCAAAATTTGCATAAGAAAGCAATTAAACATTATGATGACAGTGCTATATATTGACAAGGATGGATACAAGGAAACACAGATGACATCCTTCAAGTACAAGTACAGAATGGAAGGATACAAGACAACACAGACCACTTCTAGTACAGAACAGAAGGATACAAGGCAACATAGACCACTTCCTTCAAGTACAGAACGGAACGATATAAGGCAACACAGACCACTTCCTTCAGGTACAGAACAGAAGGATACAAGGCAACACAGACCACTTCTAGTACAGAAAAGAAGGATACAAGGCAACATAGACCACTTCCTTCAAGTACAGAACTGAAGGATACAAGGCAACACAGACCACTTCAAGTACAGAACAGAAGGATACAAGGCAACACAGACCACTTCCTTCAAGTACAGAACGGAAGGATACAAGGCAACACAGACCACTTCCTTCAAGTACAGAATGGAAGGATACAAGGCAACACAGACCACTTCAAGTACAGAACAGAAGGATACAAGGCAACACAGACCACTTCCTTCAAGTACAGAACGGAAGGATACAAGGCAACACAGACCACTTCTAGTACAGAAGGATACAAGCCAACACAGACCACTTCCTTCAAGTACAGAATGGAAGGATACAAGGCAACAGAGACCACTTCCTTCTTGTACAGAACAGAAGGATACAAGGCAACAAAGACCACTTCATTCAAGTACAGAACAGAAGGATACAAGGCAACACAGACCACTTCCTTCAAGTACAGAATGGAAGGATACAAGGCAACACAGACCACTTCTAGTACAGAACAGAAGGATACAAGGCAACAGAGACCACTTCCTTCTTGTACAGAACAGAAGGATACAAGGCAACACAGACCACTTCCTTCATGTACAGAACTTGCTGGGCTGTGCAATGCACAATCCACATTTAAGATATTAATTCTGTGTTAATTTGTACATAAATTATCCGCACCAAGAGAAAAGTTATTATTTTGTAACATCATATATATATATCAGTGACAGTAGTTAATATTGTGCTAACATTAACCCACATAATATAAAATATGAAAATATATATACTGTGACAAGGTATAAAAGACAAAATAATAAATATGACCATACTCTTCAATGATAAAGTAGAAGTAATATATCCTGAAATTAATTTTTATATAATTTTCTTTTAAATCACTGCACTTTAAGTCATCTTCAAAAGATAGCCATTATTACTGTCCATCGAAGCTCAAGTTAATGGCTTTGAATAACATTGAAATGACAGTCAGCACTACAAACATAATTCACACATCAGTAATTACCTTGACTAGTTCATCTATGCCAACATGTAGCATGTAGCCCACTCACCTAACTCCTTTACTCATTCACCGTTATGAATATTTGATTTAATTATATCTGATCTAATATATATTTATTTCAATTTAATTGTTTGTTTGTAGTTTTTTTTAAAATTATTTTTCATTACATGCTATTGTAAAGTAAATTTATTTACTAGAGATGATACTTTTTCCAGAAAATAGTTTGACCATGACTGTTCATTTTGCAAACACCAGATGTTGACCTAGCTCCTGACCTTGATTCAAAATTAGTAGCAGCCACGTAAATAAGTTCTATTTTTATTTTAAAATGATTGTTGTTGTCAAGGTCATGATGGGACTACTGATTTAAGATGTAAACAATTTTTTTTTTATTTCTTAAAGTAAAAAGATTGGTTTTTGTCAGGGCCACACTGGGTGTTCATGAAATTTAACAAGTACATAATTTCAATGAGGTTCTGGAAGATGATCACAGGAGCCCCTTTTTGCATTTTAGAATATGATATAATCTTTGTTTTGGAGAGATATTCTCAGTAGTAATTGGGCTTTTTCTTTACACTGGAAGGTGTATGTTGAGCTGTTTGGAGTTATTTCAAATTACTTGGATTCAAAAGGATTAATTCTTTTTTTTCCCTGGAAAATATGTGTGCTCATGTGAAATTCTTGAACAAAGACAGCTCTTATAAAAATTCAACACTACAGGTTACAACATACATCATCGTCTTCCATCTTGGATACTTCGTCAGGACTCAAACTTGAAATCATTAGAACATTTTATTATTAGGATTCCTAACCCTTTATTTCTGGATTATTCTTGTATTATTTTTGGATTTGATTCTTAAAACCGTAAGTTCATATTTTTTCAATTTTACAGAATTTTTTCAGAGAAATAAATTATATTTGTCAAAGTTTGTTGTTTTCACTCTTTCTTGTGTTACTGTTTATTCTAGCCTAAACATGCAACATAAGATCACATACACAACAGATAATGTTGAATTATGTACATACATATGCAGAAGCATTTTATGCATCTCAGGCCAATAGTGGCAATACTGTGCAAGTAAAGGTATTTCTGTGGGCAGCTAAGATTTTTAATGCAGCTTCAACAATTTTAGTCATATTGCAAGTTTTGCTACGATGTCTGCAGTGCTGCAGTTTATAATAATGACTAGCAATGGAGCATCAAGCCGCAGACACATAGCATCATGTCCTACCCAGTCATATTATCCTGACACCAGGCCAACCAGTCCTACACTAATCTCTTAATGCTGAGCGCCAAGTGAGGCTGATGCTAGTACGATTTTTACAAGTCTATGTAATGACTCTGCCAGGGTCCAAACCTTAAACCTACCACACCCTAAGCAGATGTTCTAACCACTTTGTCCAGTGGAGTGGTTTACTAACTAAAGGTAAATGTTTGAAAAATGTAAAACTAAACAGAACAAAAGCTCTAGGCTGGTAAACCCATACAAATAAACATTAGCATGGAGAACAAGGTAAAATATAACGTGTAACAAAATTCTGTAAAATGTCTACAAAAATAAGTGATACAAGGTACCGTAACACACGCAGAATGCTTGAAAGATATGGTCGATTTTTTTTTTCTCTCAGGCAGTACATCATCATACAGTTTCTTCATCTAGTTGACCTCAAAAAAAAATTTCTGTCTCACAGCATGAAAATCAAAACCAATTGACAAGAAGTGTTCCACTATCAGTGGACAATGGCATGGAATGCAGTCTGGCTGAGGTTCAAATAGGGGGAATTCCCCAACATGGCAATGTGAAAACCAGCACAAAATGGTCAATATTTACTGCAGGCATCAAGATGTGGTTGTATGCAAATTGGATCACTGTTTAACAATGCAGATTGAGGTGTAAAAACGTGCTTTCACTGAAATGTGGCAGAGGTTTCCAAAAGTGGTTATGCAAGGAAATGGGATAGAGATGTTTGTCAACATCAATTTCATGAATATCTAACATGAAAAATTGAACATCGAGAAGGAAAACTAAACCCAAGTCAATGAAGCATAAAATATGGGCCATAAATGACCCACTGCTGAAATGTGAAAGTAGTGCTCATCATGATGTACCTGTCACCAAGTTTCATGATTCTAGACAGGATAGTATATACCTATTTGGTCAAGACCTAAAGACAAAAACGTAACTCCAGGAGGTAAAGATTAAATAGAGGTCACAATTACCTGCTTTTGTGGTAATTATGTGGTACTAATAATAATGCATATCAACATCAATTTCACAATTCTATCATGAACTGAGCTAGCCTGACAAATGAACATCGAGCTCAAAAACTGAATTCAAGTCAGAGAAGCATTAAAAAATATGGGTCATAATGACCAACTACTGAAAGGGGGGGGGGGGCAGGAATATTTCTTGTCAAGATTCAGTCTCAACATGTTTCAAGATTCTAGATATGACAGAATGTTCATAGCACATGAAATCCAAGTTGGTCATCAGCTAAACACAAAAACGTTAACCTAAGCCAGCAAAATGTTTAATGTAGAGCACAGTGACCAATTTTTGCATACAAGTGTGGTACTAATATAAGTATTGGTATGTATATAAAGCCACCTAGCCATTAACTTTAAAACTCAACAAGTAAATTCAAGTCAATGAAACATAAAATATGGGTTACAGTAACCTTCTTTTGTGATGCAGGTATAGTACTCATAAGGATGCATCTCTCATCAAGTTTTATGAAACTAGTTACAACTGTATGGTGAAAAATATAAAAGTGGTCATGACCTAAATGCAAAAACTTAATACATGCCAGCAAGCTGTAAAATATAGGTCACATTGACAATTTTGTTACATAAGTATGTGGTACTAACACAGATGCACTGAAAGTTTGATGATTCTAGCATGAACATGGCTTGCAAAATAAAGTTAAAATTGAAGTAAAGTGAGTAATGCATGAAATATGGGTCAGTGACCTAATTTTGTGATGAGGGTGTATTGCTCATCAAAATACATCACTTTCCAAGAGTCATAAATCCATGTATACAGGGAGAAAAAAAGTCAAATGCACAAAATTAACCAGGAATGTAAAACCAATGGACACACATGTACAAAAACTGCACTCTCTCCCCAGTCACATCATATTTTATATACATTACAGCATATGCAAATGTTGCAATCCACCAAAACTCGTCAAACCAATTAATGAAATACTGCAACTATTCGGTGCATCTACAGGATAACTCCAGCCATTTCCCCAAATATGAAGTCCTCTCTTAAACAAAGAACATTGAAACATGTACCTTTGCACAGGAATGATCTATGTTTTATTTAAAACTTGTGAGCATGGGTAGGACTAATTTGACATGGAGCCCTAAAAATTACCATGTGAAAGTTTGTTTCCAAAAGCAGATATCTGCAATTTGCTCCATGGCAATATCAAAATGTATTATGTTGTAAATGTAACCAAATAAAACCAGGTTACAGGCCAGATGTGTCCTAAAATAATCACACAAATATTATTTATTGCTGTTTGGATTACCGAGACAAGCAGGACTCCCTACATTGTCTCCTCTGAGAAAGGAATATGGCCATTTCCAATAAGTCTACTGATATTCTAACTTTAAAATACAAATGCTACACCTGACTAAACAAGACGGCCAGAAAATTATCATTAGTGATGATTCATCAGACAGAAAGTTAAGTATTTTAAAACTGGATAATATAATAACACTGTAGTTCAAAGATGTGTACCTTACATACAAGATTATTATTATTATTATTACTGTGTGCAGTGAGTGCTCATTGCAGAATCTGATTTGTTATAAACTGCTGCTAAAAATTAAAAAGGCACAGATATCAGAATAAACAAGATGATAAATGTATAGATAAATAGATCCTACTAAGCAAGTATGCTACACGGTATTACTCACACATGGGGAGGTAACTCATAGATGTTCCTGCTTCTGTATTCTTCAATAATATCAGAGCTGTAGATGGGCAGGGACTGGTATGGATTTACTGACACAACCACTGTCCCTATGTATGTCTGTAACAAACAATTAGCAGATGCTCAATTATAAATTATCCAAGATATCAAAGAGAGTATGATGGCTTTCTTTCTCTTATGCTTGGTATTACATCTATGAACACTTGCACACAGGTACATTTATAACTACATAAATGCATACAAAACAATGATACTCAAATGCATACAAGACATATATCAGGTACAAACTAAAACTCTATCCTCAATCATGGACAAAGGTCAAATGCAACAAAAGTCCCCAGAGGGACTGATGCTCTGCTGACCAAACTGAATTTCCAGGAATCCAAAGTAAGTCTATTTATTCCATCCTATTATTCTTTATAACCACAGAGTACAGAAACCATCTTTAATACACTACACAAACTCCAAAATATCAAGTTTGGTAACAAACATATTTTCTTACATGTGGTAGTTACTATGTTCACAAAATATCTACGCGAGTTAGAATTCCTTGTCATAGCTTTTGTGCTTCAATCTAATATAACAGATACAGGAACTTATCTCAATGTCAATGTATAGCCACATGTTGAGTTTGATCGAATATAGATTAATACGGGGGGGGGGGGACAAAAACTTAGTGTGTGTGTGTGACTTGGATTTTTAACACAGCTTTAAGAATGTTTCAGTCATATCACTATGATGTCTGCAGTGTGACAGTTTTATCGTAAAAACTTAGTAACTGAGAAATATGCAAGACATGATGTTATGTGATGCTGTGTAACAGAATGAATATTACATGGGCACCATGATGTGCATCTTCCATACTTATAGTGGGGGCATAAAAATAACTATTAATAACAAAAAGATTTTAATGTATTAGACACCATGCTGAATCCAACTGATAAAAATAGTATAACCAACATAGCTTACCTCTACATTTCCTAGTCTCCAGTAGCCAACATAAACATTGTCATACAAAAATGTATTCAGACCAAAGTGATTTTGAATCTTTTTTAACCACAGATTGTGTTGCAATCATTTTCCTTTACATTACAACATTGAATCATTTTATAATTTACAAACTGAACTTTTAATTGGCAATGCATTGCCAGTATTGTGCCGATATATTGTGAAACCATCTACCTACCCAGCTACCCATCTACCTACATTACTGTGAAGGGGCACAAAATACATGAACAATAAAAAGAGCATTTTTTCAACGATTTCAAAGTAGGAGTATTAAATAAATTGATAAAATTTCAAGATTAATGTTGAATTTGCATTTTTTTTAAATCATTTTTTTAAATCTATTGACAATCAGTATCATTGTCCATACCTAGAAGTCAAATTTTTACTTAACCAAGTAACCATGGTATTTCATACATCAATAATTACCTTTGTTTGCCACTACAGCTGGCACCTCATATGAAAAGCATTCAACATATAATCCACTCATACAAGTCCTAAATTCATTCATGTGTACCATACATAGGGTAACAAATCTCAATATGCAATGTATAGTTATTAAAACTGAAATTTAACCACTGATTAACATATTTATTCCTGATTCCAAATGCACTGGTCTCAAAGGACCTTCTGAGTAGGCAAGGATATAAACAGTTCTAACAGTAGACAAACTTCTTTGGTTTTAAAAATACTGTAGTAACTGAGATGCATCCTATTATCAATTTTATGGCCAGAAAATAAACAGCACCCAAAACTGCAACAAAGCCACTTCAGCATAAAACATAGGTCATACAGAGGCCTCTTTGCAAAAGAGATAAAGAACTTATCCAGATGCATCCACTCATCAAGTTTCATCAGTCCTGGCAGAATAGGATGCCAAAAAACCTATTTGGTCATGAGCAAAATGGAAAACTTAAACAGCCAGATAAAGATGAAATATAGGTCTCAACATACCTCTTTTAAACTAAAGGTTTGGCAGTAACAAAAATCCAAAGCTTCAATTTTCACATTTTAAGCATGAGAAATGAGCATCAAAACACAAAGTTTAACCCAAGTTTGTGAAGCATCAAATATGGGCTACCATGACCTACTACTGAAGCAAAGAAGAAAGGTGCACCAAAAGTATCATGATTCTAGACATGGAAGTATGTACATAGCCCTGCCAATAACCAAAGTCATCAGCTACCAGTAAATAAATAAATATAACCCAAGCCAGTAAATTGTAAAATATCGGTTACAGAAATTCTTCTGGCATGTGTGTAGTAGTCAAAAAGATGCATATAATCATCCAGTTTGGTTATTAAAGCATGAATAGTAGAAACAAAACATTAAAGCAAAGTCAGTTAAATGTGGACCACAGTGACCTAATTTTAAGATGAAAGTGCAATATTCATCAAGATGAATTGTCTTGACAAGTTTCAACATTTCAGTTATAACAGTAAGATAAAAAACCAACATTGTCAACTAAATAAAAAAATATTTAACAAAGCGCCAGTAAAAATGTGAAATGTAGGTTACACTGCTCTTCTTTTAAGTTTGTGGAGCTGAGATACATATAACCACCTTGTTTGATGATTCTGGCATTAATAGTGCTTGATAATGAAACCAAGTGACCAGTGTAGAACTCATCAAAATAAATTTCACCCAGTTTCATTGATCTTGGTATAACATTATGTATATTGGGCACCAAAAACCTATCTGGCTATGTACTAAATACAAAACTTAACCAAATCCAGTCAAACGCAAAATGTATGTCACAGTGACCTTCCTCTGAGGTACAGGTGTGGTATTTTTGGGAGGCATAGAATAGTATAGTTTATGATTATAGCATTAAAGGAGTTTGAGAAATAAACTTAAAATAAAATATAACCAAAGTGAGTGAAGCAAGAAATATGTCAAAGTGACCTACTTTTGTGAAAAGGGTATAGTACTCATCAAGAGGCATCCACCTGCCAAGTTTGACAACTCTAGGTATTATGGAATTTATAAAGTGCACAAAAAGCAGAGGTCAACACAAAAACCTAACTAATGTAGAACAATCATATGCAGAAAATTTGCCTCCTCAACCCACTCCAATGGGGGGGGGGGGGGAATGCTATGCAACACACTTAAAACTGCTGGCTAGGACCTATGACATAGGAAGAAAAAAATAGCTGACATTCAGGGAGGGTATACAAGTGCACAATGCCGAAAGTAGGAAAAACGTTACCTCTACTTTGAAGAGGTGAGGTAAAAAGGACTATAACTTGGTGCAATGAGTGTACTTTATATTAATCTGATGTTATGAAAGCACTCTGTCTTCAAAAGCATTCAAGAAACATTCTGAATTACTTCATAACACTGTAAAGAGCATTTCAAATCATGGTAATTAAACATTCAAAATTATAATATCAGATTTTAAACGATGTAGATAACATTTGGTCACACAGATGTAATTTTTATTCTTTATTTAAATACATTTCCTTCACTCTGAAAACATGCAATGCAGTCTATGTGACACCAAATGCTTTATTTCTCAACAATTTTAGTTTTGCCATTGATACGTTAAGTCTTCATATTTAAAGCCTCAAGCAGACATTACACACTAGAGAATGATATGATACAAAAATTGGTATGCATGGTTTTCAAGTCAAATTACCATCTCCTATTGTACTTCTTAATGGTCATGCTCTTGCATATACAATGTATTGTTCTTTTATGGAAATGCAGAAATTGTTCTTTGAATATCAAAACTAGATTGCCCAAAGTCTTTCATATCTCACACAATGATAACTTGCAAACCCATTTATATCATAGGTCAGGCATGGTTCCATTTTTCTAAATAAAAAATGCGAAACAACTATTTGTTGAAACTGAAGATAATCAGATTAAAAATTGGTAAGTTAGTGAAAGCTTGACTTATTATTCATTTACCATCAAGATTTATTTACCATTTATTTACCATCATTTACCATCAAGATTTATTTACCATTTATTTACCATCATTTACCACAGTGACTGGAAATTTAGTCAATATTATTAAACTCTCAACTTTTAATTGGAAGTAAAGTTTGATACATAAACCATGCAGTATGAAGAAAAAAAACTAATTCTCGTCTTACTGAATGCATGCAAAGTGAAGACATTCTACCATTTCTATATCCACAAACCAACAGTAAATGTCTATGTACACGTACTATACTCACATATATCTGGCGATGTCTGAAGCGTTCCCTGAGATTGTGAATAAAAGCTTCTTCTGTCACTGGGTCAAGCAGTACAGCGTCACTCACACCAACGCTGTTCTCCAACACGGATAACGTGCTTTTATGTAGCGCCATAATTGGCTATGTCCTAAACTAGCTTACACGTATGCGACATCTGAAAGAGAAGTACAAGTTTTCATAAGCCTGAACACTGCAATAAACTCTGCCCATCCTTTGCACCTAAATAAAACCTGCACCACATTCCGAAGGACAATATTACAACATCATCTTCTGCAGTTAACAGCTCGAGTCTATTCCTGGAATTTTACTACATGTACCAGAGTTAATACTAAAAACAGAAATCCCAAGTGTTTAATACTCAAAACGTTTATACAACCTAAAGGTATGCAACACAACGGTGAAAAATAGGACACACGCAGAAAGTATTTATTACTACAGCTTATCTACTGTAAATGAATTTTTAAATTGCATGAATTTACCTAAAGATTATTAACAAATGCATTCCAAAACATGCATTTAGTAAAGTCCTGAAAACTGCTGTGTTTACACAGCAATTATCAACAAGGGCTTAAAATCTGCCATTCCTTTACCATCCAACACCTGATGATAAGTCAAGTCCAAGTGCAAACAACACAGACCCTGATCTGCCATTCATAATGCACTAGCATATCAGGGTAAATATTTTTTGTTCTACTGACTCCAACTAACAAACTGCTTGACATAAATCGGCTGGTGCATTACACAATAACAGATACTGGTCTATGAGGTTGGACCCGACTTATAAGCAAGTACATACAGTAACTCAACTTTATCATTAGATTTGAAGAGAATCAAATCTACCTAAAGACTGACTCTTCTAAGATACCACAACTCTTTCAAGACCACAGCATAATTCCAAACCTCATATGGTAGATACATTTACGTGTACCCGATAACCAAAGGTTGCATCCGAGAATCATTAAAATCCAATGTCACTAATTGATCCATCTAGATTTTACTATTTTGGTTCACAAATTCATGGTCTAATTAAATCTGTACAGCATAGTTGTGCACTTTTAAACGTTTTTCATGTTCAAGCTCAGAATAAAGGTAAGATTATTTTTCTTCCTCTTCCTAGCTAAGATAACACTATATATAAATATATGCAATAATCCTTGTGTAAAACTGAGATAAAGACATTCAGAACATGTATGGCAACTGCCAGCAAGACCTCTTTCACACAATACTGCAAAACCTAGATTTATCTTGATACCTTCATAACATACAGATTGTATTTAATACAGGGACATATTTGTTTTGACTTGCAAAGGTATATTTACATAGGTCTTACCTGCTCTGGGTAAGACAAAAATCGTATATTTATTGATGTCAAACATAATATATTAAACTTCGTTTCAAAATAGTTACAAATCACTGTTTCCGTTCTCCTAGCTTGCATTCACCTTCAAGAGCTCTTGTGTCTATTTCTAATTTCAGCTCAAGTTTTATAACGTTATTTCGGAAGGCACAATAAAGCAAAGGTCTCTCAAAGAGACTGAGGCTCTACTGGCTGAAAAGAATTTTCATGGATCCAATATAAGTCCATTTTTTCCATCCTTTTATTCTCTCTATCAATTGACAACATACTAAATTTGGTAACTAAATTTTGCTTTCATGACCTGTCTAAATTAACTTCTTCACATGGTACCTACAATGCAGTCAAAATTCTGTTATGACCTATAACCTTTAACTTGATATCATGGTTTTGAAAATCACTAAATTTGCCTAGATGTCATGACATGTACACATGCTAAGTTTGGTAAAATCTATTGCTAATATTTTTTTAATGAACAAATCTCAGGTAGCATCACTCAAGATATTCTTTTAAAATATTCAGAAAATTAGTTGGATAAAAATCCAATCATACTTGTGAATACAGCACAGGACCAACCAAATATTGTAAGTTTCTTTAAGTGAAACGCACCATTTTTCTATGACCACTGATTCAGAAGGAGCAGCAAAAAGGCAAATATTAAAGATGGCTGCTGTGGTGTCCATATCTGATCAGCACCATTTTTCTTAAGGATCAACTATGTGTCAAAAGAAGCTTTCATTGAAAACCCCATGTCATTACAAGTATACATTCTGAGAAGCAGTAATAATGAGATTTTCAAGATGGCCACCATGGCTATGAAACTGGAATCTTCCTAAATGTTCCATCATTAGTCCAAAAGTAAAGAATACTCTAAAAGAATTCCAAATCTTGCATGTGTTGATGTACCAAGAGTCTTGATGTAACATGATGATATAATCCAGTATGTCGTTACGGTAAATGAATTCACAATAATCTCAAAGTAGTGTTTAGTTCAAAATGTCAATGAACAGTTTGTAACTCCAATTAATAATTTAAATGAATTCATTCTTAACAAAACTAAAAACTCTGATCACAGATTCCCAAAGACTGATATTTAGAAAAGAATTAAGACTTTACTGACAAATGCTCTTTTATACACATCCCAACATGACCTATGTCACAGCACAGCAGCATTTTCTAAAGAAAGCTCAGCCATCATAATGGAAAATTACAGTAAACTGTAAACAAAGGCCATGTCTTTATCTCAAATTCAAGTAAACATCTATTTACAACTTACAAACAAGACAAACATCAGGTACACACTGAACTCTACCCTCAACCATGGACAAAGGTCAAACACAATAAAATACATAACAATTGAACAAGTGTTTTTTTGTTGTTGTGAAAATCCCAAGTCAATGCATTTGTCCATTCAAAAGCAGTGGTATTAACAAAATCTTCATTTAGGACAAATAAATGAAAATCAAAATAAGTAGCAATAACAAGATTTTCAGGATGACCACATGGAGCCCAAATTCAACTTTAGATTGGCAAAAAATTTCATTTAGGACCAGCTGGACATCATATGAAGTCTTTTATGGAAACCCCTTATCAATATGACCCGTCATTCAGGAAGAATATTAATGATCTAAAGATTTCCATGATGGCCAATGTGGTGTCCATAATGTATGTAAGAGTGACATTGATTTCCACTGAAATGAACTAGACATGGTAAGAAGTTATTTAATGGAAACACCATATCAATATGACCAGCCATTCAGGAGAAGCAGTCACTGTAATTACAAGCTTTTAAGATGGTGGTTAAATTGGTCTCAATGGATGTAGATCTGCACCACTTTCATTTAGGACACATACGACATCATAACTCTTCACGCTAAGCCAATTTCACCATCCATTGTAGAGAAGTAGATATAACATGATTTTCAAGATGGCCAGCTTGCTGCCATATTGGATCTATGAAGGGCACCATTTTCCTTAAGAAACAACTAGAAATTAGGATGAATGTACATGCAAATTTTCATGGCAATCCTCCCAGATGCACAGAAGGAGTAGCAATAATAAACGTGCGCCAATGGAGGAACAACAGACAATGGATAACAAAAAATAAAAAAATAAAACAAATCTTGTTCAAGTAACTTTCAAAACTTTACAGCACTATAATTAAAACATAATTTCCTTCAACAAATTTGCCTGTTACACTTTGTGAAATGTCTTGTTCTTCATGGCTAAAAATAAGGTCAACTCCATCACCTTGAAAAGTATTTTGGAACCACAAAAATTAAGTGGTGACATTTGAAGATCATATCAAAGGAAACACAGCAATGAAAAATATTAGACAAAATGTAGTTAGGAACCAGGAATGACAGTGTATAGATCAAATATACTGAGACTTTTAATGGATCCCATTTTTTTTTCCTGACTTCAGGACAGTGAGCTCCTTTTGTTGGGACATAATGTATATTCAAATTAAACTTCCCATTGACTTAGTTTTATTTATTTTTTTCTTTAACCACATTGCAAGTTTCAAACTTTCACATGTCTTAATTAGTTGATGCCTTTTGTTCAACATGGTGAAGAAACTATCCTGCCTGTACCTTGAGATATTATCAACACAAAAACATATGAGATAAGGTGAATGGTTGTTTGTATTACAACTTGAAAATTCTTCCATTTTTCAAACTACGTGGTAACTGTCTTAAATAGAATACTGAAGTAATGTCTTTATAATGAAGAATCTCTCTATGATGGGTCATGGTTTTGCTGTCAAGTTCAAAGAAATGAACACAAATTGGCATATTGGGCATCACAAATGGCATATTAGGTATCAAATGTGGCTTATTAGGCATCAACAGCATCATATTAAGCATAAAAAGGCACATTAAGCATCAAATATGGCATATTAGGTATCAAATGTGGCTTATTAGGCATCAACAGCATCATATTAAGCATCAAAAAGGCACATTGAGCATCAAATATGGCATATTAGGCATAAAATGTGGCATATTAAGTATCAAAAGCGAAATATTGGGCATTAAAAAAGGCATACTGGGCATCACAAGTGGCATATTAAAGTATCAAACATGACATATCAGGCATCAAAGTGGCATATTAGGCATCAAAAGTGTGTTTCTATATAACAACAAGAGTGAATGGAACATTATACACCAACATCATATTTAATAGTTTTCAGTTTATGCAACAAATATTTATGTGCAGAAACCACCCTTCTTTCAGTCACAGCGACCTTGCCCTTTCATCCAAAAATCAATAGCCTTCTTCTTTACCTCAAATGTATGCCACCCACAAAATTTTGTCCAGGTCTGTGATACAGGATAAATTTTATATTGTAGAAACAAGTTTTCTTCTTGAGGTCACAGTGATTTTCACCTCCGAACTTTTGGCCACAAAATCAATAAGGTTCTTTCTTACCTTAAGTTCAAGCCATCCTTAAAGTTTCATAATTGTAGATGGTGAGACAACTCAAGTTATTGTGAAGAAATAAAATTGGTGACAGACAGACAGACAGACAGACAAATGGATGGAGACCATTACACATAATATGCTGTTTATAAAAAGAAACATTAAGCAATGTTGAATTTTATTAACATACTTAGCAGTGAAGAATTTATGTACGACTTTAGTAAAATGTAGAAGATAATATCACAAACATCCTTGTTGTCAAATTGACTCCAAGTAGATGTTTGCCAGGGCACCATTAAAGTTTTACACGTTTCTCAGCTAAACACCAAGCACTCTTGTTGCAGCGACTTTAATCTGCAACAAAGTCTGAATAAACAAAAACAAAGAAAGAAAAAAAAGAGTCCACTATACCAAACAGTTTTGCAGTTTAATACATGTCTGCAATGCTAATAGTAAGTACAGAGATTAGACATTTCTACAGTTCTGAAGTCATATGTAGATTGTTTAAGGCCTAGATATACATGTACCTGTTAATATTTTTTTTTACTAAAGAGTGTCGTAACTTTTTTTAAAAAATTTTTTATGCCATTTTCTGACAATAGCCTACATATAGCTACCTAAATTGAGAAACTGGACTGTTCAAATAATTTTAACTGATCAAAAAGTAAAAGTAATTACCGCATGTACTCACTTATAAGTTAAATCAATCTACAAACAAGACAGATCTTCCATCTCATAATGCACCATCAGATCAGGATCTTTATGGTTTGTTCTACTGATTACTCCTAACAAACTGCATAAACCCAGATCTACTGGTGCATTATATGATGGCAGATCTGGGTCTGTGCTGTGTGCAGCTGGACCTGTCTTATACGCGAGTGTGTACAGGAAAACAAAGACTAAAACTGCACTATTTCATTATTTTTTTTGTCATAAAAGAAACCACAATTATTCTGAATCGGGAAAGTTGTAGTAAGTGGTTTCACCCAACTTCCCACCTGACAAAGCTAAAATACTACAATCATAAGCAAATGGAACATTGAGCTCACCTTGGTGTAGGGTAGCCATCTGTTTGGCTTTGGCTGAACTGTTCCCTGTACAGTATTGATAATGACCCATTTATATCTGGTATTTTTATTTTGAAATGCACAGTCTTTAAGAACCACAACTGACTGTTATACAGTGTATTGTTTGTTTTCATTGGCTAATAAGTCTAATTTTTTTAAGATTGCAATTTTACTGTCGACATTACAAGTCCAAAGACCCTATCGGACCCATCATGTGTGCATCCTTATGAAGTCCTTACAAAGGCTGGATCAGGAGGATGTCACAAGCAAGTGAGCTAACTTTCACCTGGCCTTAACTGGGATCATTTTTTCATTGATGCAAGACATGACTTTTATTCTAACTCCAGAATTCAATATATTACACTTTCACCTATTTACATTTGGCCAAAACATCCGGGTAAGTCAAACCTATGGAAATTTAGGTAATTGCAGACTTACATGATACTGACTAATATATGAACTTTTTTGAATTTAAATTCGAAGTGGAGACCAAAAAATAATGAAAATATGTGTATTAAAAAAAAATTATGACTTGTAAATGCCAAAAATGTATGACATTAAAGTTAATTGAATTACGTATGTTTATATGAAAATTAAATGAGTTTGTTTGTGTGTGTGTGTGTGTGTGTGTTTTGGTATACTTATGAGGACCCGAGTTTGAATGCAAACCAACATCTTGAGGACTGGACTACATTGTGAGGACTTACACACCAGTCCTCAAAATATTTCGTCAGCAAATGGTTGAGAATAATCATAAGAGATGAATTACGCATTATTGTGAAAGTCCTCACGAAGTCGGTTATGTCTGACAGACAGTTACACTCTGTGTGTATTGTTCACACAATTTGTGACCCTCCTTGGGCTGTAGACTGGTGTGCAAATGCTTAGCCAATCAGAAGGCGATGACTTCTGATTATTTGTCATCCAATGAGAACATCGCTTCTATGCAGTGTCACTGTAAATTTTGTATACCTATAAATATGACTCATAAAATAATTACTAGTATTATTAGTGATTTTTAAAAAGAAATAATTTTGTAAAATGGTAAACTGGTGATGCCAGCAGAAAGTGTGTGATATGAAGCCCGGTGCAGCTGATATAGTGCGGTATTTGTGGCGTGTGATTTGGTGTGTACATGGATTTTACTGCTTCGAGACTTAATGCACCTAACTCTCGGAAGATGGCAAGATGTACTGGATCAAACTGGTAAGAAACAAATAGATTCTTTATAAAATTATTTATTATATTCGTCCAAAAGAGCTGTTCATTCTTTCATTAGTTATCATCTGTGACAACTTGCTTGTATCCAGTTCCACCCACAGGGGCTCGTATAGTTGCTTAAAATTGACCTATCATACATATACTATATAATAAATAGTTATTATATAGTACATGTATGACAGGTCACTTTTAAGCAATGATACGAGCTCCTGTGGTTCCACCAATGATGCACACACAGGTCCTCATATCATTGCTTATATTTAACTATGAGTCATACACATAGGATAAAAAAATATTATGACTAACAGTGAAATTGTAAGTAATGATACGAGCCCCTGTGCGAAGGTCTTGATTATTATATTCCCATGTCAAAACAGTTCACATTGATGTCATAAGAGTTGGTCATTAAAGAACTGGTTCTCTCTCTCTCTCCATTTCATTTTCAACTTGATTGTCGAGAGAGAAACAGAGCAAAATGAACTTTATAGTACAAGAAGAATATTGTGCTTTTCTTGTTTTTTTATTAAAAGAAAGACCGAAAAAGAAAATTTTAAAAAAAGTCAGATAGGCAAGGAAAGGAAAATGGAATACCCCTGTGTCAGTACCTGATACCCTTGAAAAGTAAATGGTTGGTCCCTTTCAAACTAGTACAGTTCTCACTCTTGATGAAACAATATATCCCCCAACAGAAAATAAGGCTCTGTACATGACAGACTCATTGATAAGCAAACTTGGTTACTATAGTCTGAATCCTGACTTGGTATCTCACAAGCAGGAGTGTTCCAAAATCACGTTCTAATGAACTAATCAGCTAAAGTAAGACCTAGGGATTCTCAGGACTATGCTGGTTGGAGGTCCTTATCTCATCACTGCTTTTCTATCCAGATTGGTCTGAGTATTAAGAGACAAAAACATAAAGTTCTGAGCATCTCTAATCTCATTTGTGCCTTTTACTTTTTAAATTGGAGTGGGGTTACAAACAAACGGGGAAGTATATTTAGACTATAGTTTAAGCTCGATTTAGTGGAACCTGCTGTTATTGAATGGGATGGCTATGTCAGCATTTGATATGTCAGAGCACTTTCACATCAACACATATATTCCTGCAGAAAATTCTCAAATTTGGAAAACTCTGCATATTGCCATTTATGCTTCTACACTTCCACACTAAGCGCTAACAAACTTTATTTGAATTAGGACTATCCCATACATATATATGGTAGTCAGCAGCATCGCCACTGCTATGAGTCGGCTGTGAGACTGCAACTATAATTAATGGCCATAATATTGCTTACATCAACGTACAGTGTTGACAACAGCTTTCTTGGGCAAATAAGTCTGTTGTAATATTTGTTTCACTGATGTTCTGTTACAGTGATACAGAGTTATGGACTATTACATCTACTATCTCCCTGCTATTATTAGCACATGATTAATAGTTGGCCTAGATTGGACATCAGAAGACATCACTGTCCTGTGCCATTAACATCTACATGTATTATCCATGCACAAAGCTACGTGATATTTGACCATATATATATATATATATATATATATATATATATATATATATATATATATATATATATATAGTCCCCACATACAAATCTTGGTGATGCCATCCATATATATATGGCTCCCAAACTACCCGAGTTCAGATTTGTCAAACTTCGCACCTTCACACAAGTCTACTATACCCCATGTGCCACCGTAATAATATATGCTCCAGTAGAAAACAGTGTTTTAAAGTAACAACAGTAGTGCATAAAAAAACTCAAATTTACCAGAAAAATGAGATAAAAACTCACTTTAACATTCCTAAAGGTTTTCTTTTATTTATTATAATTTTGATTGGGAAGAGATTTTGTCTCGAAAGCAAAAATAATAAAATTTCGGGAAAATCATGATGGTATTACAATAAAATTGCTTACATGTTAGAAAAAAAAATAGCCTATCAGATTTAGCTTGTGACCCGTTTAAAAAAAGAAAATGGGCAATGTGCATATGCATCCATCATGACTCATTCCTCAAGAAGTGCAGATAATCACTGACAAAAGACAAAGTTACAGGAGAAGATTTTGATTTCAATTTATTATCATTCTTACCATTATCATGATTATCTTCAAAGGAACTAGAGTATATAGGTCAGATTGAGTTAAATTTCAAGATTCTGTTAAAGGATTATTGGAAACTGACTTTTAAAGTAAAATTGCTTTTTATCATCAGATTTAAGATCATAGTACTTTCATACATAACAAATGTTTTTTTAAGGATTTAATCCATTTTTCAGATCAAGATAGGCTATACATGGCGGTAAATATAACTGGTGAAGCAAGTACCCTTAGGAAGAACCATCAACCCAAGAGAAGCTGCTGGCAAGCTACCTCGAGTACCCACATTAGCCGAGCCTGAGACTCAAATCGATGCAGACAGAGGTGAGATGGCAGTGATCAGGAATGGTGAATGCTTTAGACACTGGCCACTCAAGGCCCCTAAATCAGATATAAAGTACACTGATACAGCTATGAAATGTATTATAAAGGTATTTACAGTAACAAATATCCACCTAAGAAAATCGGTTACAACAGCTCCTCATGGAACTTAAGATTTCATTACAGTATTCTGAACAGTGTTACTGATGTAGGTGTCCACTGTCTGTCACATTGCCAACACATGTTTAGTAGCTGACTGTTGTAGGCAGAGGTTGGTTTGCCTCATTGAAATAGTTTCTAAGGATTTTGATGAGAACTTTACTGATTCAAAACAGGATAATCAGTGTTATAGATTTTTATGGCAAGTCACTGAGAGATTCATTCTCATGAGAAGTGGGAGTTTATGACTTTGACTCAAAACAGTGCATCATCAAAATGGGGTGGGATGAAACTGTTATTGTATCTGCGGTTTTTAGACCATGATTTCTTGTGTATAAAGCACATTAATATAGCTGCAATATCAAAACTTATATAGCATAGTGTTAGGAACGCTTTAAATTACAACCTTTGAGAAGACATATAATAAAATGCCCTTGAGATTTTGGAATTAATTGTCAAATGACTCTTTAGTTTGGAAATCTGTTGAGAACCCTGCCTCTGTGTGTAAGGAGGGCATACCTTGTCAAAACAGTATCATGATTGTTTCTTTCTTGAGATTCCTTATCAATGCTATCTACAGAATCAAATGATTAGTGCATAGTTTTTATTACATATGCAGTATTTAATGTTTTTATGATTAGCTTTATTTGAATCTTAAATGGTGTTTTGAATTAAGTAGTTGTCCCATTGAAGTCCCCATTAAGTAGTAAAGTACTTAATTTTAAAAGCACTGCCTGCATTACTGTTTCCAAAATTAGAAATTAATGCTTGAATGATGGCCTACTATAGTATTATGGTTGCTAACTGTGCAACATAACACTGTTACCCTAGTCTTACTGTGTATGTTTTCGCCCATGGTAAGTATAGTGGGATTAGGGCTGATAATTGTCTTCCTGAACAAACTGTACTGCTGGCCTAGTAGTTAGAGTGTCTGCCTCAGATGAGGGAGATTGTGGGTTCGAACCCCAGCCGGGTCATAGGAAAGACTTATAAAAATGGTACTAGCAGCTGCCTCGCTTAGCACTCAGCATTAAGAGGTTAGTGCTAGAACTGGTTGGCCAGGTGTCAAGATAATGTGACTGCAGGGTCAGTCTTAGTCCGATGGGACCAATTTTAAGTTCAATATCATAAAAAAATTAAGTTCAACATCATATAAAACTTGTTTTAAAGATTATTTTTAAATACCTTGTTCACAAGGGATCGCGTGCATAAATCCAGGGGGCCCCACCAAAATGATCCGAATCGAGCCCCACATTTACTTAGGCCGGTGCTGTGTGACTGGGTGGGACAAAATGCTACATGTCTGTAGCATAATGCCTATTGCTAGACATCACTATAAACTTTCTCACTGCAGACATCACTGCAATATGACTGAAAATATTTTAAAGCTACATTAAAAATTCAAATCACACACACATTTCCTAAATAATATCTGCTGTATACATGTCTGGTTGTCTAATTGCTTTGGTGATAGTGAAATTACCATTACGCCTTTTTACTTCTGGAAGTATATCCAGATAGAATCAAGTAGTTTAGTTTGGGGTTTTTTTTGGACCACCAAGAGTTATTAACCACTCTGTTAAAACACATTTTGAAGAAAAAAATACCTGATTTTAACTGTATATACTTCTGTAAGAAGAAAGGCATTAGAGTAAATTTTGTATGATTAACACAGAATTAAATCTGAGCAGTTTTATCAATATAGACTGTATGAGATTCTTGAAAACGTGTCCTTGTTGTTGACTGCCGATAGGTTATGTTATAGATCAGTGATTGTTCAGGCAGTACATGGACCCTCCACCAGTATGTATCAGGGGTGATGCCCTACATGGTATGACTGACTGGTACCTTAGCAGCAGTTTCTTATAATGCTTCTAACTTCTGTTGCCTAGTAAAAACGTGAATGGGTTGTTGATGCAACCAAATACTGATTATCCCGACTCCTTGGAAGATATCAACACCGGGCTTGATAAATGGTCCTTCAAATAATGAAATGATGTATAGCATAAAGTTTAGGTAAAAATGACATTCAGCTTGAATAAATGGCATTCCAGTTAATTATTTTAAATATAATCACTTTGATTTTAATGACCTCATTTTACATACTGACAATTTTTTCTTGGCATTGCAATCCAACGTTTCTCATTATTATTAAAAATCACTGGAAGGATGATGTTGTCATTGTGCTATCCAGAGTCTGTCTGATTATTCTGCAGTTTTGTTTTATCCATTGATATGTCCTTTTGCTGACATTTAACCCAGATATGTATCATAGCTAGACAGAGTGTCATGCACAGCAAAACATTTTCTGTCTGATGTGTTTTACGCATCCAATATGAAGTTTTCTTAGCTTCACGAAATATGATGATGAAACCACAAGCAAATATACATTACAGCTCACCATTTTCACATATCTGCTAGGTCCCAATTTTAAAGGTCAGATCATAGCGAGATATAAGACACATACCAGGTTTATTTACTTTGTTATAGCATTTTTGATATTGAAAACAGCAGGCAAGTATCCAGTTCTTACAATTTATTTAATATAAAATATTATATATTTTGAAGATTTATTCTTACAGATGTTATTAAAGATCTTCTGGATGATGGTTCACAGGAGGGAGAAGAAGAAGAGCTCTCTTACAAGTCTATGCTCGTAAGATAAGTAACAGAAAGAGTGAAATGCAATAAGCTTTGTAAAATTCTACAAATAATTTATTTCCCTAGAATGCAAAGTGAAAATGTAATTAAAAAGATCTTATGGTATTATGAATTAAATCCCAAATAATCCTAGAATTACAGACACAAGTCCTAAAAATTTAAAGGCCTGAATAAGTTAAATCCAAAACTGAGGGTGTTGCTGTGTCTGTAGTAGCTTGTAAAGTGTTCACATTCCAACAGTCTTTTTTTCAATCACAGCAGGATAATTCTAGGTTTGAATTCACTATGTATTCCAGTGACCGTCTATATCCAAGATTTTTGTCAGAGCACTTTTGTATTTCCAGAGAAAATAATCACCTGAATTCAATAATTTGAAGAAAAAGATTCCAGCCCGAAATAAAATAATGAACACAACTTATAATTCAACTTGAAAGTGCTAGATCTTAAAGCATGACTGAAAAATCCTCTCAATTACAAAATTTCATAGTACTCTACTTGACCTCAGGTCACTATTAGCATTTTCTAAAACAAAACCTACTACCTAATTGACAATAACCTTCTAGAATTATCCTGATGCTTACAAAATAAAAATGTTATTTATTATTAGAAAGCAGAACCTGGACTATGTGAAATAAACTAAGGGAATTTCAAAACCATGACCAAGACCCAAACAAACATATTTACTTCTTCTGTTAATAATGATCCTGATATTAAGCCCTTACAAATAGAGAATATTTTAGCTATGTATTATTTGTTTACAAAATAAAATTTAAAAAATGTCAGTTCAGGTCAAGCAGAAGATGAACTCAATTTTGGACAAGGTTAAGTGCAACATACAATGTTACATTACAATAGCATGTAGGGGGTCCCGAGTGGCTGAGAGCACTCTCCGTTACGGATCACTGCCATCTCACCTCTGTCTGCATAGGTTCGAGTCTCAGATTCGGCCAATGTGGGTATGTGAGAAAGCTTGCCAGTAGCTTCTTGAGGGTTGGTGGTTCTTTCCTGGGATTTCCTGGGTTCTTCCTCCACTGTTAATACTGGCCGCCATGTATAGCCTATCATGTGCTGAAAAATGGCGTTAAACCCTACAATAACAACAATAGCATGTAATGAAATACAAAATTAAAAAAAAAAAAATAACAAGCATTGCAAATTAAATTTACATAACAGCAGAATTTTGTGAAGATAATATATTAAACTTCTTGCCCCTGGAGTTTAGCACTTAAAATAATTTGATGTGCAATGCTTTAATAAACACAGCAAATGTGATCAGAAAAAGACTAAGGCTGTGAATTTCTTTCTTAATGGTTACCACAAACAACTAATTGCAAGACCCTGTGATAATCTATATTGGAAGATGAGCTCATGTATTAAGGATATCCACTTAGTCATATCTTTAAGTTGAAATTACATGATTATAACATTTTATTTAAATGTATCATACTAGATTGCTTGGACCTTTTTTTGTATTAAAATAATTATAGTTCAGAACATTATAGCACCATCAGAAATATATTTAATACAAACTACACGCTTTCATATGAAAATAAAGAGATCACTGTTAATGCTATCATCTGTACTTCCAAGATTGTTTAACAAAAATTGGTGATGACTATATCCCACAATATTAAACTGAGTTCATCTTATGTCAAAATTAATTGTTCCAGTATATCTAAATCTCAGAGAAAAAAAGAATTAACCCTTTTGAAATACAACTAATCTGAAGAAAATTATAACTTAAAATCTGGCAACAACAAAATAACTTGACAACAGTATAAAAAGCTCAAAACTGAGAAATCTCTCTCAGCATATCTATTAAAACTACTTTGCTACTGTATTCTGTCTATTTATTAATCACTAGTGACATATGAAAATAACTATACAAATATTAATAATCCCCGTTTTCTAAATGAATACACAATTTCATTGCAATCCTTTCTGCTTTCCATACTCAGAAACCTGGAGTGAGGGAGATCAAGAATTTGGGATGCATGAAAACCTTGAAACTGAACTTAAACCAAGTAACATAAAGAATGTGATTCATTGTAGCAGTATCTGTGCACTTGCCTCGGGATTTATATAATCAAAGATATAAAGTTACAAACCATGTTGACATTATATGGTAAATTTCTTGGTTACGTGGTACTCGTACATGTACTATGATATGTGTTTGTGATCTGAATTTTTAACCTAGCCTTAGCAAGTTTTCAGTCATATTCCTACAATATCTGCAGTGTGGCAGTTTACAGTGATGTACTGCACTGGGGAACCATGCTGCAAACATGTAGTACAATGTCCCCTGCCAGTCATATTATCCTGACACCAGGCCGACCAGTCCTAACACTAACCTCTTAATGATGAGCACCTAGCGTGGCAGCAGTACCATTTTTATAAGTCTTTGGTATGATTCGGCCGGCGTTTGAACCCACGACCTCCTGCACTAATCACCAGTCCACCAGAGCAGTCCATAATGTTGTGTATATAATGTTTAGTTGTTGTTTCTTAAACCTATTATAACGTTCTAAAATTGAATATTATTAATTAAATATGAAAATGTCCACCACCAACCCACTCTCTGAACCACAGTCAAGATACAGGTGAAAATCCATAAAAAGATCAGGTAACAGGAGGCTTTTCCTTTGTGTCATCCCAAGATGCCTCTGGACTTATGAATGATGGTAAAAGTTAATTCAAGCTGACCAAAGGGTGAGAGAGAGAGACAGAGACAAAGAGAGAGAGTTTATGGTCATTAGTACTGTTATTAAAGCAGAATAATGATTTAGATCAAATGTAAATATATTAAAATATTTTAATTACCTCTTGCTTGTTCATCATTTCATCTGGTTTATATTCAACACTAATTTCCATACGCTGGTACGTGATGGGCTGAGGGTTCATGTCAATGATTGTGCTAATCATTTGTTTGTAGTGCTCTACTTTCTTCATTATAACCATCTTTCATTTTTAAATCATAAATGTGTCTTATATTGATTTTATCAATGTAAAAAATAGAAACTTAAAAAGAAAACAATTTATAAAATTGCGAAGATGATTTTAAATAGCAGCAAAAGGCACATACTGCATTCTGTAGTGGTTACACTCGGTAGGAATATGAGTAGTTCATTCACTCAGTCAATACCAGTTGCCTGTAGTCAATCTTAAACACCATTCAAAGTGCAAACACGTGTATTTGCATGTGATATAAATAAAATATATGCACAGTATGTACGCTGTATCAACTATAAACCACTCATATAAATTTTTCATTTAATGGATATTCGACAAGCTTCTTTTTCTTTTAATGAAAAATGTATACATCTCGTGGTACGTGGGCTTCAAGCCCTGACACAACCATGGAAAGATTGCAGGCTGCATTATATGCCGAGATTCCAGACCCATAACAATCGGCTGCTCAAAGATTATTTTGATGCATGTTGCCTATTTTAAAGTAAGTAGGTAATACTTGTACACGTTAATAATGTTGTTGTTGTTGTTGTTATGGGGTTTAACAACATTTTTCAGCACAAGATAGGCTATACATGGCAGCCAGTATTAATGGTGGAGGAAGAATCCAGGAAAACCCTAGATAATTATTGTTAAGCAAATGGATAAGCCAGTGTTCTCAAATCATCTTAAGAACAAAATATTATTCCATAAAGTCTAGCTTTCATTACTGTACATGTTAATCTGGTAGCATATCTAGGAATAGAAAAGTGAATTTAATAATGGTTCCAAAAGCAAATCAGATGAACCCTTTAGAAAAAGAAATATTTAATGTTTCAGTTCAATGTATTTTACCTATCCCCACCCTTTCTATCTATCCTCTCTCAATTCTAAATATTTCAAAACCATAATATATTTATCTATATATATACACATGCATATATATATATATATATATATATATATATATATATATATATATATATATATATATATATATATATATATATATATATATATAAAGACCATATATACCAGGGCCCAGCAACGTGGAATGAATTGCCCACTGAACACAGACACAAAGACACAGTGATCACATTCAAGAGGGCTCTCAAAACTCACTTATTTTGACTGCAAGAACAAACTTGACCTAATAATGTTTCCTACCTTAAATATTCTCAGCATGTTTTTTAATGTTTTCTAATTTCATGGTGTTTGTTTTTGTAATATCATTATGTTTTTTATCTTATAGGTGTTGTCTAATGTTGTAAAGCGCTTAGAGCTTCTAAAAGTTAGGTGCTATACAAAGTCATCATTATTATTATTATATATGCATTCTAACAGCGCTTAGAGCTTCTAAAAGTTAGGTGCTATACAAAGTCCTTATTATTATTATTATATATGCATTCTAACAGCGCTTAGAGCTTCTAAAGATTAGGCGCTATACAAAGTCCTCATTATTATTATTATATATGCATTCTAACAGCGCTTAGAGCTTCTAAAGATTAGGCGCTATACAAAGTCCTCATTATTATTATTATATATGCATTCTAACAGCGCTTAGAGCTTCTAAAGATTAGGCGCTATACAAAGTCCTCATTATTATTATTATATATGCATTTTAACCCCTCCTCTCCTTCTCACGTACATATTTATCTTCATTTATTATTTACACACATCTTTTTGATAACTTTAATTATGGGCATATGATTTTAAGGCATAAAGAAGATAAAAATTAACTGTAAAATGACTGGAATGCAATTTCCTTAACTTCTCGGTTTATTCTGCCTAATATTTAAACTGACTTATGACATTTGTGTTGCTTTGGTGTCAACCTACATTTTTAGAAATCACATTTTTTATTTTAATAGATGAATTGACATTTTAGATATGTTTGATATTCTAATTTATTTTTTTTTGCACTATCTAGACTTGATGCATATTTGTGCTATAATGCTATTTCATATTTCCCAACTGGATGGTAATTTTTGATTGTGTCAATAAAAGAGGTTACAAAGTTGCAAAACAGTGCCCGAGATTCTGTTATTGGCAAAATAATTTAAACTTATATTTTAATAAGATCTGAACATTTAAGCTCGTGTATCTGTCTGTCTGCAGTTTTAATTGCAGATAAATTAGTTCATAAGCTTTTAAATAAATATCTTCTCATGTTTTTGCAGGACAGGCGCAATAAGAAAAAAAAATATTCAGGTTCTCAGGTTGATGGTAGTCTTTGATTGTGAGTAATTAGTCCTCACAATGATGGTAAAGTAAGAGTAGTCCTCATAATGTTTAAAGAAGTATACAACAAAAATGAAGTGATACAAATATTACCTGGCTTACAGTTAAGCTTACTTTCAAATTTCAAACATATACTTTCATTCCTTCTTATGGTCCTCGAAATGTAGTCACGTGTGTGTGTGCGTGTGTGCATGTGATTTGGAATTTTAACATAGCTTTAAAAAAATTTCAGTCATACTGATATGATGTCTGTAGTGTTGCAGTTTATAGTGAAGGTCGGCATTAGGGCATCACACCACAGAGATGTCACATCATATCCCACCCAGCAATGTAAATATTAAACAACAGGCTGATGGCATTTATCAGTTGAAATGACAATCACACTGCTCCTATATCTTGCAAATTATCATCATTTATTCAATGTTCTTAAATATTGTTCAAAATGTGATGTGTCGCTGACCTGTGATAACAGACAATTGTGAACCTAACAAAGAAAAAAAAAACATATAAGATATATGATTCAAGTGACCCTGATAAACATTTCTTTCTTTTTCCTTAAAGAAAACAAACAAGGCACATGAGAACATACATGTCAATGACATTTTTTCTCCGTGTGAAGATTACAGAGATTTTCCATAAATTTATAATAATATATCAACAGATATGGTACAGGTAGTAATTTGGTCTTGCAGAGCTATAACTGTTACACTACTTCAGCAGCAGGCAGACAGCATGAAATTAGACTACATTTATGTTGAAAGATTACATGGAACACTTATGAAAACAAATCCTTTAATCAATATTTACATCATGAATGACAAGCAAAATTACCACAGATCTAACTGGCCTGAATTAAATTAGTTCATTAGCATTAGGATTTAAAGCCATATAATCAGACTGCCAGTTTTTAATGCAACTTAACCCCATAGCTTTTTCAGGAATTGTGAACCAGCTGGTCTTATGTAACTCCTAATAACACTGGTCAACAGTGAAATCATTACTGACTTGAAAAGGCCCTAATCTGTAGTATTTTGGTGTGCCGAACACGAATATAACCGTGAAAAATTTGTATTGGCTCTCGTTTTGAAGATATTCATATACCTCATTTTCTATGTTTCACTGTGTAAATTTCTCCAGTAGGACTGCAGCAACATCAGGAATAATGATGTAACATTGCATAATACCATCATGCTCACATCATCCACAGTTGATTGCATCATTTTCTGATGCAATGCAATACTAATGCCATGCGGCTGCTGAAGTAAGTTGACGTCAGCAGTGTACTATACATGTGTAGGCCTATTATACTAATGCCAGGCGGCTGCTGAAGCTGACGTAAGCAGTGTACTATATAAAGCCCAATCAGATAGGTTCAGCATTTAAAATATTTTAGACGTTGTGCGAGACAGTTCAAGCTACTGTTACATAAAACTTATTATTTTATCCATTTACGTACAATAAAGAACAGTAATGCCTCGAAAGTGTGTTAATACCGCGGACAATTTTTGCTATATTTGTGGGGAAGTGACATTTGCCAACCAGAAGAAAAGTATCAATTCTCAAGTGAAGAAGGCATATCATCTTTACTTCGGATGCAAGGTTGGTGACCAAGACAAGCCTTGGGCTCCGCATATATGCTGTGCTACATGTACAACACAGCTTTCACAGTGGTTGAATTGCAAAAGGTCATCAATGCCGTTTGCAGTCCCAATGGTGTGGAGAGAGCCAAGCAACCACCTAAATGACTGTTACTTCTGCTTGGTTCCTCCTCTTTCCGGCGGAATAACGAAGCAAAAGAAGTCGAGAATAGTCTACCCAAACATTCCGTCTGCATTGAGACCAGTTCCACATGGTGAGGGACTTCCTATTCCAGAACCTCCAGCAGAATATTCTCTTGATTCATCTGACGAAGACAAAGGTGAGTCGACCTGTTCTTCTCCTGGTCCATCAGCATGCAGTGATCCAGATTTTCACTGTGGTGCATCATCAACCCCACACAGAATAACACAGGAAGAACTAAATGACCTGATTCGTGATTTGGACTTATCAAAGAACAAGGCAGAATTGCTAGGATCAAGACTCCAACAATGGAATCTTCTAGAAGAAGATGTCACAATTACTGCATATCGAAAGCGCCACCAGCAATTGGAGCCTTTCTTCAGAAAGGAAAGTAATCTGATATTCTGTTCCGATATTGAGGGCCTCATGAATGCTTTAAAAATCACTCATGACCCACAAGAATGGAGACTATTTGTGGACTCTTCGAAACTGAGTCTCAAGGCTGTGCTTTTGCACAATGGAAACATTCTTCCATCTATTCCAGTAGCGTATGCTGTCCACATGAAAGAGATATACGATAACTTAAGGCAGCTACTGAATTCCATTGAGTATAACAAGTACAGCTGTCACCTCTGTGGTGATTTGAAGGTAGTTGCCCTTTTAATGGGACTGCAGCAAGGATATACAAAATACATGTGTTTCTTATGCGAGTGGGATAGCCGAGCAAGGGAAATGCACTACATGAGGAAGGAATGGACTCACAGGCAGAATGTAGCCATTGGAGAGAAGAATATCCAACACCCAGCTCTGGTTGAGGCTCAGAAAATCTTGCTACCACCCCTTCACATCAAACTAGGTTTGATGAAGAACTTCGTGAAAGCCATTGACCGGACTTTGCCAGCATTCCGATACCTGCATGAAAAATTCCCTCGACTCAGCGAAGCAAAGATTAAAGAGGGAGTTTTTGTGGGTCCTCAGATTCGAGAGCTTTTCAAAGATGACCGGTTCAACAACTTGCTGGAAGGTGACGCGAAACAAGCATGGAATGCTTTTCGCCTAGTTTCTACAAACTTCCTCGGAAATGTTAGGGCAGAAAACTATAAGGAACTAGTAGAAGACATGTTGATGAAGTATAAGAAACTTGGCTGCAATATGTCTCTAAAGATTCACTTCCTTCATTCCCATTTGGATTTCTTTCCTAGCAACTGTGGTATTGTTAGTGATGAACACGGCGAACGTTTTCATCAAGATATCGCAACAATGGAACAAAGATACCAGGGAAAATGGTCCACTACAATGCTGGCTGACTACTGCTGGACACTCCTCAGAGATGCTCCCGAACAGCTGTACAAGAGACAGGCGAAGAAATCTAAGATGTAGTCAATGACTTGATTTTTTATAGGTAGGCTATTACAGTTGACCTTTTACTATTGGAATGCATTTCGTTATGTAAACATTAATTTCTTGCAGATTACAAAAAAACTAGAGCCAATTTTGCAATTTGACTGTCATATTCGTGTTCAGCACATAAAAATTGATAAGAATTGACTAATTTTATTTCAGTAACATGACTTTTGTAAAAATTTGTTGTCCAGTGTAAGAGATAAAAAACAAACATTGTGCCATTAATTAAATCAATACTGACAAGAAAACCATAAACAAGAGGCTAAAGTGAACTTGATATCACTCACCTGTCTTAAATAATAACAGCTGACCATGCATTTCACAAAGCAGGTTTGTGTAGGACTTGAAAAACACATCCTATGTAATCTGTCCCCCAAACTTCACCACATGTTGATTTTACCTAACTTAATATATCCTGACAAAAGTTATTTTTGAACATAAATGCATAATTAATATGCACAGTATAAAAATGCGTATGCATTAGATATAATGAAAATGCAGATGGATTTAGTTGCCACATTTAGTTGGGGTGGTAGAGTTTACACTATCATGATTTAGAAACACTGATTTATGTTCACTCGATGCTGCAAGCACAAAGTGATAGCAATTTTGAAACCACTTTTACTCTAGTTCTCTAGCCATACATATGACCATGACTACTGTATATGTATTTATAGCCCAAATTCTCTACATATTGTCATTATACATATCAATCTTCTCAGGAAGCTGTCCATGTTACTGAAGTAATCTTCAGCTGAAGAGGCATGTGAAACTGTAAACTGTTCTTCCTTCATGATATCTGTTCTTTGTGAATTGTGTTATATAATGAATTTTTGGGAATTTGTTAAAACTTTTCTAGAAAGTCGGACCTTTATATGAAACTGCAAGCTGTACACTTCCTTTGTTATGAATCTTGCTTTTGTGAATATTTTCATAGTATGTTGTGAACAAATATGTAGAAAATGTAATAATATCATGTAGAAGTCAACTGGACAACCTAATTCAAGTCATAGCAGTCAACTGGGCAACCTAATTCAAGACATGCTAGTTAAATAGGCAACCTAATTCAAGACATGGTCACTCAAATAAGCATTCTGATTGTTGACTGGCTCAGGACACAAGATATGCCAGATCCTGAATGTCTAAAGCGAGTGTTTTCCTACATTATTAGTGAAAAAATATTGGGGAACCTTGGTAAAAGCATCTACAAATCAAGGTGCCTGGACAAGCACACATAAGAACCACACAGTACAAGAAACCACCTTATGAAACCAGAGACTGAATTTTTAATTATTTTGTTATCCCTTAAGAGAATCAGTAAAAACTTCCCACCTTCACTTTATATATTTTTTGCATAGCACACCTGTCAGTAGTAGTCATGGTGACCCATGATGCCATGATATATGCCATGATACTTACTCTCAGGCAAAAACAACTATCAATCTATAAGGCATGTATATGAAAATTTTAAAAAATGAAGAAAATTATATAATGAGCTGACATTCAATTAATAACTGTGTTACTTCAGAAACTTTTCTGCTGCAAAGGAAAAAAAGGGAGGTATTCAAAACTGAAATAAGATCTAGTGGCTCAATTCAAATCAATTAAAATAATAAACAGAAGAAACCATGCATGTCCCATCTTAAAAGTAACAGGAAAACATAACATTTCGTGCATACTGATGGATTTACTGTATTTTATTCCGAGCAAGAAAAAGGATGCAGTTTTTGTTAAGTAGTGTTGAACCTAGGATTTAACAGCTACAAACAATGTTTCTCCCTTTCACATAAAATCTTGAGGGCATACAAAAATTAAAAGGAACATACAATTGTTTGCATCAAAAGTAATAGTCACTTGAAGCAAAAGTTGTCGGAAACCCACAAGTACATGCCCAATGTGCAACAATATGCAAGTGAAATTTCAGAAATTCTTATTGACATGTATGCATAATAAGGGAAAATTGTGTTTTCGCAAGATATTAGCAATATGCAGACAACTGGGACACAGCAAAAACTGGTCTTCTGATAAAAAAAAGTATATGTCACACAGGTCATGTAGGTGTTTGGTACCTTCTCTTTATGTATCCTTTTTGAGAATTTTATTACAGTTTTTTAACTGGTGCTTATTTATTTCACTCCTCATCAACAATATTGTTTGGATGATCAGGAGAGATACATAAGACAAAATTAATGTTATAGTATGTTGACACTTTTAAATGAGGCCAAGAAAGAGGTGTGATCAGTGTATACCAGATTGAACATGACACTATGATGTCACAATGAAGGATCTGCATACTGGAAAAAAATTGGAACTTTGCCCTGTAATAGTAATAATTAGACCACGATTTTGATGTGTCTGCCATTGTATAAATCCATTACAATCATTAATTTTCACCTGGAAGTCTTCTGATGACAAATAAAGTGCTGATTACTCAAAAATTAGGAGTGAACAGACTCTGGTAAAAAAACTACTTGAGTAACAAATTTTAGAACAGCAATCAATATTTCATTTAAAATCAGTAAAGGTATCTTCTACATGTCTAAACAGATGCATACTTCAGAAGAATCCAAACACAGGTGGCTGATGCAAGTTTCATTTAAAATCAATAAATGTGTCTATGTGACATAGTCCTGATGTATAATTAAAATAATCCACAGATGGCTCATGCACGTTTCATTTAAAATTGGTAAAGGTGCCTATCTGACATAGACCCAGTGTATATTTTAGAAGAATCCACAGGTGGCTGATGCAAGTTTAATTTTGAAAACAATAAAAAAAAAAAATGATAATGAGTGCCAAAAGTTCTGAGAACTACAATGTGTGTTCAGCAGTAACTGATCATGTTTTGTACAAAATGGTGCTTATTTATGATTTCTTTTTTGACACCCTATACACGACTAGAATGAAACCGAATACCTACACCTTTTAATGTAAAACTGTTCCCTAAGTAAAATTACTGAGAGTAATACTTATTGTTTTTAAGACATTAGAGGACTGCACTTGCAGTACTAGAAGCACACTTGAAGGTCATCCCAAAACAGCTCATGTTAAAGTAAGCAAGTGGATTTAATTTTATGGCAAACCAGCATGAAACTGGCCATACTGAACTACACAGGACTGAAAATGTTGGTTTCACTCACATCTCATTTCAATCAAATCTTGGAGTAAAGCAACAACAAATGTTTGGTTTTTTTTAATAAATTCAACCCAATAAAACTATTCACAAACTGGCAGTGACTTGTTAATTTTTCTGCTTCTGTGAAACTCTGGTTTTAAAAAAATAGCAGGAAGTAATGTACAGGTTTTCAAAGAAAAATAACTTGAACATGTCCCCTCATTCACCAGATATGTGACAAGACCAAATCATTACCGTCATATTCACATGTGTACAATCATGTCAAATTCATGACTAGTATCTCAGGTTTTAGGCTGTATTTCATTTCATACGGTTTTTGAAACAAAATACGGTTTATGACAAAATACTCGATTCATATGTTTTAGCTGGGCAATTCTTGCAAGTATGTTTCTGACAGAGGCAAAATTCAACTTTATTCGGAAGAACGCTCTTTCGATTTGCACACCTAGATTAGACTGAAAGTGTCCTCTCGAGTCGAACTTTTGTTATAATTGTAGCTAATTACAGTCAATGACTGCAATATAATTATCCTCGTAAACTTAGTAACTGTCCCCCCCCCCCAAAAAAAAAAGCTGAGACAAACCTGAAAATTACTGCTCCACACAATGCATTACCGTTCTGAAACTGGGCCGTGTTTATCATGCTACAGAAGTCTCTTTTATAATATGATACACAGCATGAAGTGTCAGAAAGAACCTTCGTCACTCAGTTTCCTCTTGGGTACTTTTTTTAAAATTATTATTTTTTAATACCTTGCGCAGCCAACTGTGAATGTGATGTCAATCCAGTCTTTCACAATGTAACGTTTGTTACATTCTTTGTTAAAGTTCACACTTCTTTAATGACATCTCAGGCGATAAATAAATAGATTATTATTTTGTCTGAAATAACTGATCTATCGGCGTCATATGCTAAAATGTTACCTGTTATTCGTTAATGGTTCAAGACAACCGATCGAACATCGCCCTGTCCCTTGCGTGCTCACGAGTGATTTCCGCTCATGAAAATTAGTTCCAGCTGATGTGTAACCGGTGTTTCCATCCAATATATACCTGTTAACACCTGTAACCTGACCTAGAATAACATTTTCAAAAATAACATTTTATAAGTGGCAAAAGAAAATGCATGCGAAATTGCAAGAAGCGCTTGTGACAGTTTGACACTAATAATAATAATAATAATTAATTATTATTATTTATTTATTTTTTAAAAAAGATTAATACTGTTGATAGTATAAAACACTGATCTCTCATGCGGTCCTCAAGACCAAAGGGAAAAAATAAAAGAAACGATCAAACCTTTTTGTTCCAGGGACAATTTGATTAAAGTCATGTCCTACGTAGGACATTGCAGATCTGAGTTCAATCAGATTGTTTCATGGAATAGTAATTAGTTGTGTGAAATACTTAAAGACCAATTTTTTAAATTTCGTTAGGGCGGGTGGAGTTGGGTTGCCTGAGTGTTTTGTAGAAAAATAATGTCCAGCTACCAAAAGATTGAGAAAAAAAATGCTCTTGCTCTCGTTTTTAGGAAATACAGGAGTTATTATATCCGTCATGTAAGCTTTAAAAGAAAATATCTGAGATAAATTAAAAAATATCCTAAATATCATGAATGGAAAACACACACACCTCTGCATGCCACGAAGAAGATTAATTGGTTGGTCTCTTATTGGTTATCTTTCCCCCACCCCTCTTGAGATCTTTGGAAAGTTAATGCATAAGGTCAGAAAGTATCCCCTGTTAAATGGTTGTAATTTGCTCAACCGTGCACCAGCGGAAATGGGTAGCTGTTTGAAGCACGCGTTTCCATAATAAAGTGATCTTGTATAGAACTCTACCTGCCCCGAAATGATAGACATACTATTTATTTAGCCAGACATAGCAATTAGCATTTAATTACAAAATTTAGTAACTCAACATTTTACCCGATTACGCAGTATTTACGAATAATAAACTCTTCCATACAGCATAAACTGGTCACATGATAATCAAATCACGTAGCATAGGTGTTTAAATCCCTACTACTCGTTTGCTATATCAATCAACAGAATCATTACACAACTGTAATATTATCAATAAAAGTTTATGTCGAACGAAAAGTAAAGAAGCTAATTCCTCTAGAATTATATCGGAACTCTCTCTCTCTCTCTCTCTCTCTCTCTCTCGCATACACACACACACACACATACGCACATACGCACATGCACACATAGACACTTACGGAATTGCTTATTAACTTAATTACGTATACTCCAAAGCTGTATTATCGCGAGCTCTATATTATCGCGACAAACGGGATTTTCCAACAAATTTTGGACACGCGCGGTCTAGCGGTTGTTTACAAATGTAAAGATGTAGCCAGTAAGGACGCAACTATCTTATAGCACAAATTCCTCTGCAAACTTTTTGATAAGTTTACACTGAAAAACAATGAACACCGCTATTTGTAAAGTCCTAGCTGTGATGTCGTAGCCTCAACTTGATGTGTCCACGAGGTAGGATTAAGGGTACTAATATTAGTACTAGTAAAGTCCATGCAATTCAATTGATGATTACATTTTTTTTTTTAATCTGGTCGAACTTGCTATACCTTAATTGGCATTGATTCGAAATAAACTCAGTGTATCGTGTGATGTTTCATGATTATAGGTCATTTAAACGATTATGACGTACATGTCCTGACAAGGTTAAGCTTGGACTTTCATTCCATGGTAACCAATATCGACCAAATTTTGACCAAATGTTGCTTAAGATCATACTTCTCCTACGTAATGAAGAATACAATAACAATTACACTTTCTTGAAATCGGTCATATTTCAATAATAATATTAAGAATATTAATCATTTGTGCATGCATTTATATTTATCTGCCCATATTGCATTCAAAATTCATAAAAAGTTAAATAATATTTTTTTTTAATAATTCGTACTGCTGTTATTCATGAATTTACACTTTAATTACATCTGTGTGTTCAATTTGATCATTGGATCCTTTCTGGGTTTTTTCTTCTTCTTTTTTTAATTGTTTTTTTTTTGTTTGTTTTTTGTGAAAATTTTCTGCCAGTGCAAGGATGGACATTCCTTCACATAGGTAAGGTGAAATTTATGTTTATCATAATACGTGCGTGCTGCAATACCTAAGCTATACAAATACCACGATAATATAGAGTTGTTCGCCCATGGTACGTTAATATTGATCAGTCACCATATGTTGTTTTATTTACATCTACGCACTTCGATTGACAAAGATTTTTTTTTATAGGAATAGAAAGAGTGAAAGTCATAGAAACTTGATAAATTATAAGTATGCAGCAGTTTTAGTATGTACCGATACAAACATTAAGTAATGCGATAATCTACTAATATGATCGTTCACTTTTTCCATTAAAATGTTTTGTGTATTTTAATCTACGAAATTTTTTACATTTTTTTCCTCTCTCGGATGTACTCGAAATTCTGTAAAATAAATGTCATCTCTTGATCATTTTTATATATTTTGGGTGGGTGGATGGGTGGGTGGCGGACTTTGATGAGTCAGAAACTCGTGTCCAATACAATAGTACATAATAAAATGACAATAACATATGTGTAAAACAAAATAAAATGAAAACATCAGTATTGGCCTTTTCCCTGCATAAGTTTAGGACCGACCATTCATTCGACGAATTCTTTCAAGCCAGAATGTTTTTGTTTTGCTAAGTTGTTCCTCTCAAATTTAAAAAAAAAACAAACAAAAAAAAAAACAAATAATTAAAAAAATACAACACGTTTCTTCAAGTCAATACTGTGGTATTATAGTGTTCCATTTTTCTAGAAGTTAGAGCAAGAATAGGTTTGTCAAGTTTTTGCAGAGCCGAATATGTTTTTCTCCGAAATATTACCATTTCCTACCATCTCAGGTAGTTTAATAATCGGTCCCGAATAGTAATGTAGTTTACGGGCTCCCTGCAGAGCTTTTAAGAATTTGTCATTTTGTTGTGATTACTGTGGGACGTTTCACATTATGTTTGGATCGCTATGGGTGATATGGAAATTTACTAACGACTTCGAATTACCAATTACGGACATTTAATATTATGAACTAATCTGGAATGTTTGGGAAATTTGAGATTATTGGATGGAAATTTTAGATTTTTAGGACGGCGTAGATACCAGTGAAAAGTAACATTGCATATGTCATTTTGGAGGCCGTTGTGCTCATGGAAATTCCAATTTTCTTTGTAACAAACTGATGACCTTATTCCAATTTGCCCGATTGTTCTGTTTCTCTGTTTATAAACGCAACGTCAGCACTGGTACACTTCGTGAATTTGAACAGTACTTGATGATATAATTCCGCATTCATTGTTGTTATTGGTGCAGAGAGAGAGAGAGAGAGAGAGAGAGAGAGAGAGTTGAGTGCATTTTTGCTTAATGCGCGATTTTTTTTTATTACTGTCTAGTATGTATTTTTTTATCAAATCGTAAACGGAGTTTGCCATGGCAAATGAAATTCACTGATAATTTTGTCCTCTAGAAATTGACATTACATCTAAGGAGCATAATAATCGTTGCCATAATACATTCTTTAAAATTATCAAAATCACTCTAAACTAAATTATTTATTTTAATTTAAACAAACAGCTGATACATTATGATCAATGCATTCTATTATAAAACGTAATGTCAAGTATACGTTGCTTTTACTTTTTTATTAAAAGAAACGCACTTGAGTGCCATTTATGATTCCTTTTCATTCCTTTATGGCAATGTGCCTTCTCGGCATTGTCATTTGTTGGTACGATATCACCGCTTTGGTATTTCGTTTTGATCAATTTATATCGATCTAAAGGAATGTTTTTTTGTCGGCTTTTCTATAAACAAACAACAACAAAAAACCCCACTCGATTGTTTCACTTGTCGACCGAGGAATGCGACAATATTTAGTTCATATACAACAGGTAAGGAAAAAGAGATCTATGTTACAGCACTTATTCTCTGCTCCAAGAATAGGAAAACAAGTACAGTTTTTGTGGGAAAATTGGGTGTATTGTGCAATGGGTTCATGACATCTTACAAAATAACTAATGATATTTTATTTCTCTTGCTTTTTTTAAAACTCTGCAAATACAATTCAATACATTTAATACAAGTACATATAGCAATACAGTCACCATCGTATTACTTATTTCTACATGGAAATATTAATTCATCTCCCAATACATGGAATAAGAACGACTTACTATCCAGGTGCTGATCCAAACGCATGTGTACAAATTACAGGTGTAAAATCAGTCAGTGGTTGGAGGATCATAGAGAGCAGACAGACAGACAGGAACATGGACAGAATGTTAGGCCCATATAATTATAGGCAGATTGACAGTCTATTAAGTGTACTGAAAGCTGCGCAACATGTGTGCATAGCAAGAATAACACACAAATGACAACTGGTGACATTGTTTCAGCTAGCATTGAATATTAATTATACAAAATGATAAAATATATCATTCTGCCTAGCTAGTATTATATAAAATTCTAATTTATACGATCCTACTACATTTATAACGAAAGTCTCCACTGGGAAATAAAAGTGACCAGAAAGACTTGTGGGCAAAATACTTTAAAGCGGGTTCACCCCAACCAAATCAGTTTTGGATAGTGAGTGTTTGACAACCGAAAAGAAAGAAAAAAAAACGATATCGGAAGTATATGGTATGAAGTATATTGTCTTAGTATTACAAGCCAAAACAAGAATGTACTCCATGTTCTATAGTTCCGCATCATTGGCTTTATACTGTTACTGAGAGAGAGAGAGAGAGAGAGAGAGAGAGAGCAAACAAATGCAGTTTGCTTAGTGCTCGATTTTTAATATGTCGATTTTATTTATTTCGATAAGAAAATACATTCGTAGGTTTCGGAATGGCAAATGCAATTAATTGATAATTTTATCCTATAACAATTAGAAGTATATTGTCTTAGTATTACTAGCAATGACTTAACTTAGTCTTTAAATTAATCGAAATCGCCCGATAATTTTATATATTGACGGTGGGTTATATTTCTTTTTCAAAGCAGCAAGCAAACGTTAATTGTAATATACTGTTATTGTGAAGATATGGATAATTTAGGCAAAGAGTGTCTCTACTTGTAAAGAAAAGAACGATGTTGTCAATAATTGGGAAAAAGGGAAGGATCTACCCTCCCCCCAATTTCGTTTTTTATTTCTGTAATATTATTTAAGCCTATAGAGAAGCAAAAATATTAATCTGAAAGAGTGAATGAATTAATGAAATAAAGAATGAATCTAACAAAAACAAAATGTATTGTGCAATTAAAGCGAATCAAAGTGACAGACGGCATATGGTATGATAAATTACATATATACTTACAAACCAACACTCACCCTTACAATCCAACACTCATACTTGTAAGCAAATGTAAAGTGGGTAAATGTACGATATTATGGCAGGCACTCGTGCTTATAAACAAACCGTTACGAAGAAATACGCGCTCTTACAAAATCAACAGGTTGCCTTGAATAGAGTAACCAATGAGTGTCGGAACTCTATAAAAAGCAAGAATACAATTAAATAAAACTGTACATTACAAGCAAATTTCACTATCAAACTAACATAAAACATTTTCGAGAAACCAGAAGTGAAGCAACGGCGACGATTTTCTGTGTTGTCCAACACGAAAAGAACAGAGCTGGCACAAGTGCATGCTAGTGATTTTGATATTGAGATGATCTTTCTGTAAGAATCGCTGCCATAACAACCACTACCATCCCCATGACCGAGACAGTCAAGATCGGTTATCATCCGATGATTATTTCCATATTCAACCTGCAAGCAGTCTGACTTAGAAATTACTTAGAACACCTGCACTGCCAGATCCAAGGATTTAAAGGAAGAAGTCTCCGCAGACAAATTGGCCGTGTATGTCTCTGACTTATTTGTTTCAATGTTTTATCATGTGGACAGAACATTGTGGGTCTGAAGATCGATATTGCATGCGACGTTGTATCGCACATGGCAGACAAATATCTACAGTATAGATAGAATTTAGCAGACCTACTGTATTAACGGACCTCAACTCTCTCCATAAGACCAAGTAGTATACACAGCTACACTTCCAAGGAGATTGTTGACACATGGTCCCTTGACAAATACCCAAATGGCGTTATACTTCTTTGCTTGTAGCACGTGCCATAAACTCACCTCGTGAATTTAGAATCCCTGCAGGACTGTACGACTTGGATTCCGACAGTCTCAGCTTTGGTCTCATTGGAAGAGATTTGTAGGTTGCATGAGATATAACTGTTGCTTCTACTCCAATGTCAGTCATGATATATATCGAGCCCCTACCAATGCTCAGAATCAGGCCCCACCCCCGCCCCAACCCACAAAGAACTCTTCTGAGTATTATGCATTCACCTGAGCATTTATTTAATTACACATTAAGGAGCAGGTGTTTCAATGAATATGACATCATTTACTCTCCTCGAGCGAGAAAAAAACGGCAAAGTGGTCTAGCTGATTACTTCGCATTGTTTTTCACAAGTGAAGTGTTTGTTGTACCGTTACTTGTCTTTGTCAGTTGATCCAGGTGTGCTGCCTAATGCCTTGTTCTGCTTAGAAATTTCATTCCAATCTTTAACAAACCCACATCTGACACCGCAACAGTGAAAACGAGGAAGTCTGAAACTGTTACACACATACGGTTTATTCACTCACGTGGACGAAAATCGGACACCTTCCATGATTGATCGTGGCGCTGTTTTTATCTCTCAGGGACAAGTTCCCATCAGTTAATTTCCAATGTTGTCGAAATTTTGTAAAGGTAATATAGTGCATAATTGTTTCGTGCAACTTATCGAGTAAAGCTATTTTATTTTGTTCCACCATTTTGTCTACACTATTTAAAAACAGTAAATGTTCACCTAAATAAAGCAAATTTCGTATTTAATATAAATCTGGTTAATCCATGTGTCGCGTTGTGGGGAAAATTTGCTATGTTCAGGCTTCATATATCTACATATTTTCTTACAGTTACTTCGCAGTGAGAGCACCTGGATATATCAATACGTATTACGCAAGGTTACGACTATTGACTCGATTCTGGACAAAGAAACTGCCTGTCTGTTGTGTAACCATTACGCAACGACCTCTTCGCTGTTAAATTCAAAAGGAATTCTACATCCGAGTAGAGAAGCCTTTGTTTGTTCTGCACTCAGGGATGTCACGATCAGGAATTCAAAGCGACAGGTAAGTGAGAAAAAATTACCCCAGGGCAGTTTTCAAAGAGACCGTGCCGTAGCCATTCGGAACCGAGAGATTAAAATTTCGGGCGGAGTTTATTCATTTTGGAAAATTAATACAGACGTGGATCTGGTAAGTAGAAGATCGCAACCAAGCTGATAACCATTAGAGGTACTCCGAGAGTATAAGTTGTGCACTTTTAAAAGGGTGGAAGCGAGAGGCGACACCCGAAAATCAGAAAGAAGGAAGACACCTTGAGAACATGTGGAAGGTCTATTGTGACGTAAGTCGTTTGGGTGTAGGCGTAGTACCAGAAGGAAGGTTGAAGAGAGTTCCAGAAGTACAAGGAGAGCACGGAGTCGAGGGTACAAGAAGTACCAAAGGAGAGAAACGAGATGCCAATAGATGAATAACAGGATCAACACCGAGGAAAAACACGCTCTCTTAAGACTTTAATTTCCTATGAGGATATTAATTGGTAACTGTGATTGGGTCATTGTTTGGATTTGTCGAAAGAATTACTTTTAAAAAATTGTCGAAGAAATAGTTGAATACCTTGATATTTTATTAAATTGTTATTCCTTTCACCTTGAATTTTTTCTGCACCGAGACCGTCGGCATTGCTGAATGGGGGCTCTATGCTCTTTAAAATTAAGCTGTCCGTCCTTCTACCGGGTTAGAAATAATACCATAGGAGGCCCGTGACTCCATAATGTTTCACATTCTCCCTAGTGAAAATTGTCTCTTAAAAAAGCAAATCAAAACAAAACAAAAAAATTTATACTCATTGCTGCAATTTTGTTATAGCTTTGTACCCTTTTTGTCTTTTCGAAATTAGTACAAAATCAATGCAGAATTAGTGTTCTCAAAGTTTTTAAACATATGGAAGATCAAGAAAATTGGCTGCTGAAAAAAATACATAAATCATTCGGGCGAATTCGCTTTTCTAGTACAATCTCATAGCATCTTTGTTATGTTTTGCACTTCAGTTATTAGTTTTGTCTCTCCTCTCCTCTACAGAGCTGCACATACAAGTTTCTTAAATCAGATAATCGTTAATGGAAGTGTTGTGTGGAAACGAATGTGGTCGGGTTCAGCAAACAAGATTTATAATTTCATTAAATGCTAATGCAGATCAAACAAGGAAAAATGAAACCACGCCCAAGTGTCAGCTGCAAACCAGACCCGATTGAAAATTAATAGGAATTATGGGATTTATCGTGATGAAAGGAACCTGGGTGCGTCTGAAAATTAAGGACCAAAAATTAAACGATAATGTTGGATGCTGAACATGTCCTTAGCAATAGCGACAGTTAAGCTTAGCCAAGGACTTATTAATGCAAGCTGATTCTTTAGTATATTTAAATCCAAATGGGAGTCATTGTGCAGATTATGCGGTTCTAAACAAAACAGGATCGTAACTCAGCAAAATTAGCCAAAATTCTGACAAGGTCTTTTCAGTATGAGCATGGATACCACATTTTATTTAAATTCAATTAAAGCAGGGGTGTCAAACTCAATCGCTCAGCGGGCCAAAACTCAAATCACACGTAAGGTTGCGGGCCGAACAGGATAAACATTCAATAAGTGGAAAATTAAACCTTTTTTTAAACATTAATATAAATTAAAACAGAAAAAAGTTTTAATAATAAAAAATCATTGGCATACCCATTTTCGCTCTTATGCCAATTTGTCAGAGCTGGATGTTTGGCAAGGCTGCTAATTAGGGAATTTGATTTGCACTTTATATCGCAGGGCCATTAAAAAATATTTTTGCCTAAAATTCTCTCTCGGGCCGGATATAATTGTACGCCGGGCCTGATGTGGCCCGCGGGCCTTGAGTTTGACACATGTGAATTAAAGCTAATTGACTTGCTGTGCAAAACATTGCGCTAAAATAATGACGTAAAATGCAGATAATCAAAGTCTATCCAAATCAAGCTTATGTACGAAATTTGGACGAAATCCAGCTATCAAGTTGTGTGGAAACGAAAATGGTCGGTCTGTTCATCAGGGACTATAAACCGACTAAATAGACACGCAGAAGACTGACGATCGAACTCAGCAAAGTCTCATCAATATCAAACTTTCAATAAAAATTGCCCACCCACCCTAAATAAAATAAAAATAAAATAAAGGGAGTTAATGTGTGTGGTAAGTGACCTGAGGGGCCTTCTTTGACCCTCATTTACCCACGCCTTGCGATATATTTACAATTTTAAAGAGAAACGAACCAGAAAAACAAACTGAAATAGAAATAGAAATATGTAGGTCAAACCTACCCAAACACTAATCCTTAAAAGGATTACAAATGTTCTGAGGCACAACTTTGAGAGATTTTCCCTTTAAAATGAACGAAAAGGGACATAGATAAACAAAATATAAAGCAAGAACTAGGAAGAAAATGACCAAAACAACACAAAATGAATATGCTTTGCTGAAAAGAGGCGCGAAGACAACGCGGAATTTTCGTTCACTGTTTTGACACTCGTGTATTAGTTCAAGCAGTCCAACGAAAAGGAGGAGGGTAATGGGTATGCTAGATATGACTAAGGCATCTCTTAGTAGCTATGGTCAATGAATTTTGAAAAATGCTTTCTCCGTGAGTAATCTATACTTTCGTTGGGGAGAGGGGGGTAACTGGGGTCGCATTATTACATAGTTATATTCCCGTCCCCTCCCCCACAATCCCATAAGATCTTAAGGCTGACCAAAAGTCCATATATAAAATGTATACGGATTCAAAATTTCCCAAGTTAGGCTATCATCTATTTTATCGTCAGCAAAGGGAATTGTCACATATTCATAATGAAAACTTGAAAAACACTTCAAAATAAATGTGATATTCAAACAGCTGTACAAAAAATAAAAATGTAACTAAAAGATTTATCCCCACTGTTTTCCAATTTATGGCGAATCGTCTCTGGTTGTACAAATTAAGCTCACTTTGATTTACTCAAAAATATTTTAAAAAAAACATAATATAGTATAGAATAATCAAATAATATAATGCGTGTTCCTAATCAGTTGTACAATTTCACGCGTCCTTGTATCTGCAAACATAGCAGTAAATCAGAAGTCAAAAAAACATAAGAGCAATGCTTCCGTAAGATGAAAAAGAGATAAATCCGTTTGCAAAAATCTTTAACTTGGCGTTAACAATCGCCAAAGTAGCAACCCGGAAGTTTTTATCTCTTAATATGGCTCGATTCGTATTATATTAATACAGCTGGTAATTGAAAAATTAGTCAAGTTATATACTGTCTGCTGCTTTGGTTTTTATTCCTTCCTATTAGTATGAATACCCACCCTAAAGGTGTGTACCACATTCTGCTTAAATAAACAGAGCTCCCACGAAAATATATGACTACCTTTGGCTCAGATATATGCAATAAAGTAATTGTACAAGGAAAGCAGTCTACAGCCTTTAACAAATCAGATTTTATACACGAGACAGCAGTGCCGAATTACTAGAGTAAGCACCGGCCTAGGGGTCCCGCGACAACGGATCAAAGTAATATTGATAAAATGTATTAAGAGCTAATTTGCGGGGGGGGGGGGGGGGGCAAGATTTCCACTGCCAAAGGGTTTCCACAGGGTTTAGGCGAGACAACCTAAGAGAAATAAATGTAACACCCCCACCCACCCCAAAAACATAACCTGACTGGTGCCATACGAACTTGGCCTTAGCAGTTCAATTCAATACACGTGCATATTTCAGCAAGAAAAGGTGATCACCACGTGTTAATGCTAAGTTTCCAAACCTCGAGTGATATTTTTTGTTGCTATTTCACATGGATTTCAAAGTTGTCAGATATAGGACTTGATCCGGAAACATTTTGTATGCATCAATGATAGCCCCCTTTAACTGAAAAGCTACGCGAAATACCAGTGTGAACGTTTTGTGGGTTTAACACTATTTTTCAGCGCCTTATACCAATCGGCCACCCGAGGCCCGTGTCTGAATTGTACTGATGTAATATATGCAATCGGTCTGCGATACTTGCATGATTGTATAAACTCAAATCAGACTTCCAAACAGCGTTAGGACAGGCGTGTGTGGATTTACCTGACTATACCTAATACAATCTGATCTTGCTCATCATTAAAATGGTCAATGATAGAAGCACACACATTTCCAAATTAGACCAAAATCAGATCATACGTATGGGTTCCTAAGAGTGAGACGTAACATGCCAAGTGAATCAGATGCAGGATTACTTCATTGTTATCAAGGATCTCATTCATATTCAAACTTGTTAAAGCTCTTGATGGTACACATAAGCATATTCCACGTTCGATCAAAATTGGATATGGTCTGCAAAGTGGCGACTCCAGCTAACCAGATGGAAGATAAACTCATATTATGTGTTGCGCAAGCAGTATAATCATTATAATCATTTTCGAACTTCTACAAGACTCTGAAACATTTCAAGCTGGATCGAAATCGGACAAGAAATATGGCCTCCAGAATAGTAACAATACCAGTCAATCAAATGCAAGATACCCTCATTAATATTAAAAGTTCCTTCTCATTACCGAATTCCAATGAGACTTTAAGTATGCATACTTATATTTCAAGTCCGATCAAAATCTGATAAAAAAAATATGGCTTCCAGATGGACATTATTATCAGCTAATCCGTTACAAGATCCTATCATTAGTATAATGGATCTGTCTGTATGGACCTCATTAAAGATTGCATGAAATAAGCACATGTTCCAAGTCTGACCCATATGAAATGAGAACTATGCCTTCCACAGAAGTAAAATGCTTGGCAAGTTAGAGGCAAGATCAACTCGTTAATATGTTGATCTTGCTAATTACTGATCCAAGATCTCAATGATACAAGCATTTATTTATATTTTTAAATCAAAACTGGATCAGAAATATGGACTACCAATGGATAACAAGTTAATCACAATTTTTCTAAGTTACCGTAATCAAAAACAAGATTCCAAATTGAATGAAACGTGTTCTGATGTATGGATTCCAAATCAGCAACACACAAATTAACAGACACAGGAAGATCACTTCACCTAATGGTCAGATATCGACTCCAAAGTGGTAACAAATACTTAACGGGCTAAGGAAAATATCACAAGATCACCTGGCCTTATGGCTTGGATGAGATAAAATAATTTTTCATCTTTCAATCACAATAATCTTGACTACAGCACTTCAATACATTTTCCATATCCCCAAAGCATGCCTTCCACCAAGTCTGGTCCAGGTTAGTGATGCAGAATTAATGCGGCTGTGTGAAAAAAAAAAAAAAAATTTCATGATAATAATCTTGACTTTTGATCCCCAAATAAATGCTTTTCCCTGCCCTAGTGCAAGCTATATATGATGTGGAACTAATGTTCTTGGATGGAAACTAGCTTTATTCTTTAATCACACTGACTTCATACTCTAGAACTCCAAATCAATAGGCTCATTCTTTACCCCCCCAAGTACAAGCCATGCAAATTTTCATAGCAGTCGATGCTGACCAACTCAAGTTATTATGCAGGAACAATTTTTCTTTTTTACTCAGTGGCCTTGACCTTATGACTCCTAAATTTAAGGATTCCTCCCTGATCCACGTGCAAACCATCCGAAGGTTGGTACTTGTAGTTGGTGGACAAATCCAGTTATTGTGCAGAAACAAATTTGGAAAACCTCAAAATATTATATGTGCCTCCTTATGGTGCGCTTGTCAGAATACCAGAAAGCAAAAATATTGAAATATGGATACATATGCTTCACTAATGTTTTTCTTCAAGCCGTCTAAGGTTGCTGCATCATCAAAGAAATCTAAGCATCTGTTTAAAAATATGTACAATTCTTTATTGAGTGATTTGTCACAAATACAGGACAACAATTATACAAAGGATGAACTACCAGATCAATGAAATGATGCTTACAAGGACTTTGATTCCTAAATCTAATGGGATTTTGTTACATTTTTTGTACAAATATCATGCATGTTGAACTATACGAGACTGCTGACGAAAATGAAATACATCTATAAAAAAAAAAATACAAATATGTAACAATGGCTGAGAAGCAATGACCTGTATCAACCCTTGGGTAATCCAGCAGCTACAACTGCACAGGTCACATGGTAGACAATCTAGTTATATACATGTCTTGAAGAATACAGTGCTTAGAGCTTATATATGTACAAACAAAAACAAAAAGAGAAAAAAAATTCAAGAAAAAATAAAGGGGGAAAGATTCACTTGACAACACATCCTGATGTGGTCATCATTTACTATCAAGTTCTCAACAATTCAGATCTTGTTCACTCCAATATTACTACCAATTTGTCTGTTCAAACATGTACCATTATAAAGACGTATTTATTATTATTTGTATTCTCCTTGACTTCATTAGTTTAAATTTTGAATGTGAATAATCCAATTAATAATGTGATTCATTTTCCCCAAACATTCATAACTGCGCTCAGCAAAGTCTACATACACGCATGTATTTCAGCTATTATCAAAAGGAATCTCCGACATGGCTTAACTCATGTGATAACTTGACCCAATTAGCCAAATTGATACTATGCAAAATGTTAACATTAAATGAAAAGAAATCTAGTTAGCTAGATACACAAACATCCTCTCTAGAAAGACCAAAAAAAGCTTGGCAATGAACACAAATTTAGTTAATGTTCCTTTTAAATTTGCTTACTCAAAATATTAAGTTATATACAAATGTACCTGAATTGGAGGAACCAACAAACTACCTTTCCAAACAGACTACATATACCGAAGACCCAGCTTTACACAAAGGCTATATGCTCTGCAAAATATGGCATAGAAATTTAATGCCTAAATCGCACAAAATTTAACGAGAACTGATTTCACAATTTGACAATTTCCATATGTAAAATGAAAAGTACAAGACTTTCATAACAATAGGTATCCTCACCTGGATATATCTTTATGACACGTTGCAAAAAAAAAATCATCTGACCGCCTATCAAAAAATTTAGTGACAAATTTACAAATGATCGAGATTGATACAACAAATTTGTACATGATGAGACAACTACATAAAAATAGAAATCAGTTTTGATACAAGGAGGCATTATCTGCAACGGAAACGAGCAAAGGAGAAACCAGAATGATGAGCAATTTGCTCACATGTACTACCACCCCTAACCAGTGATGAACATGTAAAAAACAAAACTGCTCAGGTTCTATGTAAATATTAGCATAATGATTTGCCAACAAGTATACCCATTGATTAAGATCATAATATGCACTAATGTTCATAGCAATCCACCAAAACTGCAATAGTGGTATTATCAACATTTTGTCATGGCTTGTACCCAGCTGGAAGTCAAAAGGGCAACCTCTTGTACATAAAGCAATGGGGCACAAACATTGTCAACAAGTAAATTGACAACTCTAGATGGATGAGAAATGAGCTGAGCATAAACCACATCGTTTTTTCAGTCAGTGATCTGGACCTTTCTGCTTTCGATAGTTTCTTTCTTACCCCAACACCAAATTTGTAAGCTGTAGATGGCAGACAACTCTGCTGTGTGGAAACAAAATTAGCAACAGATGGACAGACAGCATCACGGTACACCTTATAGTGGTGTATAAGAGCAAAAACAAAAAGTGCAGAAGCCAAGTGATACATCAACATGAGCATCTCCAGGTGAAATCAATAAAGTTTATGAAGTCTGTAATCCATCAACAAGGCTCCATTCTGCCTGACACTGCTCACCCCGTAACATGTGTTAGCCTGTGAATGCGAAATTTATACATGTATCAAAACTGTAACGACAAAAACTAAGATACTATTCTGTCTATTAATGCTGGCTGATGCTCTCCTATTTTATGATGTATTTTGCACTCCATGTTTGAATTTGCTTTTAATATGCTTTAATTGTCTTTTGCACTTAAATATGACCGACAAAATGTGGGATTACTTTGCAGTATTGCTTAAGGGACAGGCTACTAATCTATGTGTGGTTTGTCTGCCATGGTATGCATTTGTCACTGGTCTACTTTTGGACACTTGCTTAATATTTTTGCATGCTTTTGTACTGAACATTTTTTTTAACAATGAAAAAACAAAAACAACCCATTTCTACCAAAAGAAGTTAATACAATACACATCCTTTCAATATGCAACTCTTTATAAATGCTTATGAACCTACCTGAAAATATCAATACATTTTGTGCTCAGCAAGGGGTGTAAACTGACGCAATCTATATCAATTCCTGACTGTCAGCTTATGCCAACAGAGCTGCTGCTTGGAAACCAGTGTTTAAGGCTGTGGGTTCAATTCCCACCAATGGGCCAGACCATTTCCACAATGGTATTTCTCATGATTTTTATTTGTCATGGCCAGAGGAATTTTTTAAATTTTAATCAGTAGTTAAATTGGCTAGTCTTACCAAAGAGAAACATTTTTAAATATAAAAAAACAAAATAAAATAAAGCCATGTTCAATGGCACCTCAGCATAATGTAAGTGTGAATGAAATCATTTGAAAAATGTGACTTTTGCAAATACCATTCTTAAAGTGTTTAATGGCTTATTTTTTGCTTCTGCACAAGTAAAGTGCCTTACAGAAAAGATTAATTGTGTGCATCAAAAAAGCACAAAATATACCTGGTTTGGTTTGGCCAAGACTGCTTTAAAATACTTTTCATTAAAGGCTAAATACAGCAAATTCTTTCACAAGATTGCGCATGCTTCATTTTTTTCTCTCCAATAGTGTGCTCAATTTTATTAACTTCTTAGGTTTCTGGTTACACATTTTTATATTACTCTTTGGTAGAAATTAAAATATATTTTTTTCCAAGATAATTTTTTTGTTAATTTATAATTGTGTTACTGAAATTTATAGTCTTCAAATAATTATTTGCTTATTTGAAATATTCTCCAAGGGGAAGAATGGAGTAGTTCCAAACCTGCAATACACATTAGTTTTCATAGGTTACTCCCCTGCAAATAGACCTTGTTTTGTATAGAGTTGATCCAAGTTCCAACAGCAGCTTTTAAGTCAAAAAGGTTTATTGGTGTTGAATAAAAGTGGCCACATTGGATGACTGATTGGCAACCTTTTGCACTAATATGAAAGACATTCGCACCATGATGCTTTTATTAAAGTTTTATAAAATTTTGTTGGGAACTTTTAGTTTGTTTTAATTTTTTTTTTTAGTAATGGCAGTATCTGGAGACAGATCATCTTCATTTGTACAAAGATGAGCCATATATCATAGGATGCTGTCCAATTCTGTCGATTTTTTAAAAAGATCATTTAGAGGTTCTAATTTTAGCAAAAGAAACTTTCTGATGACAGACTGGTATCATTGGAATAAATTCAAAAACTTCATGCCAGCATCTTTCTTACTTTAAAAAAACCCCAACAAATCAAATCAAATTCTGTTTAACAGCAGCAACTGAAATGTTTTCCTGTTGTCAGTACGAGGCCATATTTGAAGTGGAAGTGATATCATTTTGAATAAATTTTGCATCAACTAAATATATTGGAAAGACGTTTATGCCAGGATGCTGTCAGAGTTTGTTGAGCAGTTCCTGAAATGTTGTTTCAAGGTTCTAATTTTCTAAGCTATTGCAGCTGTATTTGATGGCAGATTGACATCATTCAAATAAATATAAAAGCCAGCTTTATTTAAAAGTTTATAAAATTTTACTTTACAGTTTTTAACCATACCCTAACACGACAATCATTTACTTGCTATAATGCAAGTACATACTTTTCCTGTGTACTATTCATATACATGCATTTGAAATAATATATTGGCTCTTTTGATGCTCTTATTTAGAACTTGCTGGAAACTTTGTTCTGGCCATACCAAAGTTTTCCAAACCAGTTTGGTGCTAAACTGATGATGGAAGCTGCTCACCGGGCCAGCTAGTTTGTAAAATAGTTTCATTTCCACAAAAGTCAACACTAACATCCATGAGACTTGAACCAATGAAGACAGGTGAGATGGCAGTGATCAGTAATGGTGAGCACTTTAGACCACTCGTAGCCCCTACCTTATTTTTAAATTTAGCATGTTAAATTAGATCTCACATGCATAACATTTCTCTTCATAGGACTGTCATTTTGCCATCCAAGAAGAATATTCAGATATCAATGATAGGCATGTTCCTTGTCCTTTTATACCTTTCTACTATCGAATGTCAACACCAATCTGAAAATCTTGATAAACTCCAACATACCAAATTTCATTTTGCAACGAAATTGGTTTCTTTAATGTCTGAGTGCGATATAAGATGCTTCATAATGGCCTTTGACCTTGAATCTAATAGCTTAGTTAAAACGTTAAGCTTGTCTCCAAAACTGTCAAGATGCAAATAAATTTCTGGCTGGGTCAACAAGAAATTAAAGCAGCCGTTCCTTGTTGATAATCCCAAAATATTACAAACTTATGAAGAGCAAATATGGGATGAATGTGTGTTGCAAGCTTCATGGTAATTCTCCCAGTAACTTAAGAATAACAAATATAGCAAACTTAAAAAGCACATCTACCACATTTGTGAACACTTTCTGAGATTTTCCAAATTAATATTAAGAAAGTGATTTTCATCAAAGAACGCATAAAAAACAATATTTTTGAGAAAAACTTCACAATATTCCAAAATATTTCTCCAATTTTCTCATACCTATAACAAAATGGAATTTTTACCACATGGTTAAAATGACATTCTGCTCACAGCTTGGCTTCATTTGATTTTGAAACGGGGAAGAAGGGGCATTTTATCCCTCTCAAGATAGATGAGCAGAGTACTCAAGAGTAGATAAACAAAACTGGCATTTATTGACATATAGCCTTCAGCAGGTTGAATTTCATTGTCAAACAGTACAAGCATTTTGAGAAAATGAAATATTTCACAACAAAATATTGCCAAGCGGGTTTATAATCGAACAACTTGCCCATGTCTATGTGCAAGATACTTTACAATTACTGTGGTACTGAATCATGTTATGCCATAAAACGCGAGACCAAAGCAAACCAAAGTTTTGTTATAAAATACAAATCCAGATCATAATAAGCTATCTTCCATCCTTGGCTAGTCAATTCTACCAGTTTTGCTAGAAATGAATCAAAAGAAAATGAATCTTTGCAAAGAAAAAGGCACACTTAATATGCTCAGAGCTCATGTTATGTATAGGCTCATGGGAAGATGCAGTTTTCTTCTACTAAGGTCTTGCTTATCAGGAATGCCTGCAACAATTTATGACAATCTAGGTAGCCTGCCTAGAATGGAAAATACATTCTTGAAAGTAAAAGACCTTAGTAGAAGAATACTGCATCTTCACATGAGCCTATACATACTTGCACACAGCCAGTAACAAACTCCAATGAGAACAAAATAACATCGTCCCGAATTCCTTTAATATTCGGGCAAAGACATAAATGTGCCATGCTCATGTATTATTTCCTACTTTCTTTTCTCCATATCTGCCATCATATTTCGCATATGGACAGTCTAACTGACTGGTTTCTTTTATTTAGATTGATTTTACACTGAGAAACTAAATTATATAGCATAGTCTAAAATATTAGTACTGACGTACTTTTACCTCTAACTACAACTTGATAGATAGTTAAGCCTTGTTTGAACTTGTACAACTGAGTCAATATTATTTAAAACGCAGAGTTCTGATGATACCAGAATGGTGGGCATTTCTGCATAAATATGTATACATCTTGCTCAAGAATATATCGATGATACAAAAGTACTCAACTATTCTGATCAAAACCTGATAAGTGCTGCAAGTGTTGATGAACTCTACCAACCAGATGTAAGATCATGAAAATTAACAAGTGCGGATCTTTCTCATGATAATACTATTCCTTGACCTTGGTGATATAATCGTATCAAAAATTGTCTCTACAGCCGTAGGAAGATCAGCCAATCAGATGTTGTATAGTAATCCATATTTCACGATCAATTAAAAATCAGTTCAGAAATATAAACCATTGAAGCAAATGCTGAAATACAATACTCAATCATCGCATAACCATACCACAAGATCACTTGGTTTTAAAGTCCGGTGAGCTAAAACAAAAATTGACACTATTACACAATGCTGAAACATCGAAGTAATAAACACAAATTACCTCTCTGTATACTCTGCATTCCTACTCAATGCAAGACCTAAATGCCATGTAGTTGCTGCTACTGGGAAGCAATTACACGAGATTTAGAGTTGCTTGCAAATGGAGGAAAGAGACGTTGATTCTGGAATAAGCCTTTCAAGGCTTTAAGCTACAATGTAAATTTTACAATTGGAAATATATATATATAACCAATTCATGTCTGTAAAATATGCCCCACACAGCAGACCAAGCTGACATCTACCTCACACAATTTTTCATAAATTGTGCTAATGATAAAAAGTTCAAAAAGGATGCATTTTTAAATTTTAAAAAATATGCTGTAACATCTTTAAATGAAAAAGGGCTGTTCCAATTAAGCATACATTGTGCCCTGTGAGAGCCCATTGCTTAGTTTAAAAAAAAAAAAAGTATGTAAAATGAATGCCAGGGTAGTCTATTTAACTAGTTCATATGAAAATTATACAAAATTCTCAGTTGTAACTACAGGTAACTCCTCCACAATAGAAGTCACTTTCCTGGTGAGAAAAACATTTTTGTGGGACAGCCTTAGTTAAGACCTCTACATATGAATATAAACAAGTCTATCAAATATCATTTACCAAACACAAATGTCTGTTTAATTTTGTATCAAAGAATTTGTTTAAAAAATGGCAAACTGTAAATACAGGTATTCCCCCCAGACACATACATTAACATGCAGATACATAATGAACCTTAAACATGCACACAGACCAATTCATGATTTTCGAATTGAGTGCACACGCAGAATATAGTGCCACTTTTCTTGTGTACATGTGTAAATCATTTTGTTTATTTTTTCATAAACTGAAGGATTTTTATTGTGTTTTGTTAAAGTTACCCTTACAATTATGAAACTACCCATGTGTAACCTAATAAAAACTGACTTGCATACAAACTGACGTGTAGAGATCCAAGGAATGTAACCCTTAAGTATCTCAGGTAGTGCCTGTAAAGTTGCAATGAAGTGAAGATCCAATTGAGTCGTTTACTTGTGACCATGATAAAGTGTGCAAATATTCATGGCTCAAATCCAAATAGACTTTGTTATTGAGCTATAATGGACTTGGGACAACAGCTGTACACCATCAAAGCATGTTACCCCCACCCACCACACGGTTTTGTGAGCAATGAATTAGCGGGGGGCATGTTTCTTAATCCAGTTAAAAATAACATTGAACTTTTACTTTAAATAAGCTACCAATACTTTTTGAAGGCTACAAACCCAAACATGAAAAATTTAGTTTATACATGATTTTAATATCATTTCTGCACTACACTTTTCATGAAAACTGGATGAAACCCGAACAACTAACAATAATCTGGCTTTAAATAATGAAAATTTACAGGATTTTGGTTCGTCCATTTTGGATTTCTGACCAACTTTTTTGTGTGCTGACAAATGCTGTTAGAAAACAATTGCCATATACAACACAACCCCATTTGTTCATGGCAATAACAGGTGATATTTTAAATAGGGAAGACCTTTCTCATTTTTGACAGTAACAGAGAAAATAAAAGTCACATAGATTCAACAGTTTGTCTTTTTACAATGTTTAATGGTAAATGTTTAAATGATTGGAGCCTTTTCTATGATTAAAAAATGCACTTTTTAATTATACCTGGGACAGCTACTCTGTGCAAGTAAATTATTTCCTTATGCAGGGTACATTTAACACTACATACAAGTCTTCAACATGTGCCGTTAAAGAGCACAAAAAACTGTCCCAATGTTATGCAAAACATTTTATGGATTATTACAATAATCTGCAGAACTTAGTTCATCAACCATTGTGATGTAATGCAGCATAAAAGACACAAGAACACTTATGTATTCTTGTCTTTTGAAAATGCATTCTACAGTGGGTATAGTTTTCATCTGTGTCAATTAGCGAATATTATCTGTAGCCTCCAGTTGTAATATTTGCTTCCAAATTTCTCTCTTTATTACTAAGCATGCCATCGCTTTTCCTCTTTTTCCAAATTTTCTTTATGTTTACAGACAAATATGAAACCTGCTGCTAACACATTAAGTAACCTTTGGTTCAAGATGTGACCATCATTGGTCTGAAAAAGTTTTTAAAATAATGGCCAAATTATTCATATCCACTTTAAGTGCTTTCAAAACCAGATCTTTGGCAAGTCTTATGATTTTGCATCATCTTTATCTTCTTCCTCATTGTCATTGTGTGTATGCCAGGTTAGCCTCTCCTCATAAAATGCAATCACAATCTGTGGGCACTTCACATTGGCTTGTCTTGCAGGCACAAGATCTGCTTCATCACTATCTTTCCTGAAAAAGAAAAGAAAACAGGTTCACTTTTCCCTCTTGAAAATCTGTTCTTTCAAAAAAAATGTTAGGTCTGTTCCATGTGCGAAATTTTTCTATGGCACGTCCGAAAGTAATTGTAATTTTCACGACTGATAAACTTAAAATTCATTCCACAATGGTGACAAGTATATACCATGTATGAAGTATGGTGAATTGGAAGATCTGTTCAGGGGGGAAACTAACTGATCTATCTGCAGGCAATTTATCCAGTTACAATTGCAAGACTGCTTTATTAATTAGGTTCAAAGAGGATTTCCTGGGTGACCAAGTGTCACAAGTGTCCACCTTTACAGATTACCAACATTTAATCTCTGTCTGTTTGGGTTAGAGTCTCAAGCTCTGCCAATGTGGGCATTTAAGAAAGCTTGCCAGTAGCTTCCTGTGGGTCGGTTGTTCTTACAGAGGCTTTTCCCGTGTTCTTTCTCCATTAATCATAGTGGCCACCATGTATAACCTATTTTGTGCTGAGAAATGGAGTTAAACCCAAAATAACAACAACAAACACAATCACCAGTTAATGTGAAGGCTCTTTGACAAGTGGGCAATCATCAAAAAGTGTTTTAAAAAACATGATTGTCAATGAAGGATTTACGGATTCACTTTGACACACATATTGGACTTCTCTACACATGCAGTTTCTACATGTGACAAAGCTTATGCTGATTAGATTGATTTGCCAATTCCAACCAATCTTAATTTGTGTTGTGCACCATTACAAAACAATAATTTCACCACTGATTGACAGCTTAGGTATATACAATTTACAAAGTGCCTCAAGTACCGGGTTAAAAACCAGCTCAATTAGATTCACAAATCAATTTCAGGAATTAAAAAAAAAAATGCTTTTAACACGGGGAAAAAAATGGCTGAAATCAGCATTGAAATATGGAGGGTCGGCCGGCTGGGCCTTATATGACTGTAAGACATTAGACTGACTTTTTGTTTGGCCAACATGTACAAGTTTCACTTGGAGAAAAGTTTTCTATGATTTAAAAACAGACCAGGATAAGCCAATTGCTCAACTTGTCCAGATCAAAAGAGTATATGGCTATTCTTTGTGGCCAATGAACTCAAACTTGTCTTTATAAAGATGATAAAAACGGAATGAACCCAAACTTTAATGAAAAAGGATGTATCTCGTAACTCGTATCTCTTCTCAAAGACAAACTTTTTCTTTAGAGACGGCTTTAATGCAGTCAACTAGATGAAGATACTGAACAAAATTTGTTACACTAGCACAAAACCCAACATGTATTTCGCTTTTCTAATTATTTTCTCTGCCATCCAGCAAACAAAAAACCGACGAGTTACATTTCCAATCTAACTTTAATAGGTGTATAAGCAAGGTAAGAATGTTCACACATAAACATCCACATAATAATTCCAAACAATGACTTCCTCATGAAGGATAAGTTTAGCTTGCATAGACTATGCAGTTCCTGTAGAAGAGACAGTGAAGGCCTAAGGCTGGGAGAAACAACTATTTTGTTAGGAAACATCTGGCCGCTGAATGTGCAGGCAATTTATCTGTTCCACACGGGATATTTATACAGGAATTTGCCAGGAGTTAAAATGACTACTGTAAACAGGTGACAATTAAGTAAAGTCGACAATATAGGTTCAGCTGTATTTAAGAACTAAAATTCGGAGCCAATAAAAGCACAGGTTGATGCATTTTTATATCACAAATATCTCAAAACTTCGTTGTTTTCTTCTGCACATGGAATTTATTTATCCTTCTGTCTGTCTCTCTATCTCCTGTTGCTATCAACAACCGTTTTACAAGTTAAATCTTTCAATACTCTGTTACTTCCCTGTGATTTTCAACAGGTCATTTGTGAGGTCTGGAGTTTTCAAATGTCCTGCAGGTAAGGTATTATTAAAATCAAGTCAAGCTCCAGTTACTTAGAACTTTGATGACATGGTGGTGCGGAACTCTACAGGCCTCTGGTTAAGCACCTTGAGCACCGAGAAAGAGAATCGATGGGACTAGCACTACAATGGTTGCAGAAATCATAATGGATGCAAAATAAGAACAATTTTCATTCAAGACTAGGAAAACATCATTAGAAATCTTTTGGCAACAACCAGGTGATCATCATGACCATCAATTCAGGTGAAGTAGTAACAGATTCTCAAGAGGGTTGTCATATTGGATTTAAGATTTTCATACAAGACCATCTTGATGTCTTTTGGTGCCAAACCCATGCCAATATGGCCGTCTATTCAGAATGTTTGGTGATGTCAAGATTTTCATAATTATCACCATGACGGGCATACTGGACGCCAGATTTGCATCATTTTCATTTAGGACCAACTAGATATAAGAATTCAGTTAAAAACCCATTTTATAACTATCCATTTAGTAATAAAAATTGCATGACAGCCATCATTCCATCTGCTACAAGTTTTGAAGTCTTGTATCTTTTACAAGTTTAGATTAGTGGTCAACACTAAATATAAAAAAAAAAACACAATAACAGCAGTGTATTCTCTCTTTGATGGCTTCTTTTTGTGTACTTCAGCCTCCATAGTAGGTTAAGATAGTCCACAGTTAGGGCTGGTTATCATATTACCAGAACATACTGCGATGCTTTTTTTATGTAGTGCACAGTGTCAACATGTAAAAGACATTAAAAAAGACAAGCTGACACTCATTCACGTGTTGTTTTGTTACTAATGTCAGTGGGTCACTGGTAAAAGACCATGGTATTACACTGTTCCATTAAAAGCCAATAACTTTCAATACTTTATGCAACTGATAAACCATCAAAAGATTGGTTGATTTGTACTGGTAAAATCTGACCATTATCCCATCACTGTCAGCAAAAGGTACAGATAATTGCACAAATGTTAAGGAATCACTACCAATCAGACATTGGGATAACTGCATGCGTGAAATCTGACTATAATTCTTGAGATAGTTTAAGACGAGTAGCAATAACCAATGAATGGATAACAAAAGGCAATCCCATATGCTCTCCTCCGGATGACCAGTAAGTTGGAAGACGACCAAAGCAATGTGATGTCAGAGAAACCACACTGTGGATGGACACCGCTTTATCCCATGTATTTTTATTTCTGGGATATCTCACCATCGTCTGAATCAGGCATAAATAAATTTGCTGCTCTGGATCAGAACCTCACTCAATGTCATTTATTTATGTAACATTACATACCACTTCATCAAGAACATCAACTCTCCGGAGCTATCTGTGGCACCAATAATTCTCTCTGGCTGCAGGCCTCTATCAAACCCTCTAGGTTTGTTATCATCTTCCTAAAAAAAAAAAAAATTAATAATTAGAATTTGTAATGGTAAAAACTGCAACAAACATTCACACACACACACACACTGATGACTTGATAGAATGACATTGCAAAGATCTAACTTTGCTTGATGTTTCTTCCCCCCCCCCCCCGAGTATTATGAATGGCATATTATATATTATATACTTGCTGTTTGTGTGATAGCTTTCTATGTAGGCCCCAACCTGGTATAGTTGATGGGGTCCCAACAATATCAATCTCAATTTGTGGTATGAAGGCTTGAAGTAAACTTGTGTTTTAGTCTTATCTTGACTTTGAAACATCTTCTAAAACAAAAGTTATGCAAACTGCATTTTCCTCTTAGTTATCTTGATATTTAACCTTCTGACCATTAAAAATGAGTCATCTTCCACATCTCAAATGCAAGCCCACCACAAACACTGAACAATTAACATAGGTTAAAGACTAAAATGTTATGATGCAACAAAGCCAGGGTATCTATGTTGAACTTGTCATGAAAGGATTGCTCTAATTGTCGTTTTGACACCAAGGTCACTAGAAGTCACCAAGCATTTGCAACATTTCTGAAATTTAAAGTATTTATTGCCAAGGATGTAATGTCAAACCTGTCAACTGTTGATGGGAAAGGGCAAAACCAGCCAATGTCCACAACTGAACTGTATACAGGTTAAGCTTTCAATGTGTGACTTGGATTTGTAAAGTAGCTTTAACAATTTTTCAGTCATATGATGTCTGCAGCATGGCAGTTTATAGTGACGTCTAGCGCTGGGGCATCATGCAGCAGACATGTAGCATTATGTCCCACGCAGTCACATTATCCAGACACCAGGCCAACCAGTCCTAGCACAAACCTCTTAATGCTGAGCTTCAAGCAAGGTAGCAGTTAGTAATATTTTTGTAAGTCTTTGGTATGACTCAGCTGGAGATCGAAACCTACGACCTCCCACATCTGAGGCGGACGCTCTAACCACTAGGCCACCAGAGTGGTCGAGCTATAAATGAGGTCTATGTCGGTTACATTTCAGACATGAAGCAAAGCTTAAAAAAAAAAGAAGAAAAAAAAATTGGACAGCCTGATGCATATGGCAGCTCTAAATCTAGATCGGGCTTCACCCCTTCTCCAAGCAAGTTGCCCGATACGTCCAAATTATTTGGTAGCTAATCTGGTACCATGAGCCCACTGACAAAATATTTATTTTGATCTTCTCTAAAGACACTAGTAAATTATTAATATCCAATCACCTGCTGGGACTCCATTTGTACGTGCTCCTCCACCTTACAAACCTACCATCCATAACCCTTTACCTTATCTAAGCCCTTTGGAACCCTCTCCCTCATTCTCTGGTAGTGCTAGTGGTAAGGATGCCAATGGTTACCCGCTAAACAAAAGTACACCAAGTTCAGATTGAGACAGAGAATAATGATTACAGTTTGAGGCTCTTGTCGTGTGCACATGTATTCATCACAAGGGAGGACACCTCTCCTTTCTCGCGTGACCTATTTTAGAATCAATGCCGATACTGAAAGCTAGACGGTCCCAACTTTGTGTTTGTCATTTTTGTCGTGACTTGTTTTGAGAGCCTGACGACATTAACTAGGTCAATACCTTTCTTCAACAGAGATAGCAAGTACTGATTAAGAAATATTCAACGCAATAAAATTTAAATACATACTACAATTTCAATAAAAGAAAGTGCAAGATAAATGTCCTGTTTAACTAATGCCATTTTGCCTCAAGTTTGTGACCCTGGGGTATGCATTAGCTATTCAAGTCTGGGCTGCTGTTTACATGTTCCTTTACTAGACCTTTGTTTATTAGCAGGAAACACAAGACACATAATTTTGTCATAGCAAAGGCAAAACAAACACTTGGTTACCCCAACAGGCACTTCTTTTACCATGTTAGGAAAATATGAACGAAATGGCCAACTATACAGAATGGAATTTTTCACTGAAATATGTAAATATAAGGGAAATCTAATAAAAATTGACAGTGTATAAAAAATGTAATTTTTGCATTAATTTGATACAAATCCATTTATTTTTGTCCATTTAATTGTTTGCCAGGGAGTAGATATCAAGTCTCTTGTAATTATCATGAAAATAAAACAGCATGTGGATGCTACATTCTCCTAACATCAATCATGCTCATTAGAGATAATAGACTCCCCCACCACCAATATGCACCTGATAAAGAAATATCAAGAGTTGCAGTTTTAGCAATCAACACCTACTCTGCAATCTGACAAAATGACCCCGACTTTGATATAGCACCAGAAAGTCACCAATCCCTGATACATACAAAATACCACAATGAAAATGTTATTGACAAGGTAAAACAAAAATATTTATCCGTATCTGTCAAACTTGATTTAATTAGTAAATATTCACTTAATCACATATACATGAAAAAATGTGATCGACATCGACAAGATGGAAATGATGAACAATAATTAAAAAAAACTGTAGCCAGGCATGCACAAAGTGAATCTGCTATATATAAATGCTAAACAAAGATGATATATGTATTGTGGAGAGATCGCCGGGCACAAGACTTTCAGATCGTAGAACTTAACACAATCCCTTGTAAATAACACTACGCTTACAAAATTACTACATTTTACCCACCGGGAGTGAGCAAGTAGATTTGCAAACCCATGTAGTAAAAATATATTGTCTTGTTGGGCAAAAAGAATTACAAGTTAAAGCATAAAGCCACTTGCCATGTGTCCATGCCTGAAATAAGAATTCTCTGAGCACCGTTCTATTTCATACGATGTGGCAGACCTACCAACCCCAACAAGAGTGTCCCAGTAAGGCAGTTGATTTTTTTCTGCAAGTTTGAGGAGTTTTCAATAAGGTATACTAAAATATCTACTGCTAAAGTTGGAAAAGTGTATTTAAAAAGTTCATTATTCCAAACTGATGCATCATCTGAAAACTTTGTATACACAGACCTTATTTTACCTCCAGTACAGTTGTACAAACTTCATTTCCAAACCCTGTGCAGTTCAATACACTTTGAATGATAAAATATGTGCAGTTTAAAGCATACAAGGTAATACTGTAAAATTAATCTGGTTCCTTGAATAACTCCAGTAAATATGAAACCTGGATCAAATCAAACATGTACAAGACAATTATCTGGAATTTACCGCAACTGTCCTTTTCCCTAGTTTTTTCTTTTATTCCACAAGCCTGTATCTTATGGGTCATTTTTGTAAGACTTTAGTAAAAATTATAAGGGCTAACAGGCTTGAGGTAGGCACACAATGTGGTCCACATGTATAGTTTTTCTCAATCTGCAAAAACCATTATCAGATCATATTCACAAGTTGACACTCTAACATGATGGGACCTTTTGACAAATTTGGCAGAAGTAGTCGAGAACAAAATCAACTAGTACATCCCCTTGAAACCATGTAAAAATGTATTTGGACAGTTCAATTTGGCTTTGGCAGATTACAGTGACTTGATCTGTTTTTTTCTGTTATAAAAAACGCCTCCAATAAAAACATGCAAACTTAGCTGACAAGCTATTAGTATCAGCAAATGGCAACATATTTATCATTTTTTTGCTGACGGTATGGTTTGTCTAACTAAGGAAGGTCACAGTGACATCTACCTTGGGACTTCTGGTCCTCAGAAGTTTTTTTTATTTCTATAAGACATTCCATCTATGAATATTTTAAAGGTATGTGAAGCAGACAGGTTTCTGAAGAAAACCACTTCCTTTGTTTAGCTACAGTAACAAGCTTTCAAAGCCAATAATCCAAGTGCATAATTGTCAATGAATCCCAGCCCTCGAAGCTAATGAGCTCCAACAGCTATTGGCGTACAATTTCTGATACATACACTTGTTCTTACTTCTGCCACCTTTTTCTTCTTCTTCTGGCTTCCATCTTCCACCCCATTCTGAGATTTTCTCTTTTTCTCTGCCTCCTTCTTCTTTCTTTTCTGCTCAAAGTCTGCTATTAAATCAGGACAGTCCAAATTCTCTTCTGGCTCCCATGTGTTTTCTGAGCTGAAAGTAGTAGTAGGCCTTTCATACAGATTTCTCAAGTCAAATTCTATTGGCTGGGGATCAACAGACCTGGAAAAATATGGCGCCTGACAGACCATGAAAAATAACTAGTTTCTCATGGTCCAAACTGGACAAGAGTCTGGTTGCAAACCACAAATAATGTAGGGCATCTCTTGTTGTTCAGAGACAAAAATATTGGAATAAATGGAACAATGACTGGGTACATTTAACTTTTCACCACATACCAGCTCTATCCTTTTATATTATATAAGGATCATTTAAAAGGCTTCATAAAATCTTTCAAAGAAAAAAAAAAGATGACAGCACATAGACTACAAGAACCCCTCCAATCATACTGTAACAAGCGGTTACTATGATCACCGAGTGAATATGGCTAAGCTGCCTGTCCTATTACAAAACTGACAATAAGTATCCACATCCTCAACAAAAAACCTTTTTCAACTCACCTATCAGAAAGTGTTTAACTTGCATGGTGAATTTACATGATGGTTTTAATCTTTTAAAACTCAAAACTTCAGATTCGAAATCCTGTTTCTTTTCCTGGACCAAATTATGCATTCAAGAGTACAAAAGGTTCAAGGTTAAGGTTGGATAATAAAGCATTCATTTTTATCATAGACACATTAAATGCTAAACAAAAAATGCTTAGTTTAGCTGGTCTTAGGATAGAAGCAAGTAAATAATTCAAAACAATTATACAAATCTATTATTTAGTAACAGACAATGAACAAGGAGTTTAAATTGAGAGAACTGAGGACAAAGCCTTAATTTGAAAAACCAATATCAAATTGCTAAAGTAATATCCATGAATTTTATACTCCCAATTTTACTGACCGGGGGCATATAGTCTTCACATCATCTGTCTGTGCATTTCTTTATTCTGCCAGTGAATTTCTAAAAATTTTGACTGAAATCTCTATTGTATTTAAAAGTTTGTAAATCACATACTCTGGGTAGCCTTTCCATTTCAGAAGGTATTCTTTCTTGCCACCTTTGACTCGTACATCAACAACTTTCTCTACTGTAAATTCTTCCTCCTCCCCTTCTTCATCCTCTCCTGCCGCTTCCTCTGCCTCTACAATATCTTCTGTTGCCTTCTTTGCAGACATATTGAGTTAGCACCTTAAAAAAGGAGATAACTAATGTTGCTTGTTTAACTGCATAATAAGAAACTAGTTCATAAATGACAATCCATTTTACTCTCCATATGACTTGCAATAAAAATTCTATTTTCTGCAAATTTATAATGGCCAAATGATTAATTTTTTGGGATGTGATACGTGGCAAGATTTTTAAAGATTTGTTTTTAAAAGGGTTGTAAGACCAGCTGCATGTTCATTTTGGACAAATTAGTCACATTTGGGACACTTGGTGAAACCTAATGCTGATATAACCATCTATTCAGGAGAATCTGACAAGATTTTCAATGTCAGTGTTGCTTCCAAGATTTTTCAAAATCCACCATCTCTTTTCCAAAAGATGGTACAAATGTGACCCTCTAATTTTACATATATGGGCCACAAGTAACGCATTTAACAATATTGCAGCATCCTCATCCTCTTAAACACTACAGACATGTAAATAAAGAACATAATCCCTTCTCAGCAGTGCATATTGGTATTCTGGTCTCGGTTAAACATCTCATTTTGATGATATAATCTCTGGTCATTATCAGGGCTTCTCTATTAGTAAACATTTCAGTCATTTGGATACATAGGAAATCAGGTCTGGCAGCCATAGTTATCGAACTAACAAGACCAATGCAAATTAAAGGCAATGTCATTTACATTGACAATTCATCCAATGTAAATTTATGGACAATTTTTACATTAATCTGAAGCAGATTATACCAGTATCTACCAATATGGCACTATGTTCACAAATTGAAAAGGGATACTATAGGACTTTCTTTTACTTGGCTACTTTTAGTTTACACAGAGCTACCTAAAGAAAAAAATCCCCATTGGCAAAAGTCCTCACAATTGTCCTTTCATGCATCCCAGTAGTGAAAACAAACAGTAGAGTCAATGACAAAGGCCAATATTTAATGGACTGGACAGGAGTGGATTGTGTGCAGCAAGAAACATCGCAATTACATGGTCACTCAGGTATCTCTGAGTGATAACCAAATAAAGAAAAGACCAAAACAATAATGGAATGTGAGAAGTGATATAACCCTGTGAAGCAATGTTCGTAGCACTTTTTTCTGTGACTGCCAAACAAAAGTATAATTAATGTTGCTACATGTTAAAACTAGGAGTCCCACAAGCAAAAGTTGCAGTCCCCATACGCATATTGGGCATACCTGAAGTTGCTAAATGTCCAAATGAGAAGAACCAGTGGTTGCCATAGAGTTTAATTTTCTATATTCTTAACACCACTTACATATAGCTCTTGTTTGCCCATTAGACTGAGATAGAATTTTGTAATTTCAAGGAAAGGCCTTATTGTAAACACTATGACATCACACACTTTCTTACACTTGGTTATTGTTCCGTCCAAACCATCAGTTCTAGCAACTTCAGCATTCTTTTGAATCTCATTACAATCTTAGTCAATTTGCTGTTGAACCCCAAAATACTTATCCAAATGGCATTTTTAAAAATAAATCTTGATGCGTCTCGATTTTGAGGTCACATACTACTTATTCTGCAACACTAGGAAATAAATAAACACAATAATGAAAAAGTAAATTTGTTAATTTTATTCACTTTTATAATGACCACATCTTGGGGCAGTTCTGACTGAATTCAGTCATAGTAAATAGCACATTTTCCAACCACTCAGCAGCTACTTTAAACCCGCCGGCCGGCTTTTGCACCATGTTCTTTTGATGCACTATAAAATATCAGCACAGCTAAAATGATCAATCGACACATTTTCACACTCAGCAGGTGGTTGAAGCAGGACTGAAACCTTTGAATTTGCCACCCAGCTATTGTGTGCATAGAGGATACCTGTGTAAGTGACTTTCTTTGTCTAGATAAAAAAAACTCTGTCGAATACACATGATTAAATGCATCCAAGATCTGGGTTTGTATGTGCTTTTCCAAATAAATGCCTTGGACTTTTCCAACATTCATCCTGTGCTAACACTCAAAATGTGGGTTTTAAATCATATTTCCATATAAATGAGCATAAAATAATGTATACTTCAGTTTATAAACACCTGTCAAAGTACTGTTACCGAATTTACCATAAATGTTAGGTAATGTTTCATTCAAGCCAACATTTGTAACACCACAACAGTGGATCCAGAACACCACATTATCAAGAATACAGCAAATATTACCTTGAACTTGCCTTTTGTAATTACCTGTGGGAGACTGTGATTTGAATTTTTAACACAGCATTAACAATTTTTCAGTCATATCGCTATGATATCTGCAGTGGGACAGTTAATATTGATGTCTATCACTGGGGCACCATGCTGCATAAAAAGATATGTATTCCTATCACTCAAAATAATTTTTGATTTTTTACAAGCCACTGAAAATGAGCTGCATATAAAATTAGTGACGAATGGTAGTCTTTCCTTTGTATTCCTTAAGTAATAAAGGATTGAAACTGGCAAGCAAAGGGTTGATCAACTTCTGGTATCTCGGCAATATATTTAGCTCATGTAACTCGTCCACGATTTAAAAATATGTACCAAACTACAAACTGTTCCTTGTTGTTAGCATTCACATTTATCAAACACTGGGGTAATAAAGAGAAGAGAAATTTGTTAGTTTTCAAAGGACTATTTGCAAGGGCAGTAGATTTCTCATAATGTTTGTCTTGGGTTTTCTAGTTCACATCAAGGTACATCGGCTTGACATGACTGGCTGAACTAAATTTGTTTGGTACATTATCAAGGTTCACAAGTTCTCAATTATATGCTGAAGCAGAAAATAATATAAGAATCTAACTTTTTCAAACGCTCCTTTAGCACACAAAGGGATATAAACCAACGAGTATACTTGGTAAGTAACGACCAGTTCATGTCAAACATTTTGTCATCCACCTCTTTCTTTTCCCCTCATCCTTTATATGTTATGTGGCAGTGACAACGCACCCTTACCCCGTTTGTAACGAGGAAGATCTGTCATGTATTAAGGGGTAACTTGTGTAACAGGGATATACTGCAAGGGGCCGGCAAAGTGCAACCCTCTGCTCTCAAGGGATTCGCCTCCTTGCTGGAAAAGTTTGCCGTCTCTAACCTGCTTGGTTATATAACGACTAATAAAATTTACTACAGACAGAACTCAGTGGTATTTACTCCATATCTACTCTAATTAATGTGATCGAAAGACAACGTATCCTTCACATACCACCGGTAAGATGCATGGCGGGGAAGGGAACCGCCATGTTCTATTTGAATAATATGACAAATTAATTGACGTCGCCACCCGACAGATTAAAATATACAATTGTGAAAAACAGTGCAAATGTGGAACATTAAAATTATTTTTTTTATACCGACCACGTAATGAAAGTTCTTCTGTTAACTCTATCCTGAAACCTATAAAACAAAGGTTTCTTCTTCTGCTTGGAGTGCTACAGTGCGCATGTAATATCATCCGGGCAGTTCTATTCGTATGATAACGCGGGAAAAACGCAAAGGGTAAAATTCATGTAATGACTGATAATATAAAATAAAAATTTAAAATCAAACACATTCATATTTTCTAAGATAATTTTCAGTAAATTAACATTCTTCACTTTTGCAAGTTTTTCATGCAAAATAATTACTTTCATGCTTCACGGAAATCAACGATTTTTAATATATGCAAACCACGTGACTTCAGCGTTCTTTCTTACTTGCGGCCTTGTTCAGTTTAGCATCATGCAGGTAAGTGCGACCATAAAATAAATTTATTTTAGGTGTATAATATCATAATGAATTCTTTTTTTTTGTACATAAACTAACAGTAAGCGTAGGCAAGATTTGGGTTTGAAATATATGGCAAACCTACGTCAAGGGAGCTCGAACGGAAATAATGTACAGATTGTATGCAGTTTGATGTGCTTGCAAAATGGCGGAAACGTCCATGCCTACGGACATAATCGTGAATGGCATTAACATAAAGGTGTTGTTGACCTGTAAAGCGTCCGGTCATTCTTAAAGAAATAAATATGTGTGAAAAAAATATGAAAGGTTTTGCGCCAAAATATTGTAAGTACAGAAATATGATGATAAAATGTGCCTCTTTTCGTCGTTTCGACATGCCGGTTGGTTAACGGGGACTGGCATCTTTGCTTACAATTGAACCATCAGTAGTACATATAGTATAAAATAATACAAGGGAGGGCACTTCTTTCCCTTATTATTGGCTTACTGAAAATAAGTTATATAAATGCAGCACGACGTTTTCTTTTAACCGATGGACCGTATTCCATTCAGTGGGATTTCACTTGCATATTAAGCAGGCGCAATCATGGCCATGACGAGCAGTAGCGTGGGGAAATAGTGTTATTCCGTAAAGGTATTGTATTAAGCCAAACTTTGGATAGGCATACAAAGTCAAATGCCCGACCTAAACACCGGGACGAACTTTGTTACGCTACGCGTGTGAAACGATTCGGTGGCCTAGTGGTTAGAGCGTCGGAAGCGGTAGCTACGATGCCGTAGTCTCAACTTGATTTGTTGTGGTTGAGGCTACGAACTGATCCCATATGTAATGGAGCAACAACAAAAAATCACTAAAGGCAAAAAACTGAAGAAATCTACATTGTACAATGCATTTTTGGAAGAGGGGGACGCTGCCTCTGAAACACCCCATTGGGGGACAATCCAGAAACCCTCTTTCAAATGTTCAGCTTTTTTTTGTGGAATAACACAATCGTGTTTGAGTACCGTTACTACTTTGTCATGCTGGCAGTGCATGTTCTGGTTTTGATTACACGTCTGACCCACTTTATTCAAAACTATTTCATGTAAAGCACATAAGCTAAAATTTTCACAAAAAAAAATTAACATCACAAAAAAAATTAACATAGTAAAATCGTTGATCTTTCTAGAAATGTACATGTAGGGAGCATATTTGGCTGAATAAAAGGATAAAATGCAATCTAAATAGTGGCCTTGCTCGCCTTAAAATGTGTGCTAAAATTAGAATAGACATAAGCAAGCTTTTGTTATTTTTAATTTACATAAAAACAAATAATACCATGAATAATGTAACTGTAACACAGGGTATAGTGCAAAAAGAGACCTGGTCTCTGCTTCTCCATTAATTTTAAACAGCATAATGTATATATCTAATTTGAAAGGGTGTCTGCATATTCTATTGCCCAGACATGATTTTTCTCCATTTTAAAGCTGAATTTCGGTTTTCTCCTGACTTTTATCTGATTTTTCTTGATATAGTCCGTTTTATTTTTTATTATGTCTGATCCGGTTTTTAAACTGTCTATTCGTTCCAGTTCAGCAACAACCCTTGTAACGTAATCGATGCATATATTAGTTAGTCCACGGCTCTAATAAAGAGTATTCTGATTGGTCAAAAGTTCATCCAGTGAATATTCATGTAAATGAAACTGCATGGAAAGAAGAAGCGTGCTTACAGAAAATGGCGTCCCGAGTTGTTGAGAGAGACCATGACACGAAAAGTTTAGATAAATGTTTAAAAAATGTATGGAAATGGTAATGTCTGGAGTGAAAAGTCGTATATTGTTGATGTCGGGAGACTATTTGACCACTGATGCCATTGTCATGTATGTTGAGATTTGTAAATTTGTGCTTAAATTCTTTTTCAGGAAATTTCTCTTATTTATTGTGTTGTATTATTTTTCAGTACTCAGGAGGACGTGGAGGAGGAAGATTTGGGGGTGGGAGAGGATCAAGAGGTTCTACTGATGAAAGTCCAGATTCTGAGAGATTCAGGAAACTCTTCATTGGAGGCTTGAGCTACGAGACCACCGAGGAAGGTCTTAAACAACACTTTGAGCAATGGGGCAAGCTTGTGGACTGTGTTGTAATGAAAGATCCAAACACAAAAAAGTATGTGGCTACAGTTAATTATTTTTTTCAAGTTTTGAAGACTTCATAATTTAATTGGTGTCAAAGCAGAGTGATCCATATACTTGAAATATATTTTGATTACACAATAAGACTAAATGTGAACCCACTCCATCTCCAAGCAGCAGGGTTTGTATGGGTACAGGAAACCCAAAAAACTTTTGCAAAAAAATTAATTTCAAAGGTGTGGGATTTCTGACGATAGTTAAAAAAATTGATAACTGCTAATATATAGTGCAAGCACAAAGTCAAACATTTTGTTTAAAGTATGACACAGTTAACGATTGATAAACTGTTTCAGTTCAAGATAATGTAGATCTTTTTTTTGTTAAATGGCCCTGGAAAACGTTTTGGACAAGTCATGGAATTTGGCAAAAATCCTGGAGTAATTTATTGATTTTTATGAAGATGTACCGTCAGAGAACATCTTGTAACATCAATACATTTTTTTGTTTTATTTTGTCCTGGATATGTTTATTTTTAAATTTTTGGAACTGATTTCATGTTACGAAGTCCTTATCAATAGTTACATTTTTGGTAGTTGGGCTGATGTTACTATGCTACCCACCAGCATTTACCCGATTTTGATTTGCGTCAATTCTTTGTTTATATAGTTTCTTGTAATATTTTTTTAGTGAAATTATTTGTTTAAAACGATTTTCATTAAAGTTAAGTGAATTGCACATTTTTTCAGTGAGCACTCTTGCCCACCAATCGTGCACAAATTTTAAATCTATAGCTGTGCTGAACACTATTACATTTTCTGTATTCGTTTTAATGTCTGTGTTTTTCATATGCATATCATGAACTGTAGCTTGTTGACCATGTCATGTATTAATCTGGCCACTAGAAATTGTCTATGTAAAGATGGCCACTAGAGGAACTGATATCAGTTCAGGATTTTGCTGTGAATTAGGCTGTAGAATGGTGGTAGTGTAAAGCATATATACTTCTAATTATAAAGTGTTGATGTCCAGTTGCCACTTTGTGATTCTTAATGTTACCATGTGCAACCAATTCTTATTTTAGATCTCGAGGATTTGGGTTTATTACTTTTGAGGATGCAGAGAGTGTCAATGTAACTCAGCAAAATCGGCCACACAAGATTGACGGTCGTGAAGTGGAAACTAAGAGGGCGATGCCAAGAGATGTAACAATTTTTTTTTATTTATCTATCTTTGAGTAGGTCATAGATAGATCCTTTGATCATAATTAGGAGTTTCCTGTTATAAAACAAGGCATACAGGTCATGTAGATGTTTGTTGCATACTGTTTCACTACTGTGTCCATACATGCTTTTGGCATAATCATTCCACCTTTTTTGCAAAATTACGCCTCGCGTGTGAATGTATTCGAATTATGTGTTTTCAATATATCCCCCTCCAAAAAAAAATTCTCATTTTTATTAACATCCCATTAATCCAATTCATCATATTCTAGGAAAGACTGCTTCTATGTAACTACGACATAAGAGTATGTTGTCCATATACTTGCATGCACTTTCCCAACAGTATTATGTTCTATTTATAGCAGTTGCCCTATTTCCAAGAAATGGGCTGGTTCAACTTTCAAACTTTTGACCTCGGTTTGTATATATGGCAGCTGTATGGTTCAAGAGAGAACAGACTGGTCTTGTAACTTGGAGATAACAAAGAGTAATTTTGAGCCCAAAAATGGTGTTAAATACGAGTCTGATGTACATGATGGATAGACCCATACAGACGGTTTGGCAGGAAAACCATTATTTCATTGGCATTTCAAAATTAAAAGGCAGATAAACTAACCATATTAAGATAAAGAAATTAGAAGCAGTGTTCCCATCACATTTTAGCCTGGCGGGATTGTGTGCTACACATTATATAACCCTAGCATAAAAGTTGCAGGAAATCTAACAAATAAGAATCTGCAAATTAAATTAAAAAGTACAGATAAGGTGGGAGATTGAATTATGTCATTCTTGAACTCTGGCCGTTTCCTATTCTCCCTTATCTTTTTCTACTCATTTTTTTGACTGGAGGTTAATCACCGTAGTAATACTTTTTTCCCCATCTTTCATCTTTGTTCTACCAAGCTGAGGGCACGTAGTCTTCATCTTCTGTTTGGCCAGCTTAAGGTATATGCAAGTGAGAAGACTCAGACCCATAATAATTGTTGTGCTTGCTACATTGGCTGGTAAGGTGATAGTTGAACAGAGTGCAATTGCTAAGGTGATAGTTGAACAGAGTGCAATTGCTTAATGGTATAGTTGCAGGATAGCTTATATGGGAATGGGGGGGGGCATCTTTTGCTGTTTCAAAGATGTCTCGGTATTCATATTGCACCATTTAAAATCTGACCCTGAGTATCCATTCATGGTTGTGAGAGTCCTTCACATGTGTTGAAAAGAAAAGATCCACCATCTGGCCAAGAAGTTGTCATACACTTTGCAAAACAGCAGGGTGATTTTTATACCAACTCTCCCTATCTTTTATTTCTTCCATGCATCCCTTATATTCAGAAAATCCACCCGATACCACCACCACCAATTTTCAGTTTGAGCATTGACTTAGAAAGTTTCTTGTCTGTTGGTGGATTCTGACTGATGGAATTCCGCCATGTTGCATAGATGTATTTTAAATGATTCTGCTTTTTTATTCAAGATCTGAACAAGGACAATATGAGGTCATTTATTTTGCAACAAGTAGTGTTTGGGACGGGTTTAAGATGTGATGAATATAAGGGTCACTAAGGCAGATTTTTAACTTTTCTTGAATGTTCCGTCTTTTGTGCTAATTTAAATGAGGTATTGTTGTATTGTAGGATCCAGATTCACAAAAACCATTAAAGAAGATGTTTGTTGGAGGATTGCCCACAGACACGAGTGAAGATGATGTGCGAGACCTCTTCTCGGAGTATGGCAATATCGAAAACATTGAGATGATTAAGGACAAAAGTACAGGGAAATTGAGAGGCTTTTGCTTCATCACATTTGATGATTCTGACAGTGTTGATCGGTGTGTTTGTAAGTATTTCTTTTATAAAATTCATCATTTAATCATTAAATCTTTCTGCAATGTTTTAAGTGAAATGTGGACTGCTTTACCTGTAATACTTGGATATGTCGTTCTAAAAAGGTGTTAAGCTTACAAATAAGAGGCACTGGCTGCATTAAAGCATATATATTTTCAAATGCCATTTACAGACAAATACTGTAACCGTTGGCTGGAAGTGAAATAAAAATGCAGTGTGTGGTTGCGAATGCCAACTAGACAAGCTATCATTTATCACACAGTTGTAATCTGGGGAGCTTTAGGCCATATGCAAATGTGTTATGAGGTGTTGAACTAATAAAGGGATCAAAGGAAGTGTAAGTTACTTTTCAAGTCTTCTAACAAAATTCAGGGGAAGCCAAACAAGTGTTTCTGGTCAGTCACCTATCCTGTTCGTTTACTCTAGCACTTTTTTCCCACCATGGTTTTATATATTTTTTTTAACAATATTATTTACCTACCCTAATTTTAAAACCAGTGGAATGTGATACACTTGCTTGACTTGACCTTTGTTTAATAATGTAGTTGAGTTGCTCAAGATGTTTATAAATGAATATTTATAGGCAAGATGATGCATATTTTTTAAAAATAGATTATTGATGTAGAAATGCAGTATCTAGCTTCCTCACAGTATCGGAAAAATACGAAAGCCATTAAATGAAGCTCATTGAATACACCTTGTGTCCAAACTTGTGAACGTTCTCTTTAGGTTTTACTTGGCTTAGACGAGTATTGGAGAGAAGTCGGCAATGTAAAAAAAAAACAACACAGAAAAACTGATCTTGCAGACATCACATGGTTGTTTTTGTTATTGCCTAATTTTAATGCTTGTTGAAGACATTCTTTGTTCTTTTTCAACAAAGATTTTTGTTTTTTGGGGAAATCGGGACTTTTGTGTCCACTTTCTTGTTGCATCATGAATAAGGTTAATGTGGCAACCATAGAATAGTGTTTTGCTATGCCAAGTGCTGTTAATGCACAATTCATATGCATTTTTGCTCAGGTAGACCACTAAAAAATGACATCTTCCTTGCCATGATTTTGACCTTGACACTAGTGGCCATTAAAGATTTGATATTACAACATTGCCAATTTCTATGAATCTTGCAGTTTCCATTGCCGTTGCATTTTTGAAATAATATTCATTGTGGTCTTGGATTTTGTTATCACCTTTTTTGACTTTGGCCAGTTCAAGTGCCATCATTGATGTGGTATGGGTATAGAGTAAAAAGTGGTAGGCACATTTTCCTTTTTTAAAAAGATGTCTTCACAAGAAGACAATAAATGATGTGCCTGCACTCCAGGTGCAACACTTATTCTGGCCAATGATGTCAGTATTAATTAAATGAAAGTCGTGTCCACCTGGAGTTTTCACAAGAACTTAATGGTGACCAGTTGAGCTCAAATGATGCTGATATTAATCTGATACCCTATTTGTCTTTTAGTACCAGACGACTTGTTGCTACAAATATCTTGATCTTTTACCCAGTACAAGTTTTACAGCTATATTGGTTATTCCTGAATGGATGCTTATATTGATGTGGTGTGTTCACCACAAGTCTTGTTTTTGAATTACACTTAGATTTTAAATATTTAAAAAAGGGAACTTCAGAGCTATAAGGAATGAATCCTTTTGATGGGCTATTTTGGCTTATTGTTTGTTTTTTTTTTTTTTTTGTCTTGTAGAAGTGTTTGAATTTTTTGGTGCAATTGGTCCTCCAGTTTTTATGAATTGCCGCGAGACTGTAAATACTGTGGGCATCACTTGAAGATTTTTAGCTCACCTGCCTTTAGCTTGGGGCTTCTGTCTTGCATAGTGATGTATTGCCTAGCATAACATGTTAATAACACTGCAAAGAGAATGGGAATTTCCTTAGGAGTTCAGATGTTCTGATAGTTTTGTTATTTGTTACAGAAACAAGTTCTTGTAGCCCACACAGTATTGTGCATCATTCTTTTGCATAAAATGTTTTGTCAAAATGAGAGTATATCTTGGATTAAATGCTCATATTTTTATGTAGTAGCATAATTTATCATTGGGAAGTCTGATTACATGTAGATTTTACTGAAAATTGATTTTCTTAATTCTCTTAAAAAGTTGTGATGGGTACTGTTGTTGCCTCGACTTTCATTATCTGTCTGTTTGAAAAGAAGTGAATATTTCACAGCAGAAAATTTTATTGCCCAAGTGACAATTCAAAATGTTTCCCCTTCACTATTGAACAGTTTCATTAATGTCCATGAATTTTTCCTCTTGTTTTTGCAGATGCAATTGCTTTTTTTTTTTAATGGGAGGGGGTTTAGTGCTGAGGATTTTTAAGTTTAGCTCATTGAATTTTATACTCTACATTAAAGGCAAAAGCAGCACTATTTTGACAAAGTCATCTTCACTGTGAGGATAATTGGAATTGCGCTTTGTCAATTTACCTTGTATGCACCTTGAAGATGGACATAACAGATATCATTGTGGCTGATTCATCATCAGTCATTGCTTACAGTTAGATTTATTTAGTCTTGGTTTTGCAAGTTTGGATTGTCAATATGGGTTCTTGAAGCTGTTGCCTTTCTCTTTTCAGTGAAGAAAAGATTTACATTGAATAACAAAATGATAGAAGTAAAGAAAGCTCAAGACAAGAATAACCAAGGAGGAGGAGGAGTAGGAGGAGGAATGGGTGGGTATAATGTTTTGTCATGTGAAATATAAACATGCTCAAACGGTGAAAAGAGGACTTGAATTGCTTTTTGGTCTGAAATGAAGCCTGTTCATTTCTGGCTGATTTTTGATTGGACATGACCCAGCATCAAATGTGGCAATTCCTGAAAGGACCTTACCAAGCAACATGTGCGAATTATGTCTCCTACATCCCTGGCATCTGACTAATCCAGATAACTTGTCAAACACCTGTAATTAAGCCACTGATATCTTTGCTGACATACACTAGTGTTATTAATCCCATATTTTTATTATTAAGGGATGGTTGTGAAGTTATATGCACATTTTGATACATCTTTGCTATTTTTGCTGTATCGGTTATAGTCCAGAAGACCCGGTACAGTGACCTTTTGTCTGTCAGCAGTTGGCACAAGCCTGTTGTTGCTTTTTCTCCAAAATTAATTGAAGGATTGTGACATAACTTTGCAGATATGGACATCATTGTGGTCTCTGTGGAACTTATCAGATCAATGCTGACTTGGACATAGTTTGGCTGGCAGTTTAAAAAATCACATTCTCACTACTCCTAAATGACTTGTCAAAATGTGGTTTGTGAAGAAAGAATTTTTGATGTCTAGTTTTTGTCCTAAGTGAAAATGGTGCCTATCGGTTGTCAAACTTGAAATTTGAATTATGAAATGATGTAGCTCGTCTATGAATTCGAATATAATACGATTATGGCAGGGTTCCTAAAATTTTAAATGTACAAATATTTGAATATTTTTTTAAAGTATGAGAAAAAGTGTGTAAATTGTTTATTATCAATTGCGGGAACAGTTGCATTCGAATATAATATGATCGACATGTGTTTCTTCTTTAGCTGCATACACAACCTTGCAGAAGACAATGCGGTGATTGATGAAAGATTCTCACAATTTAATAAACATGAAAGAAACTAAGCCGCCAACATGTTTGCTGGGCTTGGCGGTGTTATTAGACACAATCAGTTGACTAGTAAATAATGTCCATTTTATTAGCTGGAAATTGAAAGGGTATGAAATTATGTGTTCAGCTTAAAAATCTTTCTAATATTATTTTTCACGTGTTTCTTAAGTAACAGTTATATATATGCTGAAAGCATGTGTTTGCTAATTATTCTTGCTGCAGTTGTTCAATGAATAGGCATACAAGTGTTAATTATTGGGAATTTACAATGGATAAAGGTACAGGGAAACGCTTATGATACAGTACATGTGTTTCATCGTTCTTAACCTGATTTTGCTGTTAATTTTTCCCATTGAATTCAGATGCATAATGACTCTGTGACAAAATTACTGAGTAGTTAAAATATGTAAGTAATTTTTGCAATGGAATTACATGTATTATAGATCAAATGCATGCCATGACGGTATATCAGACGGTAACTAAACAGTGTTAATACTGTTTATGCTGTATATTGGACGTCAAATTCAGACACGATGATCTGACAAAATTATTGCGTATGTGCAATTTTTCAATATAATTACATTTATGGATGAATCGTATGCCACGATGGCATGATCGTAAATGTTGTTGATACCCCAGACATGAATAAACGTATGTGCCAATGTGTTTTCTGAAAAAGTAAAATACTGTAGTACCCCGCATTAATGCGATCAAATGTTTTGGACCCCATCCACTGATTGTTAAAATTTTAGCATCCTTTAAGAAAAGAATTGATAGAAATATCTTAAAAAGATGTAGCAACATGTATAATTGTAATTGTTCCTGCATTGGTAACCATAATGTGCATGTATGTTGACATTTTTACCAATTTTACAAGTGTTGAGTCATTAAAATGCTCCAGCCAATTATATATGTAAAGTTTGCAGAGATACATGGTACTAAAAGAAAAGGGTTTCGTACACTCTGCCAGCATCACTGTAAGTTTTGTTGCATCATTGTGTAGTGGCTATAGTGTTTCTACCAAAAGGCTACTAAAGCAGTCTAGTTGGTCCTTGATGGAGGAGGTGCTGACGAACCATAAGCATGATGACAGACCTGCCAACCCTTACGATTTTGTAGCAAGTCTCGCGAAAGTTACCTTTAAAATGCAGACTTTTGGCATAAAAACCACAATTATAGAATAATGATCGACATAGAGAATTTGTTCATCCGTGTTCAATTTGGATCTTGGTTTCATGTTCGAATTATGGAACCAGACTAGTTCACAGCAGTATCTGAGATGCTTTAAACTGCACAGAGCGTTTGCACGATAAAACTGTTGATTGTTGAATTTTTTTGAAAATGACGCCCAGCAAGCGAGGTATGTTTAAGATGAAAGGTAAAATAAGCCTCTTGAGAAGTATTAGTTATCAACACGGAATAATAAATATGAATATTCAGATTCTTGTGAACTAAAACCAGAAGGGACACCGTTACGTTTATTAGATGTCACATGCCAATTTGAATATAGCTTGTGGCAGGAGATACGATTGCCGTTGTCATGTGAAATGAAAAAGGGATTTCCAAAAATTACATAAAGTTGAGAGATGGCAACAATCAATTGAACTGCATAGGATTTGGAACTAAAGTTTCTGCAACTGTACTAGTGATAAATAAAGTCTACACATACTCTAGAAACTTTCTGAGTTGAACACAACGCTTATCTCTGCTGCACGTTTTGAATACCGAACTTTTAATTACGTTTTCCAGCTTTACAATAACAATTTATATTTTATTACATGTTACTGAAAATTGGTCAGACTTAGGAAGAAAAAGCTGCTTTACTGAGACAGACTCATCAGGGTTGGCAGTTCTGTGATGACCATAATGGCCAGCTTGTAAATCTTGTTATTACCAGCTTTCTTTTGGGATGATAATACACTAAACACTTGTATATGTGGTTGGTTTTAAATGGAAATTATGCCAGTGTAACCTCCCAGTGTTTGATAACTTGTATAGAAGCTTATCTGGAACATGGCTATACAAATAAAACATGTTTTGTTTTGTTGGATCATATAATTATATAATTGTTCGCAAAATGATGCTGCATAAAATGATGCTGATGCATGCTCATCAAAATGCCTCTGCCTATTTACTGTATATTAAAGCAGAATAAAAGTAGGGTTGTAAAAGTTGTACTTATAAAAATTGTTAGGAAATACCCTTTGGAATAAAAATAAATGTATTCCAGTGAAATGGAAGATAAATGAAGTTGTTAATACACTACTTGAGCAATTATAATTGTACTAAAGCAATTGTGTCTTTCAGGCCGTGGAGGTGGACGTGGTGGGGGAAGAGGTGGTGGTAAGTAACTTGGTTTGTCTAACTTAGCAACGTATTTTGGATACAAGTGTATATTAGAGAGATCTTGGACAAGTCTGAAAATGAGCGAGAGCCACCCATATCAATCAAGTGATACTGCGTTTAATAGGGCAGCTTGTCATAGCTCTGTAGACCTTGTATCTAGACAGGTACTTGTGTCATCAAGACCCAAGAGGCTGATCATTCTTAGAGTATAAACTTGTATTGTTCAGATCTTGTATGACTTAGACAATGAGAAAAAACTAATATATATATATATATATATATATATATATATATATTAATATATATATATATATTAATGAAGTGGCCTTTCTTCTATTAGGTTGCTTGCTCGTGCTGCCACATGGGAGGCAACATATCTGATCTAAATTTGGAATAGAAGCTTTAGTCCTTGACATTTTCATAGCTGCCAAGTGTCCTGTTTTTCCCATATTTTGGACCTGAATACGAGTGTATGCGTTTTTGGCAAAAAATATGTTTTCTGCCTTAAAAAAAAATATTAAGAAAATTCCCTGCAATTTTCAGTTCAGAACGGGCACTCCGTTCCATTCTGATAGAAGTGTATCGCATGTACATGGGAATACAGTTCTACAATATGATTGGTTTATTCGAAATCGAGGCTACAATGCCTGTCTTTATCCGCCATATTGGATTTCACAAACAGTTACCGCTGTCACTGTATCTCATTTTCGTAATATTCAACTTCTGATCATGTTGAATAGGAAAGCAGAATATTCAGAATTTTCTCCAGGAAAGACCAAAAAAAAAAAAAGAACTAGATGGACAATTGTGCTGTCTTGTTTAGATTTGTGAAACCATCTAGTAAAGGAGAAAAGTACGTTTTGCAAGTTGTGTAACGTGATTTCGCTATTGGGCGCCTATGAAATAAAGAGCACAAAAAAGCAAATAAACATCAACTTGCTGCTTTATCATACACAACTCAGCCTGAACTTATGATGTATATAAATACCATAGAGAACCTTGATGTAATTTGATTGAAATTCGGTTTATTAAATTTCTTTTGGAAATTAAGCTTCCTCATTCAGTTACTATTGTTGCTGGTGATTTATTTCACACACGTTTCCAGACAGTACAATTGCAAAGGATTACTCGTATGCTAGAACGAAAACAGTTCAATAAGAAAATCACACAGAATTGAGATCATCAGTGAAGGTTGATACATTCAAATCGATAATGATTGGAACAAGATAAGGTGTGGAGAAGGCTACTATATAAAGTACGTGTCTGAGTGTGTTGCACTCTTCGTACCTTCAGAATGGGCATCCGAATGGAATATGGTACAACATGTGCATATTTGACATTAAATAATTATGTAAAGCTCTGTCCTACTTTACTGATGGTTGTATATGTTGTAAATAGTTACATACGCATTAAAATTTTAAAAATCAGTATTTGTTTCTGAAAATCAATATTTTTGTCACAAGAAGTCAGATTTTTTTTTTTATTCGGGGGTTGGCACCTTTGCATTTTGGATGTGTTAGATCAGATTGGTGGGGCATGTTGTAATTGGGGAAGCCATATTTTTTTTATCCAGTTGTGATAAAGCTTGGAAAAGGTTTCATCATGATGAAGGACAAGTGGGATAAAAAGAAAGATCCACTTGTTATAGTGAGCTTACATGTTCGATTCATCAAGACAGAATACCATCTGTGAATCAATATGATAATGAACATTTTTCTTGGAAGCAAGATCTACATATGTTTGTGATTATTTTTTGGGGGGTTTGCAGAACTTGTTAACGCTCTTAGAGACAAGTTTTACTTCACTCAGAATTTTGTGAACAAGTACGTCATCATGTTCTTGGCACCTATTTATAACCTACTCTAGCATCTGATTGGGCTTGTTTGCTTTTTAGCAGACTATATTTCTCATCCAGTTTATTTCATAAAACTTAAGCCTGTTTACCGCTTTGGATTCTTCTAAGTTTGCATGGATGTTACATGCAAAATACTGCAGATCGTTTAGAGAAGACTACGGAAAATGGCTGAATCGGGAAAAATTGTGTTAATGTTTCATTCCACTTAAAAGATTTATTTTCATTAAAATAATCATCTAATCATTGTCCAAATAATGGTGCATATTGAATGGCTTCCATGCCATCTTTTTGCACACATTGAAGGGAGCAATTAGCAGTTGTTTTTGAAAATGGCAGGACAGTGTCATATGAGTAATTGGAAGAAGTCTACAAGACAAGTGCTGCAAGTTTCTAAGACATTGAGTGCAAATCCCACAATAAAGGAGCTGAAATAAAAGGCAAAAATAAGTCTCTGTCAGTCTCTGTCCATGTTCTGTAAAGCACAGTGTCTGACTGTGAGAAAGTGCAGATTACCAGTGCTAAAGTGATGATGAGTCGGGTTTTGGGCTACTGAAGGAGACTGGGATGGGTAAACCAATCTGAAACTGGTTTTGGGGTTGTATCATTCAAGATCATTGACGAGTTTCTTTATAGGGAATTGTGCTTTTATTTGGTAAGAATATCCTTGGTCAGTAGTAAAATGTGTTGAATAAATGACGTGGTTAGGAAGGTTATTTTAAAATACTGAATAAATTCACCAGGTGAAGTTAATAAAACAAATGAGCGAGGCTTTACCATGGCATTTGCTGGTAGTGGGTATGCACATTGAACGTCTGATTGGTTCATAGTTCAGTGTGGTATTAAATTGTTGTCTCCGTGGAAAAAAAATGTGGCTTCCCATGGATTTAATGTAGTTGATAATATAATTCTATTGATACTGTTCAAAGGGAAAAACTATTTTACTGAATTCACAAACTTTCTTCTGGCTATTGGAGCATGGTTTATTCTTTTCATTTTGGTACATCAGTGCTGAAAAGACGTATTTTTACAGGTGGTTATGGCAGTGGTGGCTTTGGTGGTCAGAATTCTTATGGAAGTGGTGGTGGCAGCTACGGTGGTCAAGGTAATAGCTGGGGACAGAGTGGTGGCTATGGTGATGGTTTTGGAGGTGGTTACAGTAGTGGTCAAGGTAAGTAAAGATTGTCAGGACAGACTGAAATTGGCCAGCTACAAGAAATCTAAAAGTTCTTTTGGACAGTACTTTGCTCCATAGAAGATGTTGCAAAATTTGCCACGTCTGTCCTGTTTGATAAATATGTATAAAAATGTCACCAAAGTGGTTTTCTTGCTAAAATTGCCATGTAGTTCATACAGAAAAATATGCATTTTATGGTTTAAAATTCAGAAAAGTGTTTCTGCGAATGTGTAGAATGGTAGATTTCTATAATGCAATTTTGACACAAAAATGAAACAAGATTTATTATCTCTTAGAACATAGAATTTAAGATGTGCAGCAAGAAATATCTTGGCATTGCCCAGTTTACACAAAACTATATGGTGTAGAAGAAGGGCAGTATAGATGGTTCTTGTATAAATACCCACATGTACCTTTTGAGGTACCTAGAACTGTTCATGTTAGACCCATCAGTGGTTTAGGATAAGAAACTCTGGACACATTGCTGACAGTACTGACAGAACTTTCTACTGTTACGCCTTGGATATGATGGCAGGAGACACCTCAATAAATTTTGGGGGACATAACATTTTAAAGGGGCTAAGAATAATTGTAGTAAATAATGCACTAATAGTGTAAGTTTGTGTTTGCTCATTACTAGGCACATTTTGTCTGTGCTTTATTAAGCTGATACATATTCTGCGACAGCCACCGTGTTTGTATGGTAGATATGAGACAAATGTTTTTGTATTTTTTATTTGTCTACAGGAAGCAGCTGGGGGGGCCAAGGCGGCTTTGGCCAGAGCTACCAAGACAACTATGGAGGAGGTCCAATGAGAGGAAGCACCTATACTCAGAGAGGCCAGGGCCCTTACAGTAGTAGTTAGTCATTTATGTCTTGTACTCACAGGAGTTTAAAATTCTTGAAAAGTACACTTGCCTGGTTGGGCAAGCCAAGTATCAATAATTTTACTTGCCAGGTCGAAGTCTTCCTGGCACAGATATTTTATACATTCAATAGAACTTCTCTTCATTAGACACTCATGGAATTAATATTTTGGCCTTTTATAAAGGTTGCCAGCATAAAAAGATTTGATTAATATTGGATCAGTCTTTTTGGACCAAAGTGTGTGGCCAGTCTGATGGGGAAGATAGACCAGTCTCACTGAATTTCATATGACATGCAGTAATTTTTTTTATGAAAATAAAACATTTTGTTCACCTTAGTCTTTGACCTTTGATATCATCTTGATGATCTCTTGATATTTTTTTTTTAATGACATTATGTATTTGAAAATTGGCTTGTCCACTGACTCGGATTACTGATTTCACAATCCTAAGTACCATTTGTGTGAAAGCTCATTTTCCGAACTGTAATGTTGATTCTTTTTACAAAAGTGTTTAGAGATAGAAATGTTGTCTCGATCTCCCATTATTGACTAGTATTCTTGTGGACCTTGATAATTAAAACCCATCCTTTCTCCTTTTACAAGTTTTTATTGATCTTGAAGTACATTTGCAAATCCTTATATTTAGAATGAAGCTAACAAAAGTTATGTTAGAAAATATGAATTCTCGACAAACAAAATCTTGTATTCGCAACATATTTAAAGTTACTGCTTGAGGTTTGTATCCATAGTGTTCGTTATAGCATGTAATTTTGCTGTTATCATTCACTGTTGACACTACCTAGACTGCATTATGGTAATTGCTTGCTGATGGAAGTATTTAATAGATTTGCACAAGAAAACTGGCCAAGTTCATGACAATTATTGTTTTTTTTGTTGTTTTAGATTTTATTTTTGAGTTGCCAAGTTTGTGATTCTTTACATGCAGCATCAGTGACCACTGTGGTTTGAAGATGATTTTTCACAAGTTTTCCAGTACATTTGTAGGGATTGTTTCAAGATGGCTTTGAAATATTGTTGATTACCATGATCTATCATCAGCCAGAACTACAAAGTGACTTTTCCTGCACTCGTTTGAAATTGTGTGTCCCAGATATGTTGTAATGAACAAAATGTTGACATTAGGCTTAAATCATATGTTGTGCTAGGGATTTTCATAATCCAAATATTTTAGGAGGTGCAAGGTTTGGGGGAAAATTCTCTTGTACAGCCCTTTTGTTATATATTGTCGATGCCACTGTTTTCATGACAGAATTTGATGATCAGGTGGGAAATTGATAGAGCCAAACTATATAGCTCTTGTCTGTATAAAGAACTGACACAATCTTGAAATGAGCTGAAATTTTGAAGATTGCCCTGACAAGTGCTAATTTGAGGATGGCTTGCATATTTGAAGTGATTTGGTTGGGTCACTTGTATCCTGTACTTGTTAGGCTTTGGCTTCCTTCTGAACTATTTACAGCATGATGAAGGAACAGTGAAAGTTTATAAAGTCCGTCAAGTGAATATCGGTGGTGACATTCATTTTCAGTTATAATTGGTGTTGTACATGGGTAAGGGAGATATGCAATAAATGTGAACTGTTTGTGTAGGAAAATAGAAATGGTAGCAAAAAAATTGCCATGGGAAGAGTGAAACGCACAAAATAATTTGTTTAAAGATCAAAACTACAGATTGAGACTAAGGTAGGCTCGCAAACCGACAAGTTGACTTGACAGGTACCCCAATACCCCATGGCTAATGTCTCCCCAAAGGCCATTTAACAGTTCAAGATTTTTGCGAATATTTAAAATCTGGAATTTGGACTCGTAACTACATATCTTCGTTGTCTGTCTTCATGAGAATAAAAAATTTCTGGGCGTTTGCGTGCCACATTTCCAGAGAGCTGCATATTTTCATTTGAGGGAATGAAGGCATCAGTTTATCTGGTATGTCAAAACAGTGAAACTCTACTTCATCTTGCAGTTTTTTTTAATTTGTTTTACCAAGTCTTGACAAATTATTTCAAGAGAAACAAATGGACATTCATGTGAGGTAATGGAACAAGGAAATGCAGAAGGTCATTACTAGACACTTTGGATCAGGTTTTAGAACATGCTCCTGTTGAAAACGCGGTTGTTTCAAGTCGGCAACTTTTAAGTGATTCTACATGAATTAGGATGGATGAACCAGCAGTTTACTGGAAATTTGATGGTCCAATGCAGAGCCCAATTCAGCAGGACTGATCACTCGTTTATAAATAGTGGATCCTAAGGAGTGCATGTCGTACAGAAGGAGGAATTCCTTCACATCTGAGCAGTTTGTATAGTTTGATGCTTTCCCAACATTGAGGGAGGGATATATGAATATTGTAGGAACAACAATGGTGGCACGAATTTTTTTAAACTATAGTTGCTTATACAAATTCCCATTATGTCAATGATACTTGCAAGTATAAAGTTCTTTGGAGCAATTTGTGAATAAATTTTTAATTCAAACAAAATTAAGGCCACTAACGATGACATTGTCTTAAGGCTGATCATTTGTTCAAACTTGGATCCATCATGATTGAATTGCATTAGTATTGCAGCTCTTGTACCTATGTTTTCTTGACTGGGCAAGGATTACATTTTTAGCATCTGATCTGCCTGCAGTCATTACATGCATACTTGGGGGAAATTGACAGTTATGTCCACAGTTGGGATAGGGAAATTTAAGCTGAGAGCTTGCTTGTCATAAACCTTGGATCTGAAGTAAATCACGCTAATCATATAAGAAGTGATGCTGCATTGGCAGCAGAACATCAGCTACTTTTGAAAGACCCAAAGAATGATTCTTAGGATCTTTTCCCTAACCTGTTGAAATAAATATTGGTGAAAGTCTATTTTATACTTGAAATTATGTATATAAATAAATAAATTCAGAGTACATGACCCTGATGTATAGTAACATGAAGGTACATCAAGTTTGTTTGGGATAATTAATTATTTGGTCAAGTACTGGGACCCTGGTTATTATAATTTATATCGTACCATTTCATATGGGGTTAATGGGTGATGTATATATCCATTTTGTATGTACTGAGTTTGCATGTTGTCTGAAGTTGCTTTTCTTTTTCTCCAGGCTATGGTGGTGGTTACAATAACAGGCAGGGAGGAGGAGGAGGGTATGGAGGTGGATACAGGTCATAGAATTAATCACATCATGCAGGGAGGACAATTCATATCAATGGTTTGTGATTTCTAAAAAAAAAATTCTTTCAGGTTTCAAAAGTTGTCCACGATAAAGCAACAAACACTTTGCCCTACAAGACAACTGAATCATACCTTTTCAGAAAGTCTAGTTGAAGTATTTGTATTAAACGTAGTCTGAAGAATCTAAATTGAGCCTTGGAAGTGCAAGGAGAGTATATGTGGGAACCTCTTTCAGGCTTAGAATAATATTTGCTGTTTACGGTCACACATTTGCAAATGGGATCTCGTTCAAGATGTGAATCTGGGTAATTATGTATGGTTAATTAGGCAACTGTAAATGTCAAGAGTTCCATTTTTTTTACCTTTCAGGAGTGGCTAATGCTTTTGTGTAGTGGCTTCAGCAACTCGTGCAAACAACCTTAACATGTAAAAAGCATTACTCCTTGGAATGTTTTTGATTTCCTAATGTGAAAATGCATCTGAATTCATTTTGTGAGCTCATTAATGTTTCAAGGTAACGGGAAAAGTTGTCATTCTGGCTTTGAACGTTCTCTTTACAAGTTTTAGAGCTTTGGTACTTCTAAGACCAATTTATATCTTTTGACTGTTGGAGTACAAATTAACAATTTTGAACAGAACTTGAAGGCTGTGGTTTGCCAGAAAATGCTTTTGAAATTTGTGCAAAAGATGCGGATAAGCCATCAGATAGGGCCCTGGATGAACGATTGGTCTAATGTGCTCGCCTTAACAGATCACTGACACCTCGCCTGTCCCCATGTGACTTTTGTGTTGAAACCTCGGGGATTTGGCCATCTTGGGTATCTGAGAAAGCTTGGTCGTTGGTTTTCAGGGGCTTTTCCTCCAAATAATATATTAGCTGTCAAGTATAGCTCATCATGTACTGAAAAATAGCTTTAATCCAATTACAACCACCACCACCATCACATAAGTTGTCATTTTGAATGCGAATATAGTAAACCTTCACATGACTGCAGATATGTAGCTATATAGAACTAAACGGATTTGACAAAAAGTATCCTTGAATTAAGGGTAGCTGTATACAAGTGATGGCCAGTCATCCTGTCGATTGCACACAACTCTTTGTAGAAATTCTTGCGTACATAAGCAACATTCTTTTTAAAACTTTGATTACTTTAGGTAATTCGAGCTATTTGATTACTTCAAGTATTTGGAGGTATTTAGTTAGGTTTTACGCAAGTTTCTATAGGCTTAAATTGCCAGGTCACACTGAGAAATTGTGTTCATTACAGAATTTTGATCGGGGTGGGGGGCTATCCCAAAGTTTAACAATTGGCCAACGCCACAATTTATAGGTGGTTACCATTCTTGATCTCAAGGAATTGTTAGATCTTTTTAGTGAAGACTTGACAATAATAATGCAAATAAAGAAAATTAACAATTTGGTGGACCACGTTTTGAGGTAGATTTCCCATGTACTGATGTAGTTAAAGTTCTTAAGCTCTGACATAAAAAAACAGCTTTGGGATTTGGATTGAACAGTTCACATTTAATAATTGCTAATGTATAATGGTCTGCATCTGCTCACAGTAAAATGTAATATGATTGAATGGACAGTTGAAGTTTTCAAAGAAATGTCCTTTACACATAGTTGGCCCAGACTCCAAAAAATAACACTAAGATTCCTGATGAGAATGGTCATGGGTTATCATCTCAAAGAGTTGATTACTTTATTATCAAGTCAATAAATTGCATACTGAAATTAATTATAGAGCTAACCACATTGGGTACTTTGGTGCTCACATATTTGTATCCATGGTCTTGATATATCAAGCACAAAGTAAACTTTAGTTTCTTTTATTTTATTTTGTTAAGTTGCTTGTCATTAACTAAAGAAGCTAATGCGATATCATTTTGTTGTCCTTTGCCCATTAGCACAAGTTTCATACTGATGCACCTCCTAAACTAATGGGAGGGTAGCCACCAAACTTGCTTACCATGGATATCCAATATCGCCACAGCAACTATTTTCACTTCATCAAGTTGTTGCTACTATGCAAATATCGCCACACCTTTTAACTCTTGTTGTACTACTACAAAAAAAAAAGGCTTGTCATAATGACACAAGATTTTCACGAATAATTTCTTGTTGTTCCTGGGGGAAAATATTCTGCTGTTGTAGTCTCCATGCTGACCATTTTAAAAATCTTTTTATTGATACTCCATTTAAATATGGGTCTCCTTAAAAACTTTTTATTATTTCTAGTTGGCCTTTAACAAATGTTGCTATTCCATCTGAACTGATCGTTGTATCGACATGGTGAATTCCATTCAAAAAGTTTTCATTGTCTGGCATTAAATAGGTTGCAGTGGTGGCCATTGTAAAAAGAAAATTGCTTGTACTCCTTCCTGAATGGATAGTGCAATCTAAAATCCAATAGTCTTTACTGTGTTGGACATAATGAAAATTTGGGTCTCTTGAATCAGTAGTTGTATTGACATGGCCTTTTACTGAAAAACTGACCAGAAGTCAAAAACCATGGCCACTGTGGCCATGTTCACATAATTTTAGCTGAAAGCCTTGGGTATTTGTGGTTGGTCTGAAATGAAAATGAAGACCTCAGAAAATGTGAAATATCTTTTAAAAGCTACTTGGAATGGATGGCAATATCAACATTTCGAAATGACTGCCTTGGAGCAAATTACATTTTTTTTGTTTATCTGTTGCCAAGATTGCACTTGCATAAAGACTTGAGTTATCCATTACCTTTGTGGATGGCTTGAACCTTGAGTAAGGATGAACTCTATCAATTTCAGGATTTGAAGCTTATGGTCACTAAAAGAACAAAGAATGTTTCTGCTCAATAACTAGAGTTCTGTATCATTTGAATATTGTGTGTACTTGTTCCAAGGATGAACCCAATCAGTTTTGGGGTAGAAAATATTGGTTTCTGCACAGTGACTGTGTCCATCAACAACAGCTGCTGTACTACGTGGTTAAATAGATTTTGGTAAGGACAAACCCTGTTTTTTTTTTTTTTTTTGATGTTAGATCGTGGGTAAAGTCACTGACAAAGAATATGGTGTCTACTTTAACATCAGATCTGTCATGTACCTGGATCAAACTTGGGCCAGTACAAGGAAGAACTTCTTGATTTAGACAACGAGAGGTCAAGATGACTTACAGAAGAAAATGCTAAAAACGTTATTTTTGAAGGGTGTTTTTGAAAATGTATGCATGATCAAATAATTAATCAATGGCTGTTCATTACAGTGATAGACGCTTTTCAAATCTTACATTGTTGGTAAAATATATCTTATAGATGTACATCTGCAAAGAGCAAAAAAATTGCATTAAATTTAATTAAAATTACCCGGGGGTGGGGGGGATGGATGTGCATACCATTCACAACCCAATGATTCCAGTTCTACAGTAAATTTTAAGTGTTGTATGGTACAAAGTCTGAAATGTTATATATATATATATATATATCTATATATATGTTTGCATCATTTATATGAGAAGTTATTAATCTATTTCTTCCTATCGATTTAATATAGGCAGATAGAAATGAGTGCAATAGTGCCAGGTCTTGAACTTCAGATGTCTGAGAGTCGTTAAATCAGTCAGTCAATCACTCAGTCAGGGATATAGTTACCATACCCACAAGCAGGCAGGCAGGCAGGCAGGAAAGCAGGCAGGCACAGTAGATGTGATGCTAATTTACTACTAGGAATACTACTACTATCCAGCCAGAAGTCATAGGCAGGCAGGCAGGCAGGACCCAACTACATCAGTAGTTTCATATAGGCACATTTAGTGATGTCTAGGCAGAAGGCTTGACAGACAAGCAGATAGTGATCCCAATTTACAAGGAAAGGAAATGACTGCTTATAGCAATTATACATTTATACATTAAACTAGAAGAAAGTCGAGGCTCCCCACCCCCCTTTTAAGGATCGCAGTCTTATCTACATAGGATATATTCAGATGCAGACATGTAGAAAAGTTCTACATAGATACAGTATGTGATGTAAGATCTCATAAGAGAAGCTGAATAGTAGTTGTGAAAGAATTGCCTTAAAAATGCACCAGTAACTTGGCAGATTGTTGTTAGGCAGTGTTGGGTGGCACAGGCTAGACATGCAAAAGCCTTTCCATGGAACCAGGCATATTTTGTTGAAATTGCCATTGATATGAATTGCAAAGCAAGAGAAATACTAACGTTATTTTAGAGACATCGTTAGATCATCATCAATTTTCATAAATCACCAAATACAGTTTTTGTAATCTATTGTCACAATTATTTTTATTTCATGAACCATTTTTATTGTCCTCAGTGTCGTGAAATAAAGAACTAATGTCCTTTTAATGCCAAGGTGTCTAGCTTTTTAATTAACTTTAATGTTGGTAGTGTAAAGATAATATGTGGGGTTTCAAGGTTGAGTGTAGTCAATTCATTTATTTTGATGGTATAAATTTACATGGTGCTCAGAATAAAATTAATACATAAATTCTTAGATATACTGAGGAGTCTACTGTTGTGAGTGGTTCAAACCATAGCATCCGTGAAAATTGTATCACAAAAATAAAAGTGAATTTGCACCATCTTGTCTTAAATAGTTGAATTCTAAAATGATGCTTACCAGGAAAATTGGGAGAAAAAGAAGGTTGATCAAAAATCCAAAGAAGAGTTTTAATAAGGTATGCAAGGCAGTTTTTATCTTCTGATTATACATTGAAGATGTTTTTCTTGCACAAGGAACTCTGGTGTAACTTTTTGCGATACACGTGAAAAGGATTGCTTTTAAAGAAAGTGTTTTAAATTATTGATAATCATTTGTGCAATCAGACTGGTAGGTTTACTAACAGTTTTTTTTATATACTTAACCTTGCAACACCAATGAATGTTTTTTAAATATCTCTAGCCAGATTTTTGATAAAATTAACATTATTTTCAGTGATATAAATTGTAGCAATGAACATTACCTTGTGGACTATATTTATAATATTAAAATTAAGGACAGCAATGTTACATTTCTAGGTATTCTTTTGTACATTGGTGGTAAAGCTGCTTCTGCAAATTCAGTTTTATTTGCTTCACAACTGTAATGGCAATAAAGTTAAATTTAATGATGGGATAACCACCAATATACTGGGGGAAAAAATCTTAAAATTGTTGCATTTATCAGATAAATGAATCAAAATTTGTGAACTTTTTGCAATTTAATCATTGGCCACACTGAACAATACAGTACAGTATATGGTGCATCTAAATTAATACATATAATATGTATTTTGTTCCACAGTTCAGCATAGGTTTATTTAATTCACTTGATGGCTGTTCCACAAATATAATTAGGTAGGTTCAAAAGACCCCTTCTGGGTCAGATTTTTTGTCCTCACATTTTCAAACAACACTGGGTAATGTGTTTCTTTCACACATCTGCTGACTTTTAACACTTGAGCATTCTTGTTGCATTGTGGGATTTTGTACAAGATATACATGCAAGTCTCACCCAGAAAAGATTGAATGTGCCAGAAGTGGTACAATAGAAATGGTACTATTAAATGGGATTGATTTCACTGAACTAAAGGACTTATATTAGCTTGTGCTTTTACCAAGCTCAGCCAATCTTTCTCATGCCCATCCACCCCACCCACTCTTGCCCCCGCCATTAATCCAATATGTGGTATATCTTTGCATATAGTATACGATTCCTTAGCATGCTACCAAATTGTAATAGCCTCAATGAAAATGTGACACTAAATCGAGACGACTTTTACCCATTTTAGTAACAATTGCAACGACAAAAGTATTTTACTCGGCAAATTTAGTGCATGCTTCTAGCCACATTAAAATATATTTGCAGAGATGGCAAAGTGTTGCTAAGTGGTAGATCTAACTCGATGAATGATTTCTTGACTGCCAATATCGTTGCTAGGTAGTGAAGTCTATTAAAATGATTTGAGAAATGATAACCCATGAAATGGAATTGCTTAATAGCTGATACAGCAAAGACTGATTGTAATGTTGGGGTGGCATAAAATGGGACACTTCTGTGCTGATCAAGTATTGTTGGAGGCATCTGATAATAGAATTTTGCTGAAGTTACTATATTTGGCTTTTCATTCCAAAAGCATTTAAAAAGGACAGTGAATGATGTCTCGGTAGTCCATTACATCATTGGCCCCTGTTTCACTTAATGTGGGCTAGTTGGATCCATTTATCTTAAAACTAGCTGAAATGCTGTAGCATTCTTTCTTAATATTCAAATAAAACTACATCTTTATGTCCTTAACCTTAAGCAGTAGTTCAGCCGCTGATAGGCATAATGTATAATGTTGACATTTTGTCTGATGGTCAATTGCCATTTTTTTTCCCTTTGCGCAGTGGCTGGAGCAGTCTGTAATTCATTAAATTTATACATGGCTTGCACAATGTGCATGGAAAAATATCCAAAATTGTAGAGTCAAAAGATCAAGGTGATTGCGATTGACAAGATTCTGCAGAATGACTACTTCTCCACCATTTACGTTTGGCAAGTGTTGTGAATGGCTTCAATTTAGATTACCATGTACAAAATTCACAAAAATGTGACAAAATTGCAATGCAATAGATGTCTATTAAAATAATGTATCTGGCAATGAAAACATTCAGGGTTGGTGGTAGTTGGCCATTTTGACATGTAAAATGTTGGACATCCATTAGTGCCTCTTGTTTTCAAGGTTTAATATGCCTAACATGAGGAAGACGGACATTTTTTCCAGTTTGAAATGATCACAAAAGACATAATTTCTGCAGATAACAGTTTTTAGTTTAATTATTTATTTAAAGAAAGATAATTCAGAAAACATTAGTATCTATTACAATAAATGCTGGTAGATAACGTGTGTGCTATAGTTAAATGAGAGTAATTCTGGAATGGAACTTTCCATGGTGCAGCTCATTGTAGATTAATTTGGTTATTCAAATGGATCAACTTTCCAGGAGTTAGCTTGACCACATCATAAATGTTATTGTAATGATGCAGTTGTGCAAGGAAAATTTGTTAATACAGTACAGACCATGTTGGCAAAACACTTGATGCATTGTGTAGTGCAATGTATGTAAAATGTTTGTTTCCCCCTCCTCCTTAATTTGGAAGGTTGGATATGCAGTGTGCGTATCATTGGAAAGAAACCTCATGATTGTGGTCCATAGGTGAAGAGCATAAAAGGACTGTTTTTTGCATAAATTGCATCTTGACCAAACTTTGCAGAGAACTTGCCTAAGGTTGGAGGTAAAGGACGTCATGGCTCAAAGAAACATGGGTTTTGCTCTACATCAAGTACTTAAACTTTGTTGATTGCTTGCATTTGTGTTAACAAGAAATATTAAGATCATGGGTATCTATAGGTCAGAGTTGTCATTGGTGGTTTCTGCATCCCATAGCCAAACATAAGGACATCGAGACCCAGTGATCTAAAGTGTTGACTGTACCTTCTAGTGTCCTCTTTGCTAGCCAAGGCTTCAATATAATAACCATCTTCACCTTGGTGTATCAAGCAGATATTTCTGTGCTTTGTGTCTGCCGCCCCATCCAATCAGAATGAAGTTCAAACTTGAATAGATTGATAAATAAGTAATTTTCCACTGCTAGTCCAAATAACTTTAACTCAAATACACCTATAATGTCGTGCCTCCTGTACATACTTTTGATGTTAAGCTTACAAAGTATCCTTTATAAGTCCATTGCTTCCAACATTTCCAACTGCTGACAGTGCATTGCTGCTACATGCTGTTGGTAAGTTTGCATTACATGACAAGGGAGGCAACTCGTTTAATCCAATGTCGTTGGAACTAGGCACTAAAATATGTTGGATCTGCCAAGGTGTAGATAGGGTTATAATGAAACCTTGGCTGGCGAAGATGTACTAGTAGCTACATTGAATGGACACGTAATGCACCAATAATGATACTGTAGTTTAATGCATTGTTGTCTTAATATCCTTAGCACAACCAGCTAGTCATGCAGCTCATTTAAACCTTTTATGAATTACTGGAAGCTTGATACATGTTATGATAGTCACCTGAACATATTGACAGTTCATAGTGCTCCATTAACTTTTAGGACTTTGTTGCTCTTTGACTTGCAACTGGATGCAAGGTATGGTGGAATATTATCAATGCAACTTCTATAACATGATGATTGTGGTCAACGACAAAATACGAGTCTCATGAACTATATTGTGCAATATCAGAACAGGTTAATTGAAGAAAACATTGCATGTGTATCCTCGTGACCATCAAGGCAAGATTGCAAAACTTCAGACTATTGTATATTAAAATACTTAAAAACAATCTTGACATGTTTAATTAAGTATTGAATTTTGTGGAGAGAACTGATCATAGGTACATTTATGTGTTTGTGAGCAATTTGACATCTGAAGTGTAAATAGAGCATGTGTACTTCCGAAGCTAACATTTTCACAAAAGAAAAAATCCTCTCTGTGCCGTCTGGGGCTTGAGGCGACAGCAAGGGAGCACCATTTTAGTCTGTCGGCTGCTGTTATGGGGGCAATCTGCAGTGGGCTAACATTTTTCCCACTAACAATTCAATAGAGAATTTTAATACCAATAAATTACCTGTTGCTGTTGTGTGTTTCATCGTACTGGGATGGAATTGATCCTCCTCCACGTAAAAAAAGAAATTTTATATATGGCAAGGGTAATTGGATGGAAAGTTCTAGAAAGGTAAGAACTAAAATTAACACTGATCCAGTCTGATCCCACATAGGCCACAAGCTCAGTAGTCCTCGTCTTAGTGCCATATTTTCTAATGGTGTGAATTTTAATGTGCCACAGAAATGGCTCCCTTTTTTTTATTTGTGTGCACACACTTATTTTCATCACAGTGCAATACCCTCGAATTAATTGTATTGATGATTGTAGTTGATTGTAGTACCCTTTGTTGCCCTTCATTACTGGTGATTGGAATATCTTTCGTTGTGCCTTGTACTAAATTGCAGTTGTTTTTTTGGCACTCTTGATATGACTAGTCTCCCCATTCATCTTGCATTTCTGACCACCTGTTTATTTTATTCAGTTAAGATCATTGATTTGTTCTACATGTTGAATTGGGTTTGCACAGCATTGTTTTGTATGAATGTGTTTAGTTGGTAATACATGATTCTTTAGTTATGTTGCACACAAAACGTTCTTACCCATCATTACGCTTTTCAGTATTGTAGAAGTTTAATTGTGGTTGACTGCAGATTGCACACTAATCATGATCTAATAACAAGTCCGAAATGTTCCGCTCATTTTTATTTTTTGAACTAATGTTGTTGATAAACAAGTTGATATCATTGGTGTTACAGTTAAGTACTGCTTATCTGGTATTTTCTGACCATGGGTCTTGCACCATGCTTTATTGTCATCAGTACCATAAGGGTACTGCTGATCTGGTATTTTCTGACCATGGGTCTTGCACCAGGCTCTGTTAGGTAAAGAATTGTTGATATGTGATAACCTTTGACAGTTTGCTTGATATCACTATTAAAAGGGATGTTTTTGGTTGTTGAGGCACCATCAGCAGCTTCCGTATTTAAGTAAGGGAAGTAACCTATGTTCACTTTATTGAAAATTTCAGCTTTTGTACTAGGAAGAAAGTTCACCTTTTTGGTAAACAGATTAAAGCTGAAATATAAGTTTACAATACAGGATACTTGAATTTTGATTAAGCTATATACATTTTCAGAATAATTCATCTCGGGGATTAAATGGAATAATGTTTGCAGCTGAAGAAAGCAAATATCTATGAACAAAAGATGGCCTTTAGTAAACTTGTATATTTTGCTGGGTTGTGTATACAAGTTGGTCAGGTTTGTTTCCTGTGCACACCAACAATATGGTACTCTTCCCCCATCCCCAAACTTGCAGATATTAAATGACTTGAAATGGTCTTGGTATATTAAAATCTGTTAATAAATGAGCATGCAGATTCATTATTTAATGGCATTTCATATCTTAAATGTTGTTACTCGTACATTTTACGATTAATATGAAGAATTGACTAAAAAAAATTTGAAAAACTTTAACCCAATGTTTATTTTCCCGAACAACTTGAGATAAAATTGCCATTATTAAACTGAATATAAAGAACATCCAGTTTTATGGATGCAGACCATGAAAGTTTCTGAGTATAAAGAAATTTCGACTAGAAAGTAATTTTTTTTGAACGTTGTGACCAGATTAATTTATCGTTGCTTCAGACATCACTTTAAAGCAAGATTCCTTAATGGCCATCTCCAGGTACTGTTTGCAATTGTGGTCAGTTTAAAGTTGCATTACACAGACATAAGTAATAACAGATTTTGATACATGGATATTGTTAGTTTTATGCATGCAAAGAAAAAAATGCTTATAATAATAATGAGGACTTTGTATAGCACCTAATCTTTAGAAGCTCTAAGTGCTTTACAACATTAGACAACACCTGTAAGATAAAAAACACATAATATGATTACAAAAACAAACACCAGGAAATTAGAAAACAACAAAAAACATGCTGAGAATATTTAAGGTAGGAAACATTAGGTCTTTAAGTTTGTTCTTGCAGTCGAAATAAGTGAGTTTTGAGAGCACTCTTGAATGTGGTCGCTGTGTCTTTGTGTCTAAGTTCAGTGGGCAATTCAATCCATGTTGCTGGGCCCTGGTATGCAAAAGAACGCTGTCAACAAGATGTTCCATAGACTTCAGATTCAGAGTGCCGTGCAAAACTATATGGCTGTACAGTACTTGTGCGATCAAGTTGGCACTCTATTCTAGACAAAATTATTGCACAGGCTACAAATTTGATTCCCGTAGATGATAATGTTGCTAATTGGCCAAATTTCTACCCTTTGTGATAGACTGGCACATAATAACAATGGCTTTCTATAAAGCTTAATCATTTAAAAAAAAATCTAAGAACTTTACAAGATTATTTAACTCTTTAGAATATGTATATTAAAAATGATTGCCAAAAATGCAACACTGGAATTACGTTTGAAAAAGCATGGTGAAAATAATTAAGTGTATGTGGATGTTTAGAAGTCTTGTAGGTCTAAAGGGGCAATTTTGGCACACATTTAATGCTATGAACAAAATAAGAGGAAACTGTTAAAACTATTTAAATAATTTGCTGCATGCCTTATTTTTTTTAATGTGCATGCTGTAAAAAAAAAAGATCTTGCCTACATCCAGTGAAATATTCCATTTTAAACAATGTTTATATATTGCCTCTACAGGCTTATAATGTAGCTCAGAAAGTGATTACTGGCCAGTGCTCACCTTAATTTCATTTTTAATTTAGTATTGAAAACATTGGGACATGTACAAGGGTCCATTGCAGGATTGTAATGTACATGTGGAATTGAGTCTTTCCAGCTACAGTAGAGGTATCGTTGGCAGAAAAGGGTGGAAATTTGTGTAGAATGTTGAAAATTTAAAAAGTTTAAAATAGCCAGTTACTGAAACTTGAAAACTTTCACATGACTTCTCAGAAGTGTTTAGCTGACTTTGACCAAATTGGACAGAAACCATAATTATATGAAGTCCTTTCAGGTTTTGAACTTGAATGATTCTAGGCCAGGAGAATGTATGGGATGGTCTGTTTATCCATTTTTTGAGCAGAATTTGTTACATCTACTATGAAACTACTTGGAAACTGAATGGAAAGTCGTATCCACATGGGGTGTACAAAAGACTTCTGTCTAGGTTTAGGAGTGCTGTTGATAATGGACAAGGCACTACACACATTTGCTCTACAATATGAAGTCTAAGAGAGAGGTTACATGTCTTGATAACCCAACTTGGATTGACTTTTTTTTTTTTTTTAGAAAAACTTGTGCGTTAGATAGCTGATGAAAATAAATGAGGAAATATCCTTAAAATATGAGCAGAATATGCCAACTTGGCCAGTCGTTGAAGAAAGAAAATGATTTTTCACTGTGTGCATTGCTATTTTCAATGAACACGTGAAAATTTAAAATATAACTGATTGGCTACCCGGGGCCCTAATTGGTCTAAATCGCTCTCCGTTATGGATCACTGCCATCTCGCCACTGTCTGCGTGGGTTCGAGTCTTGGATTCCGCCAATGTGGGTATGTGAGAAAGCTTGCCTGTAGCTTCTCGTGGCTCGGTGGTTTATTCCGGGGTTTTCCCAGGTTCTTCCTCCACCATTAATACTGGCCGCCATGTATAGCCTATCGTGTGCTGAAAAATGGCGTTAAACCCCACAAGAACTGATTGGCTACCCATGTTACTACTCTGGAGACCAAGTTTCTTGTCTGATATTTCATCAGACTTGAAATTTATGGTTATGTCGAGATCTCTGACAGGTTGAATCTTGTAGATCTGCACGTGGTGATCTTGCGATTTGTTGGCTTAGCTAGTTTCTTGTTGGCATGTCATATTACTGATCTGATCACTAATGTCTTCAGATGGGTTTACTAAAACATGCATAATAATGTAATCTTGCATATGATTGACCGACTTTGCTACCAGTCATTGCCTTAGAGCAGTGATGGGTTCATCCGTGATGGAAAACATTTGAGAGTTGTAAAAGATTTATAAATACAGGATTCAAAAGGTGTGTAAGTTAGTCATGTACACCTTGGGGATTTAATTCAGTAATCTGTGATTTGAAGACGAGAATATTTAAAAAAATTTACATACTACAATATATCCTGTAAACCATTATTTTATGGTATAATGTTAGGAATGAATTTTGTTGTGCGCCAGCAAAATTTGAAAGGAGCAATGTTTTCATATAGTATTATAAGATTAGTCTTGCCCAGATTTGGTGGGGTATATTTATAAGTACATACATATGGAGAGTTTATATCCAACTTAGGAAAATCATGTTAAGTAATACCGATAGTCTTTTCTTAAAGGAAGAAAATGGAGCCATGCAAACGTGGCTCACTTTTGGTAATGGATGGGTGAAAAAAAGTTTTTAAAAATCTGTTCTGAACAACCAGTTCATCTTTTTATGCCTGAAACCAGAAACGTTCTTATTTTGTTATCTAATATATTACACAATGTGGCAATCAAGTGGTCCCATCATTTTCATTGCATGTATCAAATTCCATTGCAAGCTTACTGTTTTGCCTATTACCGTATTGAGCAATATAAAGCCGACATGGGCATCTTGTTTATAATTTGATTGGAAGTTAGGGAAGTGAAAACAACTGCGCAGATTTTGCAATCCTCTGCGAAGCACATCGCAAGACCATGGTGTGTACTCTTGAACACAAAATCCATGATTAAGTGATCAAAAAGTAAAGAAAATCGTAGGTTCTTTCAACCCTGTGCTCTACACGTTTTATCTTATTATGACAAGGATTACTAGTGATAAAAATGGGTTGGTTCCATTTTGTTAAATTTTTTTACCTGCACAAAAATGCTAAAACTCGCATGCAAAGCATCACATGCGAAGGTCTCTTAATAAGGTTGTAAATGTAACATTAATGTTTCATCTTTAAAAATTGAACTCAAAGTTTATTATAGATAGGAAATAGTGCTAGCATTTTCTTTAAATTTATAAAGTTCTTTCAAGTTGAAGCATTTGAATATTAAGACCAATTTTCTCGCAACTATACATTTATTTTCTGTTCCTTAAATCTTGATATTGTTGCTCGCTAAGTGATTTTAAATGTAGTAGTTAATAACTTGCTATGGTTTCTCATGAACATAATTACGGTATTAACATTAGTTTTATACCACCCAAGCCTTTTTCTATTTTTATTGTCTTTCGTTTTTTTATTTGCTTTTCCAAACTCTTTTTCTGAGACGTTATCTGAAATTGTTTCCACTCTGCTTTCAGTACTGAACTAATGGAGCAGATATGCAATTGGATACGGACAAATAAGTATTCTAATAAACAAGATTTGGTGTTTTTTAATAAAGTGAAAAAGAAGTGTTTTGTCTGCCATCTTTTATCCAGTATTTCTACTGGAAATTGTTTGGTTCCAGTGAAAAATAATTTTTTCTGTAAAATTTATATATCTTGTGTACTTGTGAGCCAGCTTAAAAAAATGTGTGATTATGTTTTATGGCTATGGCTTAATGGAACATTTTAAGAGGAATTTGTTTGTCTAATTGATGTAGTATTAAATATTGGGTGGAGGAATCCCAATATTTTATGATCAAAATAATTTATCAGGAGGAAACAACCAATTTATGCCTATATTCAAGTTCTGCTATCTGTTGTGAGATTGAGTTGTAAAAGAGTTATAAATACAGGATACACGAATCAAAAGGTGTGTAAATTTGTCATGCTGGTTTTTCCCCCATCCATTACCAAAAGTGAGCAATTGTTGCATCCATTACTGAAAGTGAGCCACGTTTGCGTGGCTCTCTTCCTTTTAATAAAGACCCGGTATTACTTCACATAATTTTATAAGTTTGGATATAAACTCTCCATATGTATATACCCCACCAAATCTGGGCATAATCGTGTTTGATGAAGGTGTTCAGGTAAAAATGGGATTTAGAGGGAACAAACATTTGTTTTCAATTGATGTGACGCGAGGTTTGGCAGATTTAATGTACACTTTGTGAGCTAGAGAGCATTATGTTCTGATGCCATACCATCTGTTGCCTATATAGTTTCAACCAAACAAAAACAGTTATCTACAGTACCAGACTTAGTTGATGGCTTGCAGTAGGGATAAGGAAGAACCCTGTTTCAGGGTGAAAATAAAAGGTCAAGATTGATGACAAAAGGCAAATTATTTTTGGGTCGAAGTGTAAGAAGAAATGTCTTTATGCACTGTATTTCTATATATACACAGTCGTTGTCCACACTTTCTGGATGGTTTGCATTAGAACAAGAGGCAAATCTTTTTCCAGGCCTAAATGGCAAAGGTCTAGGTCACACTAAAAGAAACAAAATCCTTCCCACTTCTATATATCAGTATTGTTAAACATGGCAGGCATATATTGTGCTTGTTTTAAATAAGTTATATGATGCATTTTCTTCTTTAACTAAGCCATTTTTATAGCATACTATGGAAGAATATTTTGCTGCAGTTGTTGGTATGTTTACAAGCGATGGACAGACTGATAAGCCAATAACATAGGCTTTTTAAATGGTAGCTGCAGTATTTATCAAGGTAAGATGTACTTTATATTACTTTACTAGGAAAAGAAAAATGTGCACAAGTTGTCAAGTCGTGAACAGTTTACCATTTACTTGAATGATCTATATAAGTATTGGGCTAAATTTAAATTTGATTTTTCTGGATGTTAAAGATTATTTTAGAGAAAGGGAATTATGTAAATTAAAGTTAAAATTCTTTGTCACAAAATGCAAGTGTTTATTGGATATTTGAACTTGTACTCTAAATATATTCAAGGAGCTGATGTATGACAAGTTTACCATCTGTGACAAACCAGAAGAATTGCTTTAAATCCTTAGTGGGATAATGTTCAGGGTGAATGATTGTATGCAACCAGCCTCGTCAGTTTGGGATGATGCAGTTTTCATTGTCATCGATTTTCTTACCACAACAGGCGATGGATTTCTAGAGGTAACTAAACATATTATAAAAGATGTTTTATCAGTGGTGATTTCAGGAACGTAAAGAATCTGCATGGAAGGCATGGTTTATATGGTTGATATTAAGGTAAGAATTATAAGGCAACATACTGTTTGATAAAGGGGACAAAAAAAGAAACTAGTGAATTAACAATGTTGACATAATGGATATATTTGTTTGTCCAGATCATGCAACATGTGCTGAGAATGGAAAGTACAAGTATCTTCAACAAGGTTGGACTCTTCTGACCTACTTATCTCTACTCAAGTGACAGGCTAGGCATAGGTCAACCATTGCTGTTAAGTGAAAACCTTCAACTGCAAGAGTTTTTCTGATCGAAATGTGCAATTTTGGACATGGCTGTTGGCAGTTTTGAAGCCCGAGATGTTTTAGAGATCTTTGTTTATGTCTCTATTGCCTTGATCCCCTTTTACCTGCTAGAAATTGCCCTCACCCACAATATAGAAATTTCATCCTCTCGCAAGACCCCACCGACATTTCTATCATGCTCATTATGTCTAGATGGAAGTTAGTGTTTTATGGGCTTAATGAGATTACCTTTACAGACTGCTGGGTGAAGGTTCCATTGAGAATCTTGCCAGTATAACCATTTGTAGTGAGTTCCAAGCTAGGTACAAAAGGATTGTTCATAGTTCAACAATAATTTATTGTGTCTTTCTCTCCTTGAGATTTTTCTGGCAAAATCTGATCTGCCTCCATAGCTCCAGGCTTTTATGGTTCTATGTTGCCACTTCCAAAAGAAGAAGAGTGGGAAGCATTTTATTCATACCCATTATGAGTTTAGCTGATATTTCAGCATCCACTATTCCAGACAGATTGCCCCTCCTCCCCTCCCCAAACTAGCTTATCAGTACTTCACTTTGAGGGAACTTTTCCTGTACGAGAATTCAAGCCCATGAAGTCCGTCTGTTGCTACTTGAAGGAGGTTTTGAAGGCTGTGTTACAGTAGTCACTTTACCTTTTCCTTCTTTTGGTCTTTGGTGCCTGGGAGAAAGTATATTTTCCTTTGACCCAATAGTTCAAGCACAAAAAAAAGTGACCCATTCTGCCACCAACTTGAAGTTGTGGACACTCTTACCATGAGGAAATGTATATGAGATGCTTATGTTAGTCTTTTGTGGCCATCAGCCTCCAGCCAAACTGGTGAATTAGGCAAATTAATACTTTGAGGTGATATGTTACTGTTAATAAAACATAGTGTGTGTTTGGAGTAAAACTTTTTAAATGCAATAAGCACATCACTATTGCCAGTTTCCTTTCCTCCACCCCACTTCTGATGTCATGCAGTTAATAAAAGTCTAGGATAAAGATGACGGCTTCTGTGCATTATCCTGTTGTTGGTAGTTTTTGTTCTTAATGTATTTCTGGAGTGTTCTTTATATTTGAGGGTGAAATTCTTTAATGTGGACAAAGATAATTTCTTCTTGGTAAAAGGAAACAAGGGAATAATGACATGTAAGTATAAAAATTAGCTTTATCTCTCCCCCTTTCACCACTCCCGAAGAAAGGAAAACCATTCCACAACTCAATATAGCTGTTTTCATCATGTGATCAGCAGCATGGGTCGAAACTTGCACAGAGTGCATCCCACTGACTTGTTTCTTACCATAGTGCTTTTGTATTTTGTTAGGTACATGCAAGAATGGTAAAGGAGCCAAGTTCTACTCGGGTCTGTTGTTTTTAGCTCTACCAATGATCGACCAGAAGAGTAATTGGGATGGCTGTTGAAGGGTTTACATGGACTTTAATCCTATGGTATCACTCCTGAAAGATAATGTTGTTGCTCACACAACCAATATGGTCACTACAGCTGCCATCTTGAAAACTTTTAACTTTTCCTGACTGGTTGGTCATGTCAGCACTCATTTTTCACAAATAGGTTTGTGTTGTGTTGGTCCTGACTGAAATTGTGCAGATCTGTTCTCAGATAAGGGCACCATTGCTAAATATAAACTGCATCCTGGTATGAATGGCATAGTTTGGGAGATATTATTCTCATTCACCATAAATAATGCATTTGTTACTCAAACTGACGAAGAGAAGAAAACAACTTAGAAACTTCTAAAAAGAAACTGCTCAGTAGAATTTTGATTAAATTTGACACTAGCACCTAGGTATGAAGAGCTTTAAATAGTGCATGATTTTAGCCAATGTTCCATCAAACAGATGCAGAAGATGGAGAAACATTGAAATAACTTTATATGCTTTAAAAAAAAGAAAAAAGAAATGAAAACTAACAATAACTCTGCAGAATTTGATCTTCTTATAAAACATTGTGGGAGAAAGGCCATTCGATGTTGGACAGACTATACTGCCAGCAAATATTGATACAGATACAGAAATAATGATGCCCTTAAACATTTATTTACTTGACAGTTCTACTTGCCAGTATTGCTTGACCAACTACTGTTCTTGCTTTTCACTCCTAGTTGAATGTTGGACAGGCAAGAGATTTTAATTCACTTTGAGCTGTTGTTAATTTCTTCTTTATCATGACCACTGCAATATAATGTATAATGCCATATGTGATTTTACAGTGTCCCATTTCACTTAAGTAATGAGGAAAGATCGCACGAGACACTTTGTTTTCAAATTGTCATTGAATACAAAATGAGACATTTGAAGGAGTAAAAAAAAAATTTCTTATTCCTTTAAATTTCAGGGGTGATGGCCAGTGGTTGAGAAGCAACAGTGGGATTCCAAGCCACTTGACAGGGCTAAAATATGGACTTCAAAAGATGTAATATGTTCATGGGCAAGGAGCCAAATGTTGAAAATTTTGTGGACATCGGAGACCTGCCAACTCTTAAGATTTTGCCATCAGTTTTATGAAATTTCCCCTTAAAATATGGACGTGTGGGATATTAGCAAAAGCTACGGAAAAATGCTCGTTGCCAAATCTGGATAATTGATTCATCCATGTTTAATTTGGATCTGGTTTTCATCTTAGAATTAGTGAATTTAGTCAGGGAACCAGATTAGCTTTACAGCAGCACCCTGATGCTTTAAACTGCACATATTTGTTCATGTGAAGAGTTCGCATGATCAAACTGTTGATATGGAATTTTTTAAAATGGCATCCAGAAAGTGATTCATGTTTAAGACAAAAGTGAAAATAAATTTCTAGAAGTGTTAATAATCAACACCAAAGAAGTAAAAGGCGTATGCAGATTCTTGTAAACAAAAGTTGGAAAAAACGCAATTTATGTCTATTGGACATCACATGCCAATTTGAGTATGACTCATGGCAGGAGATATGATTGATGTCGTCATGTGAAATAGAAAAGAATTTCCAAAAATTATGTAAAGATGGGAGATAGCAACAAGCCATTGAGCTGCAGTTTTCAGTTTGTGCAACTGTACTAGTAGTAAATAAAGAATGTGTATACTTTACAAACATTTCTGTTGAACATAATGTTTATCGTTGATGCATCAAACTTTATATTACATTTTCCAGCTTTACAGTAGCAATTATATATTCTTGCACCTCGCTGAAAATAAGGAATCTTACGGAAAAAAATCAACTGCCCTACTGAGAAGGATTCGTCGGGGTTGGCACAGCTGACATCATACCTTCAGACCTTTAAATGACCATTCAAGAGGAGGAAAAAATACCAAAAGGCTTCAAATGGTATACTACAAAAGAATTGTGAGATAATTTTGAAGATCATCCTTATTATGGAAGTTTTCCAAGTATGAAACATTTCTGAAGTGCATATTCTTGGCCTGTGATTGACTGGTGATAGCAGTTAGCAATATTTTTCCGCATGTACACGAGAAAAGAAGTGTGGGAACATACTTGCAGGCAGGATGAAAAGTGCTAATACTTTTTTCCTGTAGTTGGACAAGGGCAAAGATGTTAGATGAAGCTACATCTTTGCAAAGCTCTTGAAATGAGTTAGATTTTAGTATAATATTCTGAATTGTGTTTTAAAAAATGGAAGCTCTTCTAATCTGCTGACTTCTCACATTAATATGCTCCGATTGTCTTTTTCGTTCTGTCCTCCATGTCAGTTTCTCCCTTCTTAATAAATATTCTTGCAGTAGTATTTTTTTATAGCACATTTTTGTCTTGTTACCTGCAAATGCATTCATAGTAAGGATAAAGTTCAGGTCCAGTGTTTAGTTCTACTGGCCATAGATCAAGAGCTTATAGGATATTCTGTTGTTTGTCATTCATTTTATGTATGTCTTTTAGTACGAATTGGATATCACTATCCTAAACTACTTAAATTATTCCTTGTAACGTGACAACATTCACATTCATCACATAAGCTAGTTGTACCTAAATGAAAATGGCACAACAAAGATGGCTATCACTTGAGCCATTTTAAAAATTGTGTTGCTTCCTGAATGGATGATGATATCAATGTGAGATTTTCCTTTAAAGACTTGATATCATAGTTGCAGTCTTTGAAAAAAATTTGTGTAAATTCCCTCAATAGTGCTCGAAGTCGATCAGATTCATGATACTTTGAAAGATGGATTCAGGAAAGTTAGTAATATCAAATAGATATGCAAGAGCAAATCGTAAGTATTGTGCTGATGTATCAGAGCCATTGGGCATATCCTTTGTGTCGAAACTTTCAAAGTTTGGCCAAGAGCAAGCCAAACTCTATTAGAAATTTAAATTGGCAGACAAAAAAGTATGTGTTAAAAATTTTCTTTCTTGGAGTGAGTAAATTTGTTTTTGGAATTTTCCAGATTTAGCAGTGCCAACAGATTTTCGTGACTTAAATAAAGATTATACTTTGGCACGAGAAAAGTTAATTCCATTGAGGATGATTCATTTCTTTTACTTGTGAAATTGATAGACAATAAAATATTCAGTATATAAATTAGGTCTTGAGAAAAGCAGAAGTACGTTACCCACTGTCATTGAAGTTGCATCTGATAGGAGGGCATGTACCTGCCAAACAACCAACCCAACACCCCCGGAAACAAAATACTGACTGCTTATGATAAAAATAGTGTTTTTCAGGAGCAAATACTGATTTTGAAAACTTGATTGCATTTTTTTACATTACAACCGTCCATAAAGTAGGACAATAACTTCATTAATTTTTTAATTTCAAAGAGGCACAAGTTGCTTCCTTGTACCTTCTGAGAAACTAGTTAGACACGGGCTGTTTATAAGATCCTTTTCCACACCTTGTTTTTGTAAGTCAATATTGATTCCAATGTACCATCTTTCATTGATGAGCTGAATTTAACAGGATTTTATTTTCTCTCAAAAATCAGCTTATGAGTGTAGTAAAGAAAGGAGTCGGAAAAAAATAACTTGGACAATTGTAAAGGAAGTCTCCACATGAACTAGCTATAACAATCGCCAGCCTCACTAGCAATTGTAAGAGGAAAGTTCCTTTCTAAAGGAAAATTAGTAAAATGAACTTCCAATCAAATTACCTCAATGTTTTCTCTTTATGCTATTTTGTTAGGTAATGGTAAATATGAACTATCAGGGGGCAGCTTTTTGTTTTGTTCAGTTTGACACAAACGTTTATTTAAGTTCATTTGGAACCTCCAATCAAATTTACCTTAAGGTTCTCACTGGTATTTATAAATGCCAGTTGAGGCTGTGCTGTTGATGAAGCAGCAAGCTGATGTTTATTAGCGCTTTCATGCCGTTTTTTGTTATGGGTCTCTCCATGCCTAATAGCGAAATCACAATTTGCAAAATACGAGGCTTTCTCCTTTACTAGATGGTTTCACAAATTTAAACATGAAAGCTTAATTGTCTGCGTCATGATGCCCCAGTGCTAGACGTCACTATAAACTCTCACTGCAGACAGCATAGCGATATGACTGCAAAACTGTGAAAGCTGCGTTAAAAATCCAAATCACATGCACACTAATTTGGGTCTTGAAAAGAGGATGTTGGTTCTATCATGAGGGCCTCTAGGTAGATTAATTCTTAGCTAATTGCGTTACCCTCTTGAAATAAGGTCATTATTATTATTATTATTACGACAAGGTAATACAAAAATGTTTTCAATGCACACAGCTTTCATTGCGATAACAATGTGAGACATTAAATACAGTTCGTAGACGATCACACCTTTAGGTTGATCTTGTCCAAAAATGTTTCTGTGCTTCATTGATTTTTGCTGTATGCTTTTGGGTGTGTAAATAACCTTCCAAAGGAACATGGATCTATGATGATAGAAGCTATTTAATTATTGCCATTTATAAATATGTACCGGTAATCTAATTGTAAGATAAGACCAGTTTCCGAATAAGTACTGTGAATGTTGACATCATCTTTATAACTTGTATATTGTTTTATGTAATATATCCTATGAGGGCTTCCCTTGGAAATTTTTCTTTGTGCCATGACATTTGCAGAATTTTAAAAATTTGGAGCCACTTTTCAGCTATTGGAGCCATTTTTTTGCCATGAATGCAGGGACTTGGATGCAAGTGATATTATATTGGCCCTATTTGTAATCTATATAACCATGAAAAAACGCAGCAGATTTTACATGTTTTTATTGCATTTCAATGCACAAGAATAATTATTAATAAATATAACAATACCATTTTACATTATGTTAATTTCAATGTATAGCATGTGAAAAGCAGAAATGAATGTATCTTTATAACTGATAATACAAAATACTGCTTAGTCTTTATGAACAATATCAGCGACACTTCATCAATATTTGCCTCATTTTCCCCAGTCCATTTATTAAATGCCTTCCTGAAATCAAAGTTCTCAATACTGGGCCCATCAATACAAATTCTCATTAAATTTTTCAGAGTAGATACACCCATAGAATTTCGTAAGTTTGATTTGATTAGATGAATGCGACTGAAACCCCTCTCACAGACTGCAGTAGAACTAGGGACAAGTAACCTGGTAGCTGCCTCAGATTCAGCTGAATATAATTCTTTGTTCTTCAGCCTATTCTTTGTGCGTGATACAGACATGCATTATAAATTAGATTTTAAATTTTTCATCCATATAAGTGACTTGGGCCCTTTATATTTTATGACTGGCATCCTTATAGTGGTGACCTGTGTTCCACAGTTAAGTTCATACCACAAAAACGTGTTATCTAAGTAAATTCCTACAACAGTAAGCAATCCCAAGTACATTTCACACTCAGTTTGCAATAATCATAACTTAACAGCATGTGCAAATGACACCGAATCTTTATGCCAACCTGTTCAGCAATTGAGTATATACCCAGGTCATTCCTTATTTCCTACTAATCGCACCAACTGATTCTTGCAGTTAACTGCAATTGTGTTGAATGTCTTTTTTATTCATCTACCGACATGATCCACTGACTGTTGCTGATCGTGAAAACAGTTATTAAGTGGCCAGTCACTTATATCAATGAAAAATGAACCTTGTAACTAAATTTTACTGCCAACTTTTGCGCCAGTAACAATAGGTGCCACTTTCAAAATTCTTTAGCATTTGGTGACAATGTGAAGCCTGGCTTAGTCCCTGACTATTGTTTTCAATAATAACATACTAGTCTTCAAACGATCTTTCTCCTGGTTGTTTTTCTAATCTAAATCATCAGATGTTGAGCATTATCTCCAATTGACAACTAGCAATGAACTCCAGATCCAGTGGTCAAAGACCAACTCGGGGATGGTCCTGGCTTTTAAAAAGCTGTCGCCAAAAAAATTGCCAGCCTCAATATTTTGTTGCCAATTTTCAAAGAGTGTCTCCAGAATAAGTAGTCTACATTTTTCCAAGTGTTAATTTAGTCTATTAATGTAACAGGCAATGAAAATTACAAAAGATGGGTTAGTTAATACTTTAATTACAACAAGCATTAAGAAAATGTTACAAAGTGTTACATGAAGATCGTTGCGATTTTAGGGCTGCCCACTTGTTGAATGCAGTTTCAAAGTTTCACCGTTTATGCACATGTATGACTGTTGTTACCAGGAAAAAAAATGCATTATCAACTTTAGTTGACATTTTAATAATAATAAAACCCTATGATTGTACATTGCAATGTAAGACGAGTGACGTATAATGCGACCATCGATTGCATGTATTCCGTAATTAAATGCCCCCCTCCCCTTTATGGCTAGCTTCACAAAGCTTGTAGTGAATTGCTTCCTAAATCCCAAGAATGATCACTGAATGTTGTATAAATTTTCTCGACAAGCAAAATAGGATCTCCATTCCCTCGAATGAAACTTACACGAGTCAACACCTGGCAATATTGGACCATATATATAAGCATAAATTCACACCCAGTTTAGGGATTCTTTCACTCCTGTATTTTGAGAAATAATTATTTTTAATTATGCAAAACTTGTTTGTTTTTTTTTGCTATTTCTTGTTGCGGAGCTTAAGTCTCTGCAGCCGTAACACGGGATTGATGGCAAAAGGAAATGATCAATGAGTAAAATGCATAAATATTATTTACCTCACCTGGATTCATGTTTGGTGACACTCCTTCAAAATATCACAGCCAGTTTTAAATGAATTGACGAACTTTGCCTTGATATATACATTACAGAACATCTGTTTTAACTTATCATATCACGGCCACTTACGCCCAAGTTTCCAACTGTCTAGAAATTTTTGGGAATTTTTGCCCCGTTCATCAAAATGTGGTGTTGCACTTGAAGCACTACATGTAGATGATGTTGGACTGCAAGGTTTATCATCGGGTTCAGTGACTGTATTGTCTGATAAATTTGCACTAAATCCAAATGCTGTTAATTTTTGTAACATAGGATGAGATGATGAACATGCAACATCTAACTTTGTTTGCTCATGATAATGTTGCACTGGCGACAGATATAATTGTGATTGAGATTTTTTCCATTTGGTATGTATTTATACACAGTTGTCGGTACTTCAAAGGTTATCAGATTGGTATATGTAAAAAAAAAAACAACAGAAGGATTAGCCATTCAGTTAATTGTATCTGTTCTATTTGTGTCTTCAGAAGTCTGTCAGTTGTAGGTATAGTTCGGTAACATGGTTAACTGTATCACAGCATACAGTACTCGGCCCAGATGTCAGCATAAGCAGATTATGACGTAACAATGCACTGTAAAGATGGGGTTGTCAATACGAACAAAGGATCGTTTGTGTAACAGATTGATTCCAATGCATTGCTTAGTCAAGTTTGTGGCTTCCTTTTGTTCTCCCTTTTAATTTATCCAGTCCAAATCCATGATTGTATGTACAAATTTAATAACCAAAAAGTCTGTCGCCAAAAAGAATCGCCCAATGGGATATTTTTGTCGCCAATAAGGAAAAAAAATTGCAATTTGCGACATTGGCGAAGCCCAGACGATCCCTGCCAACTTTTCAAATGCGCTTGGACTGTATCAACACCTACCTTTTGGAATACTTTATACCTGGGGATAAGTAACTAAAATTGCTTTGTTTGAAACCTTCATTCTCTCTTGACTAGCTGGATTGATATAGTAAAGCCCCACCCCATTAGAGAATTTATCATTTTGTCCAGAAATATGTGCATGTTTTTTATTTGATGAGTATATTGTGCCATACTAAATTATGTATACCTATGTGTTATATTGTTCATTAATGTCTGTTAATTAAATTTGCACATGTTCATGCTTTGTAAATCTGAAAATGCATATGAGGATACTTGAGTCTGCAAGTGACTTATTAAAAAATTGTAACATTTTTATTACAAAACTTGAGGACCTCATGGCAGATAGGTCTTTCATGTACAACTGAGTTCTTGTTAGTTAAAGATTATTACTGTTGTATACATTTTAGTCTTAATCCATTGTGGTAATTTCAAATTTTTGCATGCTCATTGAATTTCAAACCTTTGCATGAAGTGTTTCAGAGTCTTGAGAGTAATTTTTTAGGGGGGTAGACATTTTATTGGATGGTGGCAGTTTTTATATTAGAGTTAAACATAACAGCCAGAAGAAGCTTCGACCTCCCTAATAATGGTTTTATGTAAGTGGGGAAGCATACTGCTGGTTACACAACATTAAAGTTCCTGTGAAAATGCTGGGACTGCAACAAAAGGCAGTAACTCTTATTTAATTAAGCCTTTTCATTGCATTGTCATGCTCCGTTAAATCTAGAGAAATCATAGTCTCTTGAATTGAGGTAGCCATCTTCAGGAACTTGGACATGACTTAAGTCTTGACAGCTAGCTAATTTGGTTCTTTATCCTAAGCATGAATTAAGTGCACCTGAATAATGATTGGAACTGCTTTGCTAGAATGTAGATTTTTTTTGTTCTGAATATTTACCATTTCATTGGAAACAAATTTACATTTTGTGTGCATCAAGATATCCTTTCCTATTTATCTGTAGGCCTATTCCATTTTGAACATTTGAAAATTTGTATCTTGTGTGCTTCTTAAGACCATAAATATTGCATGTCTTTTTTATTGTTCATCAGAGAAATTAAAATGCTTGTGGGAATTTCTGATTACAAATTTGCTAGGTGGTCCTAGTTTCTCTATTTGGTGCATAATATTAGGCTCATTCTATTTGAATCTAATATTGCACTTGTTATTACATTAACCCCTGGAGCTTTTTGTCATTTTCACCTGAAAATCTAGTAAGAAACACATTTTGAAAGCTATTTCTGGATAGTCTCGAAAACACAAATGCCCCGGTGATCTTTCAATAACATACTGCCTAGTTGTATTAGAAACATTGTTTTTCATTGGCTATTTGACTCGCGCATGAGCAGAAGGGTAAAAGTTTGAGTTCTTTTTTTTTTTTGTTGCTAAACTGAGCCATTATTTTTGTATGGAGACCACTCTTTATTCCAAATGCCCATCTTATCCTACTTTTTGAAAAGGCTAATCTGTCTGTCTGCAGTTCATACCAGTTTGCCTTGGATCTGAGACCAAAAAGTCTAAAATCCGGACACAAGATCTGATTCCGACCACGGGCGAATTTTGGGTGGAAAAGTCTGGTCCAAAAAATGAGTTTTTTTAATCTGCATTTTGTATTGCAACTTGATATTCCAGAGTATTTGGTATCATTGTAGAGCTACATCTGTCTACCTTTCTGTAATACCACCCATTTTAGTGTATCATGCATGACCATGATGCTACAGAGCTCGCAGTAGGCTACTACCTCCTGCCCTGTTAAGTTGTTGCTAGGGGTTAATGTGTTAATGGCAGTTATATTGATGGTTATCTTTAATATCACAAAAGAACACCATCCAATTTCTGTGCATTATAGTTGCATAATCAGTCAATAGCTCAAAAATAGCTGTCACACAGGAGACCAGTATTCTCCAGTTCACAAGTTTTCTTCACCTTGATTGCATCTAAACCTTTTTCTAGCATAATTAAAAATCTCAAATCCAGAGGAAGGGCATGAGGATACATAATGCAGTTAACTGTAAATCGATTTCAGTTTTTCCGTGATTTGTGCGTTACTGCTCCTGATCTTGACTTTATTTTTGTTCATGGTTCCATGCTGCATTTTAATTTCTTACCAATCATGATGACAAGTCTTCATACGTCATAAAAATGGAATCATTCATAATCATCTACCACAAAAACATTGTTTATAACTGAACAATCGTTTTTAAACTTGCATCAAAAGTAAGAAGAAGAAAAAAATAATGGGACAAATTAAAAGATTTGGTCCTTGTTAAGTTATTACAGTTTGTAAGCAATGGTTAAGCCAGATTTAAACTTAAGGAAGAAGTGACTTCTTTTGGATAGAGTATTGAGAAGTGAGAGCTAAACAGAGGTGAAAGCAAAGCAAGAAATGCAATGTGTGTGCATGTTTCATTCACTTGTTTGAAATGTGTCTTCTGTTTCTCAATATACATTTAACATTGGTTTTAAGCAATACTTCTTTACAAGTTGAGAAATTTGTATGTTATAAAATTATTTGTAATTTTAGTTGAATGTATACATATGGATGGAGAGATACATGCAATGTATTTTGGCCATATGACTTTGGGATCATGGCTGAAACTATACATTGTAATTTTAACTGATGAGAGTATCGAGATTAGTCTTGAAATTGCAAGTTGTTAACAATGATTAATCAATTATCATTTTTTATATAAATTTTTTTTACTTGCTGAATGTTCGCTATAAAATGGCGGTCAATTTTTAAATAAAAAATCTATTCTGAAACAACTCTTGTAACAAGTACATGATAGCAAATGTACAAGTGATCATACCATACTCTTTTTCTAATTTCATTGTTGCCAACTTGTTCATAGAAAACACACCAAAGCATTAAAGCGATATATGCAGGAACTTTTCGTTTCTTTTTAACTTTACACAACCAAGAACACTTGTGGCTCCATGCATAACATGGTGCTTCAATTTTCAGAAAGAGGGACTTATTAATATAACCACTCGCTTTCTAGCCTCATTACAACAGTTCATCAAAAGAATTGTAAATTAATGGTTTTATTATTTGTCTACATGTAAAAATGTTATGCATTGGTAATGTCTTGCACATGTGTGCCAACCATTATGCTTTTGGCATAATCATGCTTTTTTTAATAAAATTATTGTTTTACTGTATATGGATTATGCATTTTTGCTACATTAAAAAATAATAAATAAAGCAATAAAAAGTTGTCTTTGTCATGTTTAATATCCTTTTAATTCCACACATATAAGCATGTAAAAAGGTGACTGCTGCTTAAGAATACTTAATTACTATTTATAGCAACTGTACGTGACCCATTTCCAAGAAAACGGATGGTTTTTAAAAGTGAACCTTACCTAACGGATTCATTTTATTGATAAGCTAGCTAGTTAGTTTACCAGCCCATATATTGAAAGAAAATTGCAGGATATATTAAGTGAAATGCTTCATGGTGTGAGTTGTGGATATTATATGATAGAAAATGTTAGATCAAATGGATCTTTTCAAACTTGAACATCTCAGATCAGAAAAAGTGACAAATCAACACTTCATAAAGTTAAAAGAAGAATATGAGATCAATGGAATATAGCACATGATCATGGCAGAATTACATTTCACGATCATTCAGCAAAAGTTACAGATGTAGACAGTCAAACTGAGTGCTGAATGTAAATCATTTTTTGAAAGTATATTTTGTGTTTATATTTTGGTTCTAATCTATATGTATTTTGCCCTTTGTGAATTTTGACCTGCTGCAGAACCAACCTTGTAAAAATGTATCTCTTCATATGTGCTGTAATTCTGGCATGAAATATATAGATTACACATTTTATGCCCAAATGATGGTTTTCTGCCACTTGTAATAGCAATAATTAACACTTGTACTGCTTGGGGGGTGGGGGTGTTTGACATACATGCTTACATAGCTTTTCAAATTTAACAACAGCATTATTCCAAATGTTTCTGACCATCATGATAATACATTTTTTGGCTAAATCATCTGTAACATAATATTTAGACAGCTTTCAATGAAATTACCCACATTGCCTGGTAAGTGTCAATTAGGGCTTGTATTGGTTTGTACAATAGTTGTTGTTGGCTTGAGATGCTTAACACTGGTGTTGTTTTAACTCTACTTATCATAGACTTGAAGTACTTGTGGGATGGTCTATTGTCACTTGGCCAATAGCTGTTGGCACACTCCTCCTATATGTTTGGAGGATTGCAATGGAGCTTGACACATATTCATCCTAAAAGTCTAGTTGGTCCTAAACGGAAATGCTGCTCAGGATGGCCACCACAACAGTAGCCATATTTATGATTTTGTTATTGTTAATGGATGGTCCTATCACCATGGTGTTTCACTTGAGGAATTTTGACATCTTCTTGTTCCTAAATGAACATTGTGAGGATCAGGCATCCAGTATGAAAGCCATCTTGAAAACCTTGTTGCTGCTACTTTTGAACGGAAAGCCATATTGACATGGTATTTTCAAAAGATGACATCTTGTGTATAGCTGGTCCTCGGTGAAGTAGAAGTTAATCTGATGTCTAATACTGCCATCTTTAAAATCTTGCTCTTGTTTCTCTTGAACCAAAAGTTATATCAACATGGTGTTGTTACTAAAAGAATGATCTCTGGTTGATCGAAACTAAAATGGTGCTGGTCTGACTTCCAGTATGGTCCTTGTGGCAGCCACCTTGAAAATTGAATTATTGCAACTTACCCTGAACTGAAAGGTATTGAGATGAACACTTTTTGACAGAATTATTATGAGATCTAGCTGTTCTTAAATGAAAATGATACTGATGTCTTAATATGGCTTGTAAAATGGTCATCTTGAAAATCAGAAAACTTTTCCACCTAAATTAATAATGTCAACAATGGGTTGTCACTGAACAAGTTCTTGTGATGTTGGGTTGATCCCCAATGACGATGGTTCTGATGTTATGTCCCATTAAGCCACCATAAAGGTCATCTTGAAAATGTGGTTACTCTACCTGACCAACCAGTAATACTAACATACTTTTCACAAGCAGTTTTTGTGATATTTTGCAGGTCTTAGCTGAAGCGATGCTGTTTGTACACCCATTATGACTGCTAAACCTTCTGAATGAATCATGGTTGTTTCTACATGGGGTTATTAATAAATGACTTCTTATGATGTCTAGTTAGTCATAAATAAAAAGAGGGCTGTTCAGATATCCATGAATTCCGCCACAATGTCTATGTGAAAAATCGTGTCACCATTCCTGAATAAATGATATCAATGGTTGGATGGTTGTTGCAGATTTGATTTCATTATCAGAACACAATGGTCTATCCAAGATTCCAATATAGTTGGTTGAGGAAGAACCGCCGACCTTCGTGAAGCTACTGGCAAACTTACTTTAGTACCCATGTTGGCCCAGCCTGCGACTCCAAACTTGAACCAATGTGTACAAGGTGAGGTGTCAGTGAGCTTTAAAGGTGAGCACCTTGGACCACTTGACCATCTGGGGCCCCTATCAGGATGGGGTTTTCACTGAAAGACTACTTGCCATTTCTAGTTGGTTGTAAAATGATAATGGTGCTGATTGGACTTTCAATAAGATCGCCATGATGGCTATCGTGAAAATCTTGTGACAGCTGTACCTCCTAGATGATTGGTCATATCCAAATTGTACTTAATGAAGGAAGTCTAGTTGGTCCTAAAGGAAATGGTACCAGTTTGATATCCAATATGGCTACAATGGCAGCCATTTTGAAAATCTTGTTCTGTTACTTCTCCAAAACGGAAAGTCTCTTCAGTATGGGATTTCCGCTTATTTCCACCATACTTGTTGTGATGTCATGATTGCCTAAAATGATGTCTTTTTGGTCATGAATGAAAACGTTGCCAATCTGACAGCCACAGCAGCTAATTTCAAAATCAGATTCCAAATGACATGGTGTCAGATGAAATGAGTTAACGAATAAAACCGAATGATGAATTTAGATTCCAAATGACGTAGTATTAAATTAAATGAAGTAGTATGAAATTAAATGTTTTAACCCAACAAACGGAATGGCAAATTCAGATTCCAAGACACCACATCATTTGGAATCTGGATTTATCATTTAATTTGTTGGGTTAAATCATTTGATTTCCTACTACATCATTTGATTAATAAAATTTTGGCGGTGATGGCTGCCCATAAGAAGTTGGTCATCAAGTTTACGCCCTGAATTCAATGAGTGTATATTATTTCCTTGCCGCCCATTGCTAATTAAGTTGAAAATCAGTTACTTTACACGCATTCTCTTTCTTTCCTGGGACAAGAAGAAAGGTGACCCGAATATTTAAGACTGAGTATGAAATAATCATAATAAGAAAATAAAACAGCCAAATGGATGAAAAAAATTAATACAAGTCTACTCGGAGGTATGATGACAAATTCCTTGTTCCATAATTTCAGAAGAAGAAAATAAGAAAAGACATTTTAGTATTCTGAGACAATGTTTATTATTCTTTGAGTATTATTCAATGACGTCAATGATTTTACTATATCCATAATAACGTAATCACAGAGACGGATTCTGCTCTTAAACTTTCGAGCGGAAAAGTCATCACCAACTAAGATTCAGCGAGTTTTTATTCATAATGCAATTATTTGAATCAGAAAATTCTTTTCTAAAGGGATGTGGATACTTCTACTCTATCTTAATGCAAGCAGTATACAGTTATACTCGGTTACTGATATGACCCTTCCCCCGTCAGTACGTACACCTTTTTATAGTGCCAAGTATCATGGGGCTGTGATTAGATACAATAAATGTTGACAAGTCATTAAAATCATTTTACAACATAAATGTATCTGAAATTTGTTTGCAATGTTGAAATTCTTACTAATATAGAAGGAGGACCTCCGGGTAGAAAAAAGAAGAACAAGAACATGTAATTCGCCGTGGAAATGCCAAAAAGTCAAACCAACTGGATGAATTTGTTATAAGAGAAACCTCCCAGAAGAGACAGAGAGTGTGTGTGTGTGTGTGTGATTTGGATTTTTAACTTAGCTTTAAGAAAATTGTCTGTCATATCGCTATGATGTCTGCAGTGTATAAGTTTATAGTGATGTCTAGCACTGGGGCATCAAGCCGCAGACATGTAGCATGATGCCCCACCCATTCACATTATCCTAACACCGGGTAGACTAATCCTAACACTAACTTCTTAATGCTGAGCATCAAGCGAGGCAGCTGTTAGTACCATTTTTATGTCTTTGGTATGACTCGGCCGGGGATCGAACCCACGACCTCCTGCATCCGAGGCAGACGCGCTAACCACTAGGCCACCAGAGCTGTCCCTCCCAGAAGAGAAGGGAGAAGTCATATTTTAAGTTGCAACAGTAATATGATTGCGTGAAAAATAAACAGCAGTATATATTTTATAAATACATAACATTTTGATCTAATACGCTAATCGTGTAGGTTGATCTAGAGGAACAGAACAAATTATGCTAATATATATATGTGGAAATGGGTGGACGTCCATTGCTTAATGAAGCACTTGCTGTTGTGTTTAAAATAAGTTTTGCAACATGGAAGAAAGATTGCTTGCATCTGAGTTCTTCTGTATCTTACGCATACAAATATTCCATAATAACCTCGGATAACTTACTGTTTTGTTAAATGATTATATATATATATATATATATATATATATATATATATATATATATATATATATATATATATATATATATATATATATATATATATATATATTGGCTGGTACACGGACAATCAGACTTTAAAACAGTCAGTTGAAAACTCTTTCTTTTCTACCGGTATGTTTTAGGTATGTTGCTGTGAAAGTACTATTTTTAGACGTTACTGGCAATATATAGTGCAGGAAAACGTGTAAGATGTGGAATCACGAGGATATTGAATTAAGAGTTTAAAAAATGATGGCCATGCACAACGAAAAAACACAGTTTATATATGCATACATCATTAGCACATATGGTCAACATAATAAGAAGATACAAACATTGCACTTAACATCAAATTGCACACATTTTAAAATGCAAGCTATCGGACAATAGGCCACATCTACATATTTACATCTTGCTCACAAACTTTAATATAAAAATGAATGATTCATAATCATATTTAGATGTCTTCATTTCTGTAATTCAAGTAGATGAAAACGAAAGCAAAATATAAAACAAAATGACGATGATGATTCTGAACTATCACACAGCAGAACAAATTATCTCAGTACCTTTTTATGTTGCCAGACGACTAGCTCAGTTGTCATGTCCCTATTACTGATGTCTACTAGATATCTAGATGACGTCATTTCTCTACGGGATTAACATAAATGTTTTATGCTTAAATACTATTTGTTCATGAGGAAAACTTCTGAAAACAAACAAACACACAAAGCCACATTTGAACAAAACAAACAAACACACAAAGCCACATTTGAACAAATCATCTAAAATATTAATGCGTGTGTGATTTACATTGGTCATGCATAGTTGCCCATTTTTAGAAAACGAGTGATATGCCACGCTGGACTAGAGCCTTAAATACTAACCATACAACTTATAAAGTAAGATTTCCCTTAAACATAGAGATAGCTGATGCTCATAATGAAGTGAGTGTGATGAGGTATATGCACAATAGCTGTCAATCACGAAGGATTAAGGACTGCATTGTTATGTATCTGATTCAAGACTGATTATTTCAGGAGAAGATTTTTACGCAGAATCAAGGTAACATTTTCATCATGGACATACAGAATGACGAAACAAATAATCGTTTAATTAAGCACTTTGGGTACTTTTCTGTTTCAGGTTGGAAATTCAAGTAGTTGTTGCGATTTATTACAGATATCCTCACATCTACTTTCGTGAACAAACCAAGACGAAAATCGTTCCCATAACTTGAACCAAAATGTCTAAATTTTAATAACGTCAAACGCATGTCGCAAGATAAATATAAATAGCAGGAATGTAATATGCTGGGCGTGAAAAAAGTGCATATAATGTCATTTATATGGAGAAATATTTGTTCTCAAATTTGAACTTTGACCATAACTTTAGTGTTCAAACAGCTTCGTTACAATGGGGCAAGTTTTCACAGTTTCTGTTCACATGCACAAAATCTGGAAGTTATTGATAATGAAGTCTTGTGGGAGAATTTCACTCACTGTTAAGAACACAATATACTTAGTTTCTTGTGTGGCATAGACAGAGTCAGTAGTATGTTTGATTTTCCGATGACATTCAGCATACAGTAATATTTTGAATTCTATGCTATGCCTGAAGGTTTACCATGCAGTATAAAACAAAACATGAAGTCCATCCTGCAACATAGATGTGAACTTAAACAGGTATCTTGCACATGATTCCATTGAAAAAACTATAGGAGTGAATGTCTAATGGGGAAAGTTCTTGATGCGCAGTTAAATATGGAAGTGATACTGTTTTTTCATCGTATATAAGCCAAAATATGTTTTGTCTGTTTGAAAAAAGTTGTTATCATCCTCACATTACTAGAAAGGTATTATAATAAAAAAGTAAACATTTGTCAGCGACAGCTTTACATATGAATGAATTGGCCAAGGAGATTCGTTCGATTCTTATAAATATTTGTTTTAAAAATTGTTTCATATTTTGACAAATTTTTAGGAAGCTCACCATACATTTCGGAAACTTCATTTGGTTCATTCTTCAGGACAATATAAAAAAAAATATGTCTTTCCCTTCCATTTTCTTTTACAACTTGCACTACATATATATTATAGATGAATCAAATATCAATTTCGTCATAGTGCTGTAAGTCTCGAACACCTGCTCCATTTTCCTTTGCTGAGCTATTTTGTATGTCCACGGAATCGTTAGATTTACTATACACAGGGTTCTCAAACGACCGATCCCCCATATTGTGGCGGAAGCCGAACATGCCGCTATATCTCTTCTTAAGAACCAGAAGAATGGCACAAGTGAATGCAAGACACGCCATAACGCCTAGAACAATCCCGGCTATGCTGGAGGGCGATAGATTCTTGTCAGAAGACTTTATCACTAAAAACAAGGAAAGAATGTATTCAGATAACAATAAAAAATAAATTGTGACTTCTGTTTTAGAATTTGCTACAAGATTCCAGATGGTGTTCCTGTGCAGAAAACTGCATTATTCGTATCAACGACTGACGCATGATTACATTTAGCTATTCTGCCACTTAAAAATTTATGCAAAATTCAAATTGACGCAACTAGCATGAACTTGCTTTATTGATTTATTTTATAAATATAAATTAACTCCCCAAAACACACATTAACAAAATACACTCGACATCCAAATTGTTATTGCTTTAATATGGAAACTCATAATAGAAACAAAACTGAACATTTTCTATGATTGAGCGAAGCCACTTATTGCTTTAAACTCAAAAAGTGTTGAAAGACGTGAAAGAAATATTAAACGAGTTTAACCTAAAATCAACTATATCAGCATGAATACATAATTTTTTGTTTACTAGTTTGGATTGGATACAATTATGGTTTTAGCTGGTTGTGCTACAAGTACACATTAAGGGGAACATAAATGTTGATTTTCATATTCGAAAGTAAAAATGATTGACAGCAATGCTTCACATAATAATGCAGATCTACAAATTGCAATCAATGCAATAACATCGAGTACAGCACCATTAGCTTCTTCATGGCTACGAAACAATCATCACATATTAATGGGCATAACCCCAATCAGAATGACACTGAAGAAAATAATTCATGGATAACAAATTTTTCCTATGGCAACTGATACATTTGGAACTTCAAAATTTCAAATTAAAGATATACAACTTCAAATGACAAAACAATAGTTACAAAGGGATAACTTGCTAACTTTGCCAAGTAAATATTTCAAATCAGGCAAGTAATGCAATTTAGAGCTGCATCTTACAAACTGGATCATTTGAAAGAATAAGACAAGATAACATGTTTTCAAGCAGAAGTTCTCTCTCTGTACAAAAAGCAAGATAATGCAGACAAAATTGAAAAGATCCTGAAAACTATGAAAATAAACTACAAATGGTATTTGCTTGTGAAATGGAGAAGATACCATGAATCCATGAATCGTTTATGAGTTGTGAGAATGCAAAAACCAGTATGCTGTTCAAACAAATGGTAACATCACAATGTTTAGATAGCAGTATCAAAGAAATGACAACTTTTAGGTTTTCAAAACTAATCAATTTCTGGAATGTGACAGACATGGTAAAATCAGTGCATTAGAAAATGTAGGAGATTTAACATGCGCATATTGCGAATTTGTATCTGTATTAATTAGGAGACCAGCGGGATAAGACGCTATGCCCAAGAGCATCACAGTTAAAGCATAAATGGTAGACATGAAGAACGTGATAAGGTGACTACAGTGTAGGTAATATCCTAGGCAATATCCTAATCTGGCAATAAATGACATCAAGGAAGAAATAAAAAGACACAAAAGTTGACAATATAAAGTTGATTTAAACGAAAGCACAATCAAGAGAACGACAAATAGAAGGTTAAAGATTACAAGATAGTCTATGAGATTATGACCAGGATAAAAGTCAATGAAAATCACATAAACGTTGACACAAAGAGCAGAAAATTCACTGAAAGAAGTTTTGGTGGAGACTCACACAGATCTTGAAGATCTACTTTTGACAGGTAGTAACTGAAACTGGGCTACTGAAATAAATGGTACAGTTTGAAGGAACAGATGGAAAACCATTGTAAAATATTGTAAATGTCAATGAGAGAAATAGACAAATGAACAACATCTTTGCTTGGATTTTGTTTCTTTTCTGATGGAATTTGCTTAGCTCTTCAATGTGTTTTTCGAACATTACATCATCAAGTCTCACGAACTCTTTATGTTGATTTGACTACTTCCACAACAAAATACACAGGCCCTTAAATATCCTCCCATCGAGTAGTGAAAAATCTTGTTACAACAGCAGGAAATTTGCCACTTTGCATCGTTTTCTACCAGAAACCATACTATTTGTTGATTCCAATACTTGACAGTCAAAGGCGTCTTATTTGTCTAGTAGTGGAATATTATTCGGGACTTGAGAATTCGTTGTCTGATAGAAACTAATGCTTCAATACAATATTCTTTTCAGAGATATTACACAATTCAACTACAGTGATGTGTCACTGTTTAAATTGTGTTAAAGCCATTTCAGCATTATGGAGAACATGTCGCCATCACATGCAGTGCTAACAAATAATTCTGAACCAATAAATTGGAATAAACGCATGGCTGCTACTTTAACTCGTTTGAAATTCTTTCCTATTGTGTGTTTATATAAGGATCAATTGTTTATTGTTTTGCAGCGAGGATTTATCATGAATTGTTTGACGATTATTGAAACACTGTTTTCACAAGTGTCGTAAAACTATATTCTGTTGTCTTTTATTCCAAAATTATTTACCATTAACTGTTATTGTTCTTAATCTATTTGTAATCCACACATCAGATGCATGTTGAAAAGTTATACCTGATGAGTCGTGAAGAACAAAAGTTTTGTTGACAAATGAAATTCATCTAAATATGTTTTTTAATTTTTTTCTTCAATTTTTCAAATGACTTGTGTTCAATATTGTTTCTAATGTAATCTGCATGAATCTCAAACCCTTCCGTTTCAAAATCTTCACCACCATCAGCAACTGGTATGCTATTTAAAGAGCAAAAAATTATACAAATCACAGTTGGAATAAAATAGGATTTTTAAAGACAAAACGATCAAGTTGAAATTGAGGAATTAAAAAGTAATTTAACATGGAACATATGATGAGACAGCAGCAAAACCTTCCTTGAAAGAAAGTTGGAAAAATGGAAGAGAAACTAGAAAAACAGATGTATGAAATATTTCTAAATGTTAGAGCTGTAAAACTTCCAAATCATTGCTATATATTGTAATTTGCACGGTGAATCATTTATTACTGATTTTTCCTCCAATCCCAAACTCAAATTCATTCAAAGATTAAAACACAACGTCTAATGGAATTAGATATTTAACTTGCATTTTGTTACTCAGATTAGGTTTACTCTGATCTGCATTGAGTACTATTTGACAACATTAAAAAATTTAGATTTCAATAATACATTAAAGGAAAATACATTAATGCTATTTAAAATAACTTCAATCATGAACTTAGCCATCTTGAATAAATGAACTTGGGGGAGGGCTCTTTCATTTCTCCACTGGATGGCAATTTGTGACATTTTAGCATCTGGTTTCACTCATCAACACAATCCTGAGTTTGTACAGTTGAAACATCCTTTTTCTTGATTAGGATTAGACAAAACAAAAGAGGTACATAGTAGGACCTGGTCGATATTAATCTCATGTTAATTGATACTTCAGATATTGTAAAGTTAGCTTTCTGCCATTGAAGTCAATACATTGCGCACCCAGCACCGTTAATGTCGAAATTTATTTCTGTTCTGTTTTTAAGTTGCTAATATTCTGAAGTTTGCCTCATTGTGAAACTTTCTTTTCATCTGTCCATTATGGTGCTCTTTATTTGCTTTTTTTATGTTGTCCTCCTTTTAGCAAGATTTACGTTTACTTTACCTTTACTTAGGATGTGTTTTGATTTTATCAACCACAGACTGCAGACAGGTCTGGAATTCATCTCTTTTTTCACCCAGCTAGATTTTAATAAACGTTTCACAATTGCATTTTAAACCGGTATCTCACCTTGAACTCGTGTTTATTTAATTTCCAAATTTCATGCCAAAAATAGAAGATGATCAAGAATATATTTGAGCAAAGAAAGAAAGAAAGAAAAACCAAGGATGGAACAGTATCCAAGCCAATACAGAAATGCTATAAAAGATCTTTTCCTGTTAATAAATAACTATGAAACCGAAACAAACAACAAACATTAGAAACCATTATTAACTTTTTTACCATGCAACACTTAATTGTGTTCTCTAAGTGACATAGTCCAATTGTCCCATATATTATTTATTACTTTGAGCTGTACTAAGCTATCACTTAACACTAACCAAGTTTTCCAGCAAATGTACATAGTGTTACAACTAAGCATTGAAAGTTCATATTAATTGATACCTTCAACTTGATGTTGTGCTGTAGGAGGGGGTAAACGTGCAGTCCATGGTGCATGAGTTAGTGAGACACTTTGTCGACTTGTCCTGGAAGGTGTTGAGGTTGATAAAATTGACACAGTGTTGCTGATACTGTTGGATGAAGTACTTGACAAGGAAACTGCCCTGCTGCTGAGTGATGTGGGACTTGCACTACTTGCTGGTGCTGATGATGTGCTAGCTATTTTCGTTGAGGCTGATGTCAGAGCTGGGATTGTTGAAGGAATTACTGAAATAAATGAACGTAATGGTTGTGTTCTATAATGAGAATTAATGAAACTGAAAATAAAAAAGATCATCTGTAAATGATAAGAATGTTTTAAGAACAATGTCTCCGAGGCTTTCAAGTAAAAGCTGTAGTTAACGTAAGAAAAGGCGCCATGTAGTCTGGAGAGAATTTTTGTTCAATAATGAAATTTTTAACTAAATAGTTAAAAATTCTCTCGCTTAATACAAATTAGCATATTCATCTAGAAATGACTAACTGAAATTGCGTGCACAAACTTATATTTGCCAAGACCAGGGCAATGGGATTTACCTCAATGCCTATGGCCTATAGACTGAAGGCACCAAATTTGTATATTTGGGGTTATGAAATTGACCCATATTTGAAAATCTCAAATACGTAGAATGATGAGATCATAGTTAAATCATATGTCTGATCGGTTATATCTCTAATATACAAACTTTAAAGTAAGAAAATTAATATAGGTTTGTTAGTTAAAACAGTTTAGAAATAATAGCATGCACAGAAAAATGTACATAAATTTTGTGTATGGATCACAAAATATATGTGAAGATAAAATACAAAATGAACTGTACCTTTATGGACCTTGCAGACATAACCCTTGTTCTGCATGCAGCGATCATCATTCCATTTGCCAGAGGAGAACTGCAATTCCACACAGTCCTCCTGATTCTTGTTGGCCAAGTCGGATGGCTGGCCATCTGCCCAGTCGATGTAAGTTACACTTGAACCATCCGTCCACTCTAGGTACCCACCTACAATAACAACACGGTTTAATAAGCCCATTCAGTCATTAGTAATTGCGTCGCCATCATGATTCGCATGCAGACAGATGTTACAACTAAAGGCTGTTATAGTCTCTAAATCTAACATCAAATTAAATACATTCTCATCATCATAATGGATTGTTATCGTTTTCCTTAACATTTGCTATCATCTACCTTCTAACTGGTCCAGACCATCTAGCAATGCAATCTGGAAAGTTAAATATCACCTTTATTGCCGTACTAAACACCCAGCTTCCAATCAGCTATATCTACTGCAGTTCTTATGACTAGGCAATGTCTCTTGAGGACGGATTTTTAAATATAGTATATAATTATGTGTAGAGTCATTGGAATTTATGTCTATACTCACTCATTCCCTTGTTGAAGCCAATCCAGACGTTCGTTGGGGCTGGCCCTAACATGTTGTCCAGCATGTTTAGGACAAACAGATTCTCTTCATAGCTGTGAATGCTGGCCAGCGTCATGCCCCGTCTGGAACACATATAGTTTGCTTCGGGCCAGGACATAGACTGGTTTGCCACTATCATGTAACAGTCATCTCCAAATAATTGCCAGCTCTTGTCCGCACAGTAGCCTCCGGACAGTGGTGTAGTCGATGGAGGATGAACTATAAATATATTGAATTATAGACTTGTATTATGAGAACATGAAGATGTACAAGGTAGTGTTAATGTGTGAATGAAAGTTTGACAGTTAACACAATTCTGCAGCATTTTTGGACAAACTTCAGCAAAACAATTATAAAAACATAATTCTTGGTAGCAGCAGACAATGAGTATGTGTGTGTGTGATTAGGATTTTTAACATACTTTAACAATTTTTCAGTCATATCGCTACGATGTCTGCAGTGTGACAGTTTATAGTGATGTATAGCACTGAGGCATCATGCTGCAGACATGTAGCATGATGTCCCACCCATTCACATTATCCTGATATCAGACTGACCAGTCCTAACACTAAACTCTTAATGCTAAGCGCCTAGCGAGGCAGCTGTTAGTACCATTGTTTTTATGTCTTTGGTATGACTCGGCCGAGGTTTGAACCCACGACCTCCAGCTTCCGAGGCGGACGCTGCAGACAATGAGGAGCAGAAAGAAGACTATTAAGGATTTTACTGCCAGACATTTTTGACTTTTGACAAATCAAAAGGTGTGTTACATTCAAAGTTGGATCAGACATTGCATTTATCCTGAAGAATAATTTATCCTGGGAATTTCTAGATTTCTATAATTTTTTACAGACTTTTTTATGATAAGGAGACATATAAAAGGCATATTCTATTAATAATGCGAGAAGAGGGTAGAATGAGATGTTTAACCAAACGTAACAAATATTTCATGGTTTTCGCTGATAAATAATTTGAGGAGATTCATATCGGAATGACGCATTTAGAAATAATTGCTAGTGCTGGTGACACTTACAATAGCTCATCTTGCATAATGAGGGGTAAGCGGTATCGCACACAGTGTCATTCCAGTTGGACCCCTGCATTGCCACACAGCCATCGTTGGCCCCCATAGTCGGTTCGTCCTTTGCCCACTTAGTGTACCTAAGCGCCCAGCCATCCACCCAACTGTATGTTCCACGGACCTGGAATTTCCAACAGGCCATGTTTAAACATCATGCAAATCTTTTAAAAGTTAATTCTTTTGTGTCCTGTGTTTGGAATGATATGTATGATTTGCAGAGGCATTCGAGATATCCATCGTCATGCCTTCAAGGTGTTTTAACAGCTGTGTAGAAGGAGCTCAGACACAATGATCAAAGTATGGACAGGGAAGAATATATATACAAAGAGACAGACAGATAGATAGAGAAATGGATGGATGACAAGAGACTCGAAATAATTAAATTGTACATGACTTGTTAAGATGAAGATAACTTTTAATTGTTTAAAAGAAAAACACTCAAAGAATTGTCGACTTAGTAACTGTTTGCTAATGTAATGTGTGAGAGTATAACCTACATCTCAGCTGGACTGATGTAACATTAGAAAGAGCTTTTTAAAGTTTGAATTGACTTTCTTTCCCACTTAGTTTCGTTTTCACTGTGTTTTTTAAATACATTTTTAATACATATTACAGTAAAAACCAGTCTACCTAACTGACTGTTGGATACAAACCACACTGTTCCCATGCAAGAAAGATAATTTGCCGAATGACATAGCAAAAGATGGCAAGCCACCGAGGACAAATAATGACCGTTTCGTACATTATAAAATATAATTAAAATATTTAGACTATAATTTTATTTTATTAAATGTCTGTTTAAAATATAATATAGCTAGTTCCTTGTATTACAAAATCATTTTGTAATATAAGAAAATGTATCATTTATATTTGCAAGGTTCCTTCCTTCTGAATAAAAACTCAGATTGTGTAGATACATAAATCATTCATTTTAGCGAGCAGCAGACATCATAAGGTGATACATACTATTGTACCATAATATTTCAAGAGATCTGTCATCACATAATTTCTGTATAATTAATGAATCGGGAAATCTTCTCCTAGAAAGGAGATTTGAGAGTATGTTATCTAAAGGATCTAACTTGTATTCCTAAATAAATTCAGGTATGTATTGAATATACAGACAACCTAGAAAATGCAGAGATTGGGCAATACAAGACTGTGGTTCCACTGTAAAAATTTGTTATTTATTCAACATATTACCTTGCTATCAGACAATCCAATCCAGATGGGTGTTGAGATATCAGATGTAATGACGTCAACGTAAGCTGCCTCATACACACTGAGGAGTGATGCCAGGTTCCCACCATCCCCTGCGCACGTAGCCTGGGCATTGTTCCACGAAAGTGGGGTTTTGTTGACTCGGAAGCAACTTGATCCATACATGGTGTAGCCTTGTATACAGATGGACTGTGGTGAACTGGATGCCGGATACGCAGTACCTGTAAAAGGCTTAACTTACGTTACACAAGAATGGACAGGATTTCAAAATGTAATGCTGACACTTTTGCGATAGCAATGCTTCTTACAGAGAGCATGAGGCTAAGGATATACCAGAGAAAAATGGGATCTCAAACAACCACCGAGTCAATGACAATTAATGCAATACAAGGACAAAATCTAAGGAGATATACTATTTCCATATGTAAGCGAGGTGGATGCACCCGAGTAAAATGTAAAAGAGAATTTCTAATTTAGAAACAGCAATATAACACGTACGTTTTCTTCTCATTTATGTTTAAAACTTTCGTAGTTTTCCTCAAATTAAAATAATTTTTGAACTTAATTGAATATCATTTTATTCTGCTTGACAATATTGGATGCAAATGTAAGCACGTTCCTAATTCTATAAGAATCAATCACAGATGAAATGTCGACAAATTTAGCAATACAGATATAATCTGATGCTATACACACACACACACACACACACACACACACACATATATATATATATATATATATATATATATATATATATATATATATATATATATATATATATATATATAGTGATCTTACTGCGAAATGCTTGACAAACATAAGCTTTAGCTTGACTGCATTGAATGTTTTCCCACTTTCCTACTCTCCGAGTGTCACTTCTCATCTGAACACAATTATCCTGAAAAAAAGGTTATCCTGTTGTATATAATGCCCATAGCAGGACGACAGTTTTGTAAAAAGTTTGTTATACTGAAATAATTAACAGTGATCTAAGTGCATGATGTATATAAATAATGACAAATTCAATTCCAATAAAACACAGTTACACCTGATTATTTGTCATCTCATAATATGACTGACATTTGACGGTTCAATTAATCCATGTGCATCGTGAGGCAGACCTAAGTAGACAAGGAGCCCGTATGCTGGACCCCACCCTCCTTCTGTAGAGGCCCATGAGGCAAAGTCTGTAGGACCCCAGTGGTGGTCTATGGGACGAAGCCCCCTGAAGCTTTTGCACTTTAGGTGCTTCCAGGGGTGTTATTTCAACTCTCTAACAGTAAACAGAACTTGCTCAAGGAAATGTTCTGGTTGTTTTGTCCGCATTAATTGGCGGAGGGGGCGAGCAAACAATACATCCACTCCAGTCCCAGATTTGCCCCTGGTATCTTCATAAATCTGTTTTATCGTCTATTTTATCGTCTGAAGGATAGTTTAAGTTTCAGTGAATGGAATTTTAGTATACAAAAGATGACTTTGCTCCGGCTTGTAAATACTATTTTATGTTATTAAAATTTTCCCAGTACAGGCCTGTCTGCTTAATTTGGAGACCCAGTAAAAGTGACAAATTTAATGGCTATTTTCCCTCATAATTGACTTACATGACTAACCGCATATTACATTATCAGGATTATCACAATAATACTTGTATGTATATTTAATTTATAATGTGTGGTTGAGCTTTGTCAGTGATTGAGGGTAGATATTTGTCCTACCTGACTATTATCATGTAACGTCTGTGTTTTGTCATCTTTATAAAAGGCAAACAAAATGTTTGCTAAAATGTAAGTTCATGCCAGTCCTGACATTGTTCACAAGTTTGTGAATTTCACCATTACAAATAATTTTTATCCAAAACATTTTGTTGCGTCATAGGTCAGGTAAGAATGTGTAGATAAAGGATTAAATAAACAATTATTCATTCCTGTTTTAATATCAGGCTGTGGAAACATTTTTAATTGGGTTTAGAATGATATCACTGGTACATCAAGATTATTGGTACAGCAACACATTCCAGATTATTGATATATCGGCACATCCAAATATTGAATCCATTCGGAATATTCTATACTTGGGGACTTGTGACGGAACATTTAGAATTATTTGGGATTTAATTCAGAACACAGTAAGTTCCTCTAAAATTTTTACTTTGTCTTTAGAGGAAGTAAATCTTTGATTGAAGTTTGCTAAACATGTTGGTTTTGCTTCTTTCTGTTACGTAGCATAAGACGATAGAGTCACAGCTATATAAAGTTACACTAAAAGGCTCGAGATAAGTATGTTATACCTAAAACCAATGAATCATCAATGAAACAATAGATTTCTCATTTTGGTTGTTTCTTCGAGTCATAATTGAGTCCTATATCATCTATTAAGTCTGCATTTAAATATTTGAAAAATTCATCAGATGATGACCGATTTTGTGGAATGTGAGGGCAGAGAAATGTCCAAAGATGGAAAATGGAATGTGAGAGCAGTGAAATGTCCATAGAGGGAATGACAAGAGTAGATACAATGCATACAATGTATTGTCTATTATTAGAAAATACATTATTTGCAGACCCATAGACTTTGTCACTCAAGAAAATGAACTAGGCTTTCAATCAACTGGAATGAGTCAAGATTTATTGTTTGCTCATGAGGTCATCTGATCTGTCCATGAGAAATAACCAATATCCAGAGCATTTTGTTGTATCATAGGCTAGGATGTGGTCTGTGTATAAAGAATGAAGCAAATAATTATTCATTCCTGTAAGTTTAGTACAACAATAGCTAACATGTATTTAACATAGGTCAAAGTGAGCTTTAAGCTCGCAAGCTCATTGATTTATAATTGGTTATGCTTTGCCCAGACATTACGTAATATCTTGTCTTTAGTAGGATAAATTGTCTCGAATAAATGGTGATTCCAATTTAGTGAACACACCTGTATATAACTAACCATGGTGTGTGTTTAAAAAAGAATTTAACTAGAGAAAAAATGAGCTTTAGAACGTTTTGCATTGTATTGTGTTATCATATATATTGCTCTCCTCTAACGTAATTGGTAAAAGAACTATAACATACTCTGCCCACTAAGTAATAGCTGTATCCACTGGGCTGTCCTCTGTCCCAGTTCGTCAGGGTAACTTCACTGTTATCTTGCCACCCATAACGGCCATCGTGATTTAGGTCATTGAAACCGATCCAAAATCCAAAACTGTAGCTTTGAATCATTGTAATTAGGAAGGCTGAAAAAGTGCGTTTGAATCTTGTATTCTGCATAATGTTGTTATATACAATTTTATGTTTAGATTGTCGAAGATGAAAATAGTGGCGAAAGAAACTCAGTACCTTGTCCACCAAAGATCGCCAAGTCCCTACTGCCGTGCCATTTACATCCCCAGTGCAGTGTAAATTCATAAGGTGGATTTGTTAAAGGGGCCAGAAAGGTTCATTTTTGGTATATAGCTTGTAAAGTACACTGCTCCTATATTTCATGATTAACGTATGAAATAATGTATTATTTCTCTGTCAAATATTTAAGAGAGCATTGGTGCAATGGGACATTGAAGCAATTGTCTGGTAAAAGATGGAACAGCACTGTACGTTGAAGCAAACTCTAAAACTAAGAGATACAAGAAGAATTGTGAATTTGCATACATATTTCCACTGTCTTTTTGTACAAACTTTATATTCAAGAAACATGAATAAAGTTTACATTATATGCTTTTATCGCATTTAAAAATGTATTGCTCCATATTTTAACTCATTAAATTATTTCACTTCCACATTTTAGAGCAGCAAAATGTGTATTCTGTTGACAGTATCTACTGTAGAAGTTTAAAACTTATATACCAGAATGGCGGTAAAATGGTAATGTTTCGTTCGGTACTGATTTTACTTACATGTTTAATTTCAATTTAAGATAGGTAAATGCATAAAATATAAATTTCTTTCCAAACAAACATTTTTTTGTAGGTAACTTGGTAAGCACATTTAGGAAGCTTGCATGAGCCAAATTTATTCCTGTTGTGCCTTTAATCTTACTGCTCAATCGACAACTGGGAACTTCATTTGCATACCAAAAGGGGTATGGCCGGTGATCTGGCAGCTGTCTGGAGTTTAGAATCCCTGTGTCATATACTGTGCTATTTTAGTGATTGTGCATAAAGCTGCAATAAAAATCTACATAAATGCTGGCATACCTACCTGGACAAAGATATGTTAATACAATTGTATAAAAACATTCTTGTTTCTTTGGAACAAGTTCCTTGCTTCAGCCTGTAGCATGAGCTAGATAAAAACTATAACCATGATGCACTTGATGCTACAGGAAACCGTGTATAGATATATGTTGGGATACCGTGTGGATTTTCAAGAAGGTGGATGATGAAGGGTCAGACAGGTAGGTTTTTAGAAAATGTACCTTTCATTTATTTGAATGATATCTGGTCTGGACAAAGGAATGTTGCTGACATGCATGGGACAGTTTGAAATTTTAAAGAATGTCCATGCAGAACACATGCCTCACGTTTATAGCACATATTTGGGGTCCAAATTGAGCAGATTTTAAGATTTTAAAAATCTGAAGCGGGGAGTGTATCAGTATTTTGAAAATTACTTCATTTTAACAGCAACATGTGAATAGTCTTCATTAAATAAATTTGATGTAAATCTAAAAGAATCCAACTAACTGTATTATACTACCAGTGAAGGTTCATCAAAAGCAATATAACTGAGCTTGGAAAAGTTAACCGTGTAGAGCACTTGATTTTTAGCATGTGTACAGTGTAGAATAGACAAACTTTTCTTCGTCCGCCATTTTAAAAAATCTCAGTATCCCTAGAATTCTACATGGTTTGCCGTAGAATACATTGTGATATATATTGTCCAAAAGGTATGCAATTATCTCTATTTGGATATGCCAAAGATTCGTTCTTCCTCAAATAGATTTTCTTTTTATAACGTGAAAATGTCCATGTTCATACCAATCCATCATAAAGACTTGAACATTTGTGTTAAGAGATGCTATTCTGGACAATAGAATGGTGCTCTATATGTACACATGCAGGTTTTTCTTTGGCAAGAATGTAGAGGATGACATGATGGTGCGGCTGGACAATGACTTTCAAATTCTTGAAAGGTTTTATTTTCATACAAGGTCAAATAATGTCTTTGAATAGATACTTTTTCACAACTGAACAAGATTTCGCAAAACTAAGTTCTAACGATGAAGTTTTTATCGGCTTTATTGACAGTGTATTCTGAAAACCTTGCTGTTGAAAATTTACATGCAAATCAATAATTATATAAGTTCTTGGGTGATGAAGTGTCACAAAATTTGGTTGAAATGGTTCATTCAGTCAACAGAAATTTAAAATTAAGTAACATTTTCAACTCCATTTCATGATAAGTTTAATGCGCTGGATCACTTTAGGAATAATTCTATTTGTAACCCGTCTAAAATTTGACTCCATCATGCTGATGTTATGTGTCAACATATTTTCAATTAATCATAAAAGACACACCTAATATTTGAGTTGAGGTCTCAGTCACCTCAGCTTGATGATACAGAAGAGATATATGGCTGCATCCTGTCAAACTGAGTTATTTCTCACATTAATTAAAATAAATTCTTTGTAATAGATTATACGTATTTATTATTAGTTGCAGCTAATAATTTCTATGTCTATAAGCACATATGAAATGTTTAATGGTTCCAGTGACGAAGTTCCGCCAGATGACTGTAAACAGTTTAATTACTTATTGAAAATTGCTAATTGTTGGAAAGTAAACAAGGTTTTCTCCTGAAATGGAGCTCCAATATAATATGCATATATGACGTGCTTTCCACATCCACAATGATGACCATAAAACTCGAGTTAACATCTCTACAGTGCTGTTTCTTTTGAGAATATAGGAACTTTTTCTATGTCAACAGCACTCACAAAATGAAGACAATCAGTATGTGTTAAGATTTAGACATGTCTATATATTTTATACTGCACAACAACGGATTGATAATTTTCAAAAGTCAATGAGGAAAGTGTAAATACGAGTTTGTGACTGAATGCGCTGATTCTAAGAAATTGGTCATTTAGAATTACTAGTTATGAATATGCTTTTCTGGAATTTGGATCGATTAATGTTTCATGAAAGCTTCAAATAGGCTAATTAATCAGTCTGTTATTCTGGCCTACCCTGCTCTTGGTAACTGTTGATGGCAGCAATCTCTCCACCCGTTGCATTGCATTTCTGAATGGCGCTTGTGTAGTTTGCCCCGTTTGCTGACGGGAGTCCTCCGAGGTAGAAACACTTGTTATCTAATGGAGTAAATCTGGAGAAATTATTGAAAGCACAACAAAACTAAAACAACAATAACAACAACAACACACAACTTTCTTCAGCAATTGTTCTGTATTATTATATACTGAAGTGTGAAACAGAAAAGTATTGGCAAAATGAAAAACAATTCCTATTATTATAATTTATGTATCTTCGTATGTTAAAGATATACCCTTAACAAGTGCCATATTTCCCATCATGGCATACTACGCTCGATTTTGTGCGCCCAATGAAGTTACATCTGTGGCAGCAGAAAGGAACACTTTCCGAGCTCGAGCAAATAAATGGAATCTGCATTACCTTTCAGACATGGAAATTATATTTTGCTGAAGAAAACAGACTCAGTACCATTTCAAAGTAGGTATTTCCCTTTAATACCCTAACAACGATTATAAACACTCAGTGATGCATTACTAAATTGGACGTGCTTTGTGGCTGGATATGATGAAATAGTTTTCAAAATGGTTAAAATGTAATTTACTACAAAAATTAGGTCATAAGATTTCCTACCGCTATATTAAGTTGATATTTGTATGGTCAACCTAAAAAAGGTTTCAAGGTTATTTATTGTAAAGTAGGTGGTGTGGTGTGCTGAATAGTGAATTTAATATTCTAAGCTTCCATTCAGGAGCAAGATTGGTAAAAAATAAAAATAAAGTTTCCTTTTCTTGTACAAATGCCAGATAAATTTGATTTTGAGGTACAAAAGTGATATGTTTTAAATCTTTGCTTCACCATGTCTGAAATATCGCGCTTTCTGTATTCACTATGAAATACAGCAGGTATTAACATAGGAAATGATATTATTCTCTAAATCCTACCATTATTTCTGCAGCAAAATATTACTGATTGAGCATAGAATATGGACAAATATATCCAGCTGTATTAGCAACCACTTCTTAAACACTTAGAAAATGTCACCTAGCAATAAGTATTTCAGACATTTGTCTTTGTGGCTACAATCTAAACGATTTCCTTATTTCACCTGTATTAATTTTAGATTTAAAAACAAATCTCACAGATTTAACTTTGAATGGAAATTATATTTAAATTGTTTCCAATTTTTCCAAGTACACACGTTTTCAGACTGTTCCGCATTTAGAAATTAGCTTGAAATGAAAGGCGGAATATAACTCTGATCCAGTGATTAAAGCAAATGATATACTGAAAAATGCAGATATATCTTGTGTGTGTTCCACTGACTTGAGTTTTCCCCAGTAACATTGTTATATGCCACAAAGTGTCGCCTAGGTCAGATGTATGATTTTTATGTCTTGTTATCGCCCTTATTTGTTATCTCCCTTATCAAGGTGGTAACTAGTAATATGTGGCGTCGTAGACCTAAATAGTCTGCCCAGAAGCAGATCGTATTGTTCAAAGTCTGTTTCTCATCCGGTCTTCTTGATATGCATTTCACCATCGCTGGAACTGTCTATTGTTAAAGATACCACAAACAAGGTATTTTTAAAAAAATGGATTCAATATTTAAGTTTCTGAACTTAAGTTTGGTATAGATAAAAGTCGTTAATCAGACAGATATCATGTACTTACTATTGTACATAGGTGTGTAGTTTGGAGGACATCCCCCCTGTGTAATCGGAGTGGGCGGAACTGTTCTTGCCGCTGTTGTCCCATTGGGTTTTTTGCAGATAAATCCCCTGACATCGTTGCAGTCATCGTCCTCCCAGTAGCCTGTAAAACAAAAGTGGGTGAATGAAACTGTATAAAATTAAGGACTTGAGAATCAAACTGTATCGATTTGAAAAATATTTTTATGTTCAAAACGTTTCTTTCTGATTTGATCAAATTTTCATTATTGATAATATGCTCTCACATTTTATTCATGACACCATGTTGCTCAATAATATTATTTGGTATCTTGAATCATACCATTAAAACTCAACAGACTGGCGCATTTTTCTTCTCCATATGCATTGTTAGGTTCGTTTGACATCCACTTCACATAATCAACAGGTGAGCCATCAACCCAACTAAAAATAAAAATAAAACATGTTTCAGGAAAGTACAAAAGTATTTGCAAAGTTAAGTTGGCACTTTTATAGAATTTAATTGTTCTGTTGCAAACTTGATATAGAGAATAATCTATTGTTCTTGTCATTATTTTAATGTTCTGACCAAAATGTATATTTCTCCTGAACTATTTAGTATCCTTTATTACCTTGACATGCAAAATGGTCGGTCATGTACTGAGATAAAATCAAAATGAAAATGTTTTATATCTGTTTCAGTTCAGTAATGATTAATGGTAACTGTTGTTGTTGTTGTTGGGTTTAACACCATTTTTCAGCACACGATAGGCTATACATGGCGGCCAGTATTAATGGTGGAGGAAGAACCCGGAAAAACCCCGGAAAGAACCACCAACCCTCGAGAAGCTACTGGCAAGCTTTCTCACATACCCACATTGGCTGAATCTTAGACTCGAACCGCCACAGACAGAGGTGAGATGGCAGTGATCCGTAACGAAGAGCGCTTTAGACCACTCAGCCACTCGGGGCCCCTAATGGTAACTGACTTAGTAACCAAATTACTCCCATAACATGGTAACTTTCCTAAAAGTGACATATTTCTGGTCAGGTGAAATTTCAGGCACCATCCCAATTTAGGTCAGGTACCCCACTTATCTCACCCAAAGGAACCTTGATGCACGGCCTCAAATCCGATCCATGAATTTGTATCTGCCTTCATGGTGAGCTGAAAGAAAGAAGTGATATTTGCATTGTAAAATGCACATTTTTTGGGGAAAAAAATTCTGTTGCAATTAATTAAACTTAAAAGAATGCCAATGTAACTGAATAGAGTAAACCCTATGACCGATTTATTTTACTCACCAGAAGCAAAGAATCACAATGAGGGTAATTTAAATATGATTCCTATTCATTTTTTTACTTTAAATATAAGGATTCCAGTTCATATTTGGTATTGCTTACACTTCTACACCGTTTAGCCTGTCATAACTTAGAAGTTCAGGTTTGGGACAGGATATGCATATCTTATATATAACTTCTTACTATAAATATGGAATATATCATAACCATATGATAACATGAAACAAATTTTAGGTCTTTGGATGATTGTTTATTTTAGCCGTTGTCCGCTATTTTGAATGTACATTTTCGACAGGTTGGGCACACACAATCCTCTTCATGTAAAGGGTGATTTTTAATTTTCTGACTGGTCTCCTCAAGGACTAAACATTATGTTTAATTTATAAAACTATAGACTGGTGATATGTTCATTCCGTCTTACTCATATGGATTATAGTATAAGTATAAACCGGCAGTGGCCAAACTAAGGAACAAATACAAATCTTTGTCTTCCATTACCATGTTGATGACAAATCCGTTTTCCCGTTCCGAGTGGATGACCACCAAGTCTGCGCCATCTTGCATGCAGTGGGTTCTAGCCTGGTACCATGACAACTTGGATCCTATCCCATACTTGGGACTGAACCAGTAGCAAGAGCCATTAAAGTAAATCCAGTCTGACCCTGAACCGCACAGTACTGAAAAATAGTTATTCTACTGCAAAATAATGGAACTATTGAAATGTTTAAATTTTAATGTAACTAATCTTCTTTAATATACATAATAAATGTTGAATGTTTTAGTCCCTTTCATTTCAGATCTCAGTCCAAAGGAACTTATCTTTCCACGATCTTAGAATTCAAAACCTGGTGATAAATTCAAAATGAAGTATTTTTGTGATTCCCAGAACACCGGAAACAATGTAGAAACTATTTTAATGTAGTACGTTAATCTTTTATTTAGAAATGGAAAAGGTTTTAGTAAAATAGAGACTAATTGTTAGAACATCATCATTTATCAAACTGTAAAGACAGAATTAAAGTTACCCATTACAGAATTACAGTTACCCATTACAGAATTACAGTTACCCATTACAGAATTACAGTTACCCATTACAGAATTACAGTTACCCATTCTCTAAGACATAATCTGGTTGATACATAAACTCCGAAGTGTAATAATTGATTGTGTAATTTAGCGGTTCTAGATATCTGGACCAGAACATACCTCATCAAGAACATCAATATAATATCCTACTGTAATGTAAAATGTGTAGACTAGAAATCTGGTAATTCTTTAATTGGATTTGAAACTTAAAAATTATTAATAGCTTGGGAACCAGTTTCCATTCTAGATGCTACTCAAAAGTTATCATTTGTTTTTCATAAAGTGTAAGACATAGTTCTGTACGCCCTCTAGCGTATACATGATAAATTATTCTGATTTTAGAAAATAATAATTCTAGACCTAATATTAGGCGAAGCAAATCCACTTCACCAGAATAATGTTTGGCCATTATCATTGAATTGTTCAACAGAAAACATTATTTGTGAAAACACATAATGAAGAAAACGAACTTTCTGAAAATTATTTCGTTTTGTTGAAAATAATTGGAGATTGCCCCTGCTTCTGATGTTAAAGAGACTGGCAAACAAATAATTTAATAAACTTCAAATTGAAGACTAGTAGGAAGTACAGCCCTTTAATCCTGTAAACCAATTTAACATGATTTATTGAACATAAATTGTTATAACAATTATATTCTCAAATATATAATTGGAGATATTGCTGGAGAAAGAAAAAAAAAACAAATAAAAAGTATTTCTATAAAGTTCGAGTTTGTTTGAAAATGAACATGAATAACAAAGTAATGTACATCAAAGGTTTTGTATCGCATACAAATTCTGTTATGTTAACTGCTTACAAACGTCATTTCAGCAGCTGAACAGGTATTGCTTAATGTTGGAGAAAACTATCAGCTGATGAACTGAATCGATGACAACAAGTGACAAAATAACAGGCTGGATTTTGTTTCTGCATGATGGCACAGGTTTCGCAGATGAAGATATTACAAGGTTAAATCAAAGTATAATTTCTTACGTGATTTATCCACTAGCTGCTCAAATTCAAAACATAATTTATATTGCACTCCAGTTGCATCAGAGATACACAAAAGGTTACCTGATAAATTAATTTATGTTAACAAGGTTGTGTCTTAGAAAGAATACTGTATATCTTTGTTACCGAGTGATATGGTTGTAAAAAGTGGTAGCTTCGTAGGATACAAGAAGCACCAAAAAACACAACGTTTCATAGTTTTAAAATGCGAGTTCGTTCATATGCAAATACAGATGTTACTAAAGGATAACTACAACAACTGATTTGAAAATGAAAGTAGATGCAAACAGCTCAGTGGGTTACAATTTGTTGTGGAATTCGAGTAAAAAACACAACATTTTATTATGGTAGTAATGAATATTTAAAAAATAAAATAAATGACTTTAACATTTTCATGACATATAATAAGAAATGATTACCAATGACTTTTAGAACAGACATGACGAAATAGGTATCATAAATTAAAAGTTGAGAAAGTTGACATCAGGAGCTGCTAAGGCACAAAACATTTGTAATACACTGTTATGTTTGCAGTATACAAGACGAAATTTATAATATCAATTAATTTTCAACAACATTGGCCAATACATCCTTTATAAAAGTTCCTCAGAGTCTGCAGTCCACAATTGTATCCCTGATTACGAATTAGAAATTAGTTGTCCATTGATCAGTCTGTATCTTTGGCTGCTTTTCTCCCTTTGAATGCATCAAACACATCATCAACTGTTTTCGGCATCATTTTAAAATCCATGCATATACAGAGAAAACACACATCACAGTCAAACTGTATGGATGTCAGTTGCTATTCTTTTCTTACGCTAACAAGTCATCCATATTTGCTGAGGATCAATGTCATTTTTCATGGAAGTCCATTTTTAGCTTGCTTATGTAATAGGAATATAGATAGCTTGGTCAGCGATCCATTCAATTCACTGTATTTAATCCTATTATACTTTTGTATTTTTGTTCCTGATATTGAGTGATGTTTGTTTAAGTTGCTGGACATTTAGAACCCTATTATATACACTCATGTTATGGCTTAGATGCGATTTATTTTCAAGGTTTATTTATTTTGAGATCACAAGAGTTGTGCAGAAGTAATTGTTTATTTTACAACTTTAACAATGAAACATCTATATCTGAAAGCAGTATTGCTTTAGCATTTTAATCCAGGTTCTGTAAACACATAGTCCCACATAGTCGTCATAAAAATTGGATCAAATACAAAGAAACATCATTTTGCTTATTTCTGCCATAACAATATATTTTTCCATGCGTAAAAACCCAGCAGGAAATACATCCTCTTCCCCCCCAAATAACAGTATATTTTTAAACAATTCCAGAACGATATGATATTGAAATAAAGAGCGAATTATTGTTTGACAAATTACAATCATTAAAAGCTATAAAGTTCGAAATTTATATACTTTTTATTTTTACCTCATAATTAATTTTCTGGAATCTATTTAACTTCTTTTCATACAGGAAGAATTTATGAGTTTTTCATAATGTTGAATGATTGTCTCGGCAAAACCAAAGCCAGAATTAACAGAAAGTACTTCCAGATTTACAACTGTATAGTGGCTTTCTGCACATTAGCCAGTAATAAACTCACTGTAACCAATGGTAAAATATTATAGGGATTTTAAAACCACTGATTAATTTTAGAAGTTAAAAAGTAGTGTAATATATCAAATGAGAAAACAGACATAATAAATTACCCTTTCAGTTTATTATAATCACTACTATGAAATACGTCAAATGTGAAATTTATGTTTTTATTTAGATTAATTCAAATTATTTCTGTGAAAACGCCATCCGTTATCTGTCTGTCAATCCCAGTACAAATCATAATAACCGTTGGGTGTAGGTGTGGGGTGGTGTCTTTGCTTGATATAATATTTAACTTGGAATTGGTACTTCTAAACTCAGCATGCAATTGTATAGTTCTTATCTGGTACTGTGTCGATCAGGACTGTTTACGCATAGAACTTGATGAAGTACATGGCGGTGTTAACAGCTTTTTTTAGCAGCATGCAGATGGAACCTGGCCATTCAGATATTTACAACCTTTTGGATGACTAAAGCCCACACACATTAATTGGGTTATGGGTCAAAATTTTGCCCAACCCATGGGTTAAATAAAGGTTATATAATTGTTTCACTGATGGAAATTTAGAATACATCCCAGAGAGAGAGAGAGAGAGAGAAGAGAGAGAATTATGTTGTCTGAGGAGAATTTTAATGGCAATATGACAACATATTCCAGACAGATAAGGTGAATAAGATACAACGTACCTAGTGGTGTTGGTGATACAGGTGGTGCTGTTGTAGTTTTGATTTGTTTTCCTGAAATAATATAGCAAACCTTTAATACTTTTCCAGTATGTGTTTGACTCAAGCATAATAGTAATCAGATGCAACAAGAATATTATTTTGAACAAAATTGAATAACACATAATTTTAAATCAAGCGGAATTGTCACTTTTGGGGATTTCTAAAAATGAGAGCCTAATTTAATCTCCTTTCTGATTCCTGTGCTAGAAATTTTATGGGTGGTTTATTGTGAAACGTCAGGCATTGTGTATTATAGGAAAATATATAAATGCATATTAAAATATTCTATGTGAACAGAAGGTGAACAAAAATTATGTTGAATATGTCTTATTCCCCATTGCACTCAACATGTCGAACTAGTCCAGAATCTGGTGTGGTCAATGACACCGAAGGGCTTTCATTCTACTGCAGTTAAAAAAATATATTTTTTGTCCATTGTTCGAATTCATTGCAAGATATTCCTTTTATTTATTTTGAATATAAAGATAAATGTCAATAACGTTTGTAGGAATTTTTACAACTGAGGATAACCTATTGAATACAAAAATAACGTATTCGGACAGCTGAAGTCTCCACGAATTATGAGTTGGATACCTTTCTGAATCTTGCACATAAAGCCCTTGGCTATATAGCAGTTATTGTCGTTCCAGTTCCGCACGTTTGTATTGTATTCCACACAATCATCATCGCCTGTGGAATCATTTGGCTCTCCTCGGTTCCAATTGGTATAGTCAACCGGCGACCCGTCTGACCATCTATGCCCTGATGAAAGTTATTTATTTTAACAACATAGATCCACAAATCTTAATGTAAATGTAAGACAGAAATTCATCGACTAATGTGATTATTGTTGTTAACTGTACATAAACAATGTCTATTTTCTGCTTCTAACTTAATTAATTTTACATGGATTATGCAACAGCTTGACAGCAACAGTGGGAATTGCGCATAATATTTATCTGATGAAATGCCATATCAAGGCTATTTCGAAAGGACTACATGCAATCGGTAGAAAACGTATGCCCAAAAGAATATTTCATTTTTCAGAAAAAAATAACATTTTAATACTTAATGAAGATTTTCAAAATACCAAAAGTGATAAATGTGCATTATGAATTTAAGAAAACAACTGTGTATGTTTGTATTATCAAGACACAGCAGACTGTCAACATCTACTTTAAGTGACATTATATCCCTACAAGCAGCTGTGGACTAAAACCATTATCTTAGCTATTATAACACACAAGCCGATTTAATTAGTCACCAACTCATACGAATAGGCACATTACGAGAATTCACACACACACACGCACACACACACACACACACACACACACACACACACACACACACACACACATGTAACGAGGCTTGCTATCTTTCCATTTAATGACAAATTTATACAATGAGTGGTATATCAAAGATATATCATACAAACGATATTTTATTTATATCAGGTACGAATACACAAGCACTTACATTTCAAATGCAGTTAAGATTGATTACAAGAAACTGGATATTGATGGAGTGAATGAACTGTGCAAAGCTCTGGCCAGTGTGCAGCTACAAAATGTAGTTCTTAACCTTTTGTGAATAATCGTAATCACCTTTGAAAACTGATAAGTTGCTTCCTTTAGTTTTTGAACTACTTTTTTCATTCATATTGATTAAATACATGTAAGACACACCTATAATTTAAACAAGAAAAATTGTTTAAATGAAGAAAGTAGGGCACTAAAATCCCTGCATGGTTAACTACTTGAACACTGAATGTGCTGGCTTTCACATAATGGCTAGCACATAGACACAAGCTGGAAATGTACACTAAGCGAAATGATGAACCAGCAAGAGGTAATTCAAACATTTAAATATATTTACAGTTCATCTAAGTCATTATTATGATTTAATTAACATTGCTACCAACCATACATAGGCGGCAGGGCGGGCGTGGGGAGCAGATAGGAGTTTGATGAAATTCTTCACCACATTTAATTTATTTAGAAGATAGGATTATTATTTTTATAGTTATTTGACTATATTGATTGTAGTTAGTCAGTGGAAATTAGTCACATAGGTTTTTTTATATACAGAGAATGTAGAAGCGATATCCTATTCTTGAAACACAAGCTAATGTTGGAACAGTATATATGCATATTAATGCATCATGGGCGGATCACAATTTGATATTCCAACAGTGGTGTTGGTATAACAAATTGCTTTAAAAGCCAATTTACCTTTGCGGATTGAAACACTTATTTGTTGGTATGAACATATTTAGTATTTAGTGGCAATTAAATCATACGATGCATTCTTACCGTGCTCTTGATCAAAGTCGTTGAATCCAATCCAATAACTATTTGTAGACGAAAATCTGTGAATAAAGAACAATGGGTCTTGGAAGTGTTGCCATAACAATTTCATCAAAAGGTGATGTTTTGTCATCCACAGATTCACCCCAAACAAAACAAAACTGTGAAACAATGGAGAAAGATACAATTTTCTGCATGGCGACCTTTGAAATTTCACAATCGATGGATAGATATATATCACATAGTACTGACTAGATATTATCAATAAACAACATAAAAATAATGTACAGTTATGGCAGTACAATATGCCAGCAATTGTATCCTTTGAAATTTCAAGCAATCTATGCAATGGTCAATATGCATACCACTATAACTTCTATAAAATGCCATTGATGTTTGTGTTCAATCGTAACTACTCAGCTTGCAAGCTAACATAAACACAACAGTTGAACAGGGATTTTATTGCTTGCAAGGTCTGGACACAAAACAGCTGTACAAGGATTTGTTGATAGCAAGACGCGCGATACAACAGTTAGAAAACAGATTTGTTGATAGCAAGACGTGCGATACAACAGTTAGAAAACAGATTTGTTGATAGCAAGACGTGCGATACAACAGTTAGAAAACAGATTTGTTGATAGCAAGACGCGCGATACAACAGTTAGAAAACAGATTTGTTGATAGCAAGACGTGCGATACAACAGTTAGAAAACAGATTTGTTGATAGCAAGACGTGCGATACAACAGTTAGAAAACAGATTTGTTGAAAGCATGACGCGCGATACAACAGTTAGAAAACAGATTTGTTGATAGCAAGACGCGCGATACAACAGTTAGAAAACAGATTTGTTGATAGCAAGACGCGCGATACAACAGTTAGAAAACAGATTTGTTGATAGCAAGATGCGCGATACAACAGTTAGAAAACAGATTTGTTGATAGCAAGACGTGCGATACAACAGTTAGAAAACAGATTTGTTGATAGCAAGACGTGCGATACAACAGTTAGAAAACAGGTTTGTTGATAGCAAGACGTGCGATACAACAGTTAGAAAACAGGTTTGTTGATAGCAAGACGTGCGATACAACAGTTAGAAAACAGATTTGTTGATAGCAAGACGCGCGATACAACAGTTAGAAAACAGGTTTGTTGATAGCAAGACGTGCGATACAACAGTTAGAAAACAGATTTGTTGATAGCCAGACGCGCGATACAACAGTTAGAAAACAGATTTGTTGATAGCAAGACGTGCGATACAACAGTTAGAAAACAGATTTGTTGATAGCAAGACGTGCGATACAACAGTTAGAAAACAGATTTGTTGATAGCAAGACGTGCGATACAACAGTTAGAAAACAGATTTGTTGATAGCAAGACGTGCGATACAACAGTTAGAAAACAGGTTTGTTGATAGCAAGACGCGCGATACAACAGTTAGAAAACAGGTTTGTTGATAGCAAGACGTGCGATACAACAGTTAGAAAACAGGTTTGTTGATAGCAAGACGTGCGATACAACAGTTAGAAAACAGATTTGTTGATAGCAAGACGTGCGATACAACAGTTAGAAAACAGATTTGTTGATAGCAAGACGCGCGATACAACAGTTAGAAAACAGATTTGTTGATAGCAAGACGCGCGATACAACAGTTAGAAAACAGATTTGTTGATAGCAAGACGCGCGATACAACAGTTAGAAAACAGATTTGTTGAAAGCATGACGCGCGATACAACAGTTAGAAAACAGATTTGTTGATAGCAAGACGCGCGATACAACAGTTAGAAAACAGATTTGTTGATAGCAAGACGTGCGATACAACAGTTAGAAAACAGATTTGTTGATAGCAAGATGCGCGATACAACAGTTAGAAAACAGATTTGTTGATAGCAAGACGTGCGATACAACAGTTAGAAAACAGATTTGTTGATAGCAAGACGTGCGATACAACAGTTAGAAAACAGGTTTGTTGATAGCAAGACGTGCGATACAACAGTTAGAAAACAGATTTGTTGATAGCAAGACGTGCGATACAACAGTTAGAAAACAGATTTGTTGATAGCAAGACGCGCGATACAACAGTTAGAAAACAGATTTGTTGATAGCAAGACGCGCGATACAACAGTTAGAAAACAGATTTGTTGATAGCAAGACGCGCGATACAACAGTTAGAAAACAGATTTGTTGAAAGCATGACGCGCGATACAACAGTTAGAAAACAGATTTGTTGATAGCAAGACGCGCGATACAACAGTTAGAAAACAGATTTGTTGATAGCAAGACGTGCGATACAACAGTTAGAAAACAGATTTGTTGATAGCAAGATGCGCGATACAACAGTTAGAAAACAGATTTGTTGATAGCCAGACGTGCGATACAACAGTTAGAAAACAGATTTGTTGATAGCAAGACGTGCGATACAACAGTTAGAAAACAGGTTTGTTGATAGCAAGACGCGCGATACAACAGTTAGAAAACAGGTTTGTTGATAGCAAGACGCGCGATACAACAGTTAGAAAACAGATTTGTTGATAGCAAGACGCGCGATACAACAGTTAGAAAACAGATTTGTTGATAGCAAGACGTGCGATACAACAGTTAGAAAACAGATTTGTTGATAGCAAGACGTGCGATACAACAGTTAGAAAACAGGTTTGTTGATAGCAAGACGTGCGATACAACAGTTAGAAAACAGGTTTGTTGATAGCAAGACGTGCGATACAACAGTTAGAAAACAGGTTTGTTGGTAGCAAGACGTGCGATACAACAGTTAGAAAACAGATTTGTTGATAGCAAGACGTGCGATACAACAGTTAGAAAACAGATTTGTTGATAGCAAGACGCGCGATACAACAGTTAGAAAACAGATTTGTTGATAGCAAGACGCGCGATACAACAGTTAGAAAACAGATTTGTTGCTTGTAAGATGCTGGACACAAAAGCTCTTGGACAGGGATTTGTCGCCTCTATATTTATTACCATACGTGGTCAATAACTTCATCACACATTTTAACGAAATAATTTATAATAGATCTCTTCTATTGATCATAACACATCAAATTCGAATTAAAATAGCACGGGATGTCCGCTATGCCTTTCTACTTTGAAAGAGAAATGTGATTATACTTGTAACTAAAAGTCGTATGTGTTTGGTATTGTGTATGCTTGCATTGTACTAACATGTACTAATAGATAAAGCGAGTTATTCAACCAGTTAAAGGGTACCGATGAATGCCTGCCATTAAATATCAAGCATTAGTCACTACCATATGATTGGTTGCTTTTTGTTCCTTCTCTTTCTGGGGTGCATATACTTATCTTTCAGTGGGATCATTACTAGAAGAATATCTTATGCTCTATAAAAAAATAAGTAAAACAATTATACCTATATAGTTCTGGAAAAATAATGTTCGTGTCGGCAGTCAAGGGGAAGTTGGTATAGAAAGATTGTGTCCTGTCAAGTGGTAGTAGTGGAGGATATGTGACTACGAAAGCAAACCCCTAAATTATATAATTTATATCCATTCAATTTAATTTTCCTTGTTTATTTTCTTAATTTGTCTCAAACATATATATATTCCATCACTTCTATCCATCCATCTATTAGTCCAGTTAGCAAGGGAAAAATGTGTATCGGCATTCGAGATGTAGTGTGGACAAAAGAATGTCTAGTACAGGATATTCCACTGCTCGAGCACACTTCTAAATATTCTCGTTTATTACTGTGCAGAGGGACGACAACACCAAGAGCACATTTGCAAATTTCTAAATCTCCACTATCTCCACAAAATGTATCAAAATATGCACATGAAAAAGAGAACTAGCATATTTCATAAATGGATTTTCTCTTCATTGATCATTTCAGGAACATTTAAAGAATAAAAATCTCTATATCATAAACTTCATATTTATGTTCAATTTCTTTAGCATGCATTAGATGTAAATTTTATCACACGGTTCTTCTCCAAAACCTCTAAATATATGTACATTTATAACATAACTACCAAGATATTTTAATTGCAAAACTTGGTACTAAGATGGATTTTGTCTGGAATATCTCATTTTGTCAATATATCATGAAAAAGCCACCAAAAGCATTTTGTTATAAACTTTGCGTTTGAGTCGAAAATGTAGTAACATCAGTACAATAGGTGGTGGGGATCACTGGTTTAGAGAAACTATTGCCAGTTTTGAAACAGATAAGTTTGTCTATTTTATATTTGGAAGTCATGAAATTGTCTGATGATATTGAGAAATCCTGAATTGTCTTGAGGTTGGAAACTCTACATCATATTAGTTAATGTTACGACAAATTAATAAAACTGGGGAATATGTGCTGGCTATTATTATATGTGTATGGAAGGTGTGGATGGCTTCTGGTTTTTCCATAACATTTTACGTGTGAGGAGAGAGAATACATAAGCATAAGATGATCACTGGTCTAGAGTTTTCAAAACAATACTGGATCATTGGATTCTTAAGGCATTTAGTACATGAAATTTGAACGCCAGTGCCCAGTGTTTTTCAAAACATTTTAAAGGCCAAAGGTGTTTTATTAATATTGACTAGGGAGTTTTTCAGATTTTTTAAAGCCATGTACCCCATGTGTTTTCTTATAAAATTTGAAGTCGAATGGCTCAGACTTTATATGCAAAAGTTTGAAGTTTATTTTCTTGCTTTATCTATAGGTTTTATATATTTTGACGACAAATGGCCCAAATTCTTTCTATAAAGGATTTGACGACTAATGTCCAAGTTTGTTTATTTGCTTATAACAAATTGAAAGACCTTTGGTCTACGTGGCCCAGTTTTTCTTTTATCAAATTGTTAAAAGCCAATGACCTATGTTTTTCAATTAAATCTGGAGGACCAGAAATGTGGTTTAGTATATTGTCTTCAAAATCATGACGGTGGATGGTCACATCTTAGTGTTTCCAATCATTTTAGAGTGTACACATCTGGTTAATTGGTTTAAATTCTTCAGTGTGTCAGGATTCGTTTTCATACTAACACTTATGTACTTAAAAATAGTTTGCTCTCGCTAGAGGAGATATACATTTTCTTTTCGTGATCATAATGTGGGCATTTTTGCAAATTGTACTATATCACATTTACTGCTGATGGGTGTTATATAGAAGGAAGGTTGGTAGAGGTATTCTGGTGCCTCTTCAACAGGAAATGATTCATAAGCTGTACAAGCGTGCACACTATACCAATAGTATCTACGTTTTTCCATCATCCTAAACATTGTATGCACAATTCTCTTATGTATTCTATGCAGGACATTTAACTTTGCAGATATGGATTTGTTCAAACACCGATATAGGTTTTCTTAATGCGATAGATATGAAGGGATATACAGGGAATGATATTTGTACAAAGGAGAAACGTTTGAAGACAACGATTTATGCTGGGCGCATTCTATTTTTCAAAAATGTCATCCAATTTAAAAAAATAAACTTCATTCAAATAGACTCACCCAAACATAAAGTACGAGAAGGCAAAGTTTTCCTCCTGTCTGCTGTGGAGACTGATAAGCTCGGCACCAAGATTCCGGCAGTAATTGTTGGCGTCAAACCATGACAATTTAATGTTCGTAAAACCCTGATATATATATATATATATATATATATATATATATATATATATATATATATATATATATATATATATATATATATATATATATATATATATATTCTAGCCATAATCGCAAATGTTTCAATGAGCAGAGAAAGAGGAGTATAAGTTTGCTTTTTAAAATTTTTTTACGTTAGAATGCAAAATATTAAGCACAACTTTTAAATGAATTAAGATCGGTACTTATTCATTAGTCTCTACATAAACTGACATCAGTGGACAATACTTGTCTCATATTCATGAAAGATAAAATTTATGTAATAGTAAAAGAAGGAAAATGTCCAATCTCAATTTACGTTATTCAATTCATTTATCTTTAAAATGCACAAATTTACTATAAAGAATGACCAGAAAACCAATCTGCACATTTATAATATAAATGGCACCTTGTCGATAAATTGATCTCTTTGCGTGTAAATGACACTCCTTCTCATATAAGTTTACCCCACCCCTAGAATCCCAAAACATATTTGCTATTTGTTATATGCTTTAAATTGAATATTTGAAAAATTATGTGAATTTATTTTTTCCTTCACTTCAAGTAGATAGTTGATTTCAATTGTCGCATCTTTTAACAACAGTAAACAACATTACTAAACAAAAGGTAATATCAAAGTCAATGTTAAAATCTCACTGTAGTTGAAATAATTATAATTCTTTTTACGTGCACAGCCTTTTGTTAACAAGAATTGTTATCCAAAAGAATATGTCATTTTCATTAATGACACAGATAGCCCTATATGAAGTATTCTGCATGAGAAATAAGGTAATCAGTATTTACTTTGTAGCAGTAGCCTTGGTTATCGCGCCAGTCAGACGGACATGAAGCCATCGATGGCGCGGTGATGGTGGACTGAGGTAATGTGCTGAACCCCTGGCGTAATGTCTGACATATGAAGTGGTTTTGGGTGGTGCAGGGAATGTTAAGCCATACACCCACAGGCTTGCTGGTGCTCATGGAAACACAGGTGCCCCTTTCGTTACCTGTCCAGAAAGCAGATACATGTCTTACAATATATATTCAGTGTTATATATATATATATATATATATATATATATATATATATATATATATATATATATATATACTGCTGATGGGTGTTATATAGAATATGAAGGACCAAATAATTCATTGCAAGAAATACAGTTAAAAGCTAGGTATTACCCAATAAAACTTAACGGTTCTCAGAAGAGCTGTAAAAGGAAATCACAATAACATATTTGGTGAAATCAGAACATTTTATTCAAATGTAAGCTTTACGAGCGAATTTTGTTTGCCCCAACAACACAATCGTTTCTATGTTTTTGTGTGTGACAAGAATGATACACCGAACGTTATTTTCTGTAAGTTGCAAAATATTGTACATTATTCAGTGTACCTGATCAAAACCTAGGGATTTCCGGCATTCATCTTTTTATACGCAAGAAAAATTCTGATTTTATAATTTAAACTTCAAATAATAGCTTTTAATGTGAGAACTTAAAGATAAAAATCTAGTTTAGAGTATTATTCTGAGCAGCCAGTAGAAATTAAAATCAAATCGAACAAAATTCGTAATTGTATTACAGGTATGTGAAATCAGACAAAATTAGTGATTATATTACAGGTATGCAAATTCAGAGTCAGTCTCTTTAAATCAGCTGGTAATTTGAAAGGCCCAATAATAGTCTGATAGCAAAACGGATTTTACTGCTCAGAATCTCTTTTACTTTTCTTGATCACCTGTATGGTTGAAGTTCCATGCTGTGTACGCCAAGCTGTTTCCACTCTCCCATGTATAAGTTCCGTTATTTGATCTATCTTTCAGCCCTATCCAGTATGTCCCCATCCGACCAGACAGTTGGGAAGCGAGGAAAGCCTGCTGATGACTTCAAAAAGACAGTGAAGACTTAGAAATGGAAATGGAAATCAAAGAAAGATATTATGGACTGGGACACACCTAACTGCACCAAGAAAATCTTCCACGTAGAATAACCAGCAAGATTAATTTTCAACAAGATCCGTGTAAAAGAAACCACTGTCGACGGACACACCGTATTCATAGTAATAATACTGGGGAATATATATAACAAAAAGGTGTCGATCTCTTATTATTACCTAAACGTCTGGTGCTATCCTAGTACATTTAGATGGTGCCCAAGATTATGAAACTCCATTAAATTGCTTTAATTAAAACTCCACTAAAATTCTAGTTTCTTAGTCGTAAGGTCTTGATTAGTAGCCAGTAAAATAATATATGTTGTGTCAATCTGAGTAACATAAATATTTAACAACCTTGAGATGGAATCTGCTGTACAGCTTCTAGTCTTTGATTTGCAGTGACTTATGTTACAACTGTATCAATATCTAAGAGTGCATTAAACAGTCACATGTAAAATTAATGTGTTTCAATGTCATTGCTTTGCATAACTCTTATCTTAGAAGTTCAAGATTGCTGACCATCACTCTTTTCAAAACGTGATAGTGCATAACAGCTTGAAAACTCAACACATCTGCATAAAAACAAAAACAACCACCTTTTCAACACAAAGATGATAAGAGATTCAAGCTTTTCTTTTCCCCCTCAAGAATTCAATATTCATTATTATCCCATCTGTTAGTTAGTATTTGATGCATGCTATTTAGTCAAATATGTTTCCTTTCAAGGTTGAGAATATCAAGCAATTGTTAGGTGCAACTTGTGGAGAGGAGACCCACCTATCACTTATCTCTGCCAGCCCGCCTCCAGTGCCCTGAGACCTGCAGAACGATTCTGCGTCCGCCTGATTACTAAATCTGGAGGATATCACAACATAGCAGTAATAGCCGTATGGTTTCGAACCAGGCTGGAAAGAGAAATAATTCATAAGCACATGCTAATTTTGGACACATTAGTAAAATTCCTTGTGGAATAACTGATACATGCTCAAACAAGCTTACCTTATGAAAACATCTTTAAGCAGTTTGCACAAAATATTTTTCAACATATTTTTGAAAGCATCCGAACTTAATTGAAAATGAAGATAACGTGTATTGCTTGTAATTGTTGATTATTTCTAGATTTAGATTATATCTTTCTAAAATTGTTTTTTTTTTGCAAGGAAGAAATAACTGAGAGCTCAATCCAATCAAGACTGAGTAATAGTGACCTATTATTGACACAGCTAATCTTATATCTAGGCTGGAGAAAATGCTTACAACATACATCTTGTATGATGCTCCATTTGTTTCGTTTGGTCCATTTTAAAGTAGTTACATAATAAGTCAGTGATCAGAATGTATTAATATACCAAAACTTATTTGTCTTATAATCTATATGTAGATGCAAGTTGAAGAATAAAATATAGGTAAGATTTATGATATTACAATACTGCATCCTGTTGGTGCTGCCACTGCAGTTGGCATCACTGTTTGTTTCCTTTTACACACGAATCCATTTCTTTGATCGTCACATTTTTCATCATTCCACGTGCCATCCTGAAACGATATTAGCGCCAATAGTGCATCTGTTGTCATTGCAGATATTCAACACTTGTATTATTGCTCGGTCTGTGTTCTGGTATTAATAATACTTTTCATTCAATCAAGATGCTTTTACAAACATTCCTTACAAATAACTGGTAGGTGTAAATTAAAATGATTTTAACCCTATTCGTGCTTAGAACGGGGAATAAACAAAGGGACAATAAGTTATTGTGGCCAATCTGATTTGTGAGGAAAATACATTTATAAATGACAAATAATATGACATAGCTTATTGCATAGAAGATTTGTAAGATACCAAATATATTTTGGTAGGCAAAAGCCAATGCATAACAGTACAAGTTAAACTTTGTTTGCTTGCCTCCCTTGCAATAATTTCAACAATGCACACATCAAAGATTCAATCAAGCATTTTAAAATCAAAATTGCAGAAGATTCCGCCAGGTAAATTTAAAGTTAACATGTCCTGAACATTTTATGGAGCATCTTTTCCGTGGTTACAAGGTTATTAACTTGAATATCGGGATATGTAATTTATGGCTGAATTCAAGGAGGGTACTGTTGACTTGAAAATAAACGAGGTGATTTTTTATTGATACAAATACACATTTACAAATGCAAACAATGTTAGGGTATGATGTAGGTTTTATACGAAAACAATTTTACCCATTCAAATGAGGATCGGGCATGGTTTCTTTTTCATGCAAGCAAACAGTTACACAAAAGAAGAATAGGCTAAGACATCCTTTTCATCTCACAATACACTTACGCATTCAAAGGAGGATGGGTATGATGTCTTTATTTTATAGAAACACACACTTACATATAAAAACAAGGGTAAAGTAATGTCTTATTTATATAAAACAAATTTATACATTCAGATCGGTATAGGGTGTGATGTTTGTTTCATATAAAAACTGTCACACATGAAAACGTGGATAGGTTATGATGTCTTTTTCATACAAAAACATTTACACATTCAACAGTAAACATGGTACGATGTCTGTTTCATAGGGTATGGTTTCGTTTTCATGCAAACACACATTTAGCCATTCAAATGAGGATAGGATGTGATGTCTCTTTCATGCAACCATACATTTAGACATAAATGTGAGGATAGGGTGTGATGTCTCTTTCATGCAACCATGCATTTAGACATAAATGTGAGGGCAGGGTATGATGTCTTTTACATACAAACATATTTACTCATTTAAATGAAGATATATGTAATATGGCCAAGTAGTCTAAAGCGCTCACCGTTACAGATCGCTACCATCTCACCTCTGTCCGCATGGGTTCAAGTTTCGGACTCAGCCAATGTGAATATGTGAGAAAGCTGGCCAGTAGCTTCACGTGGGTCGGTGGTTCTTTCCGGGGTTTTCCCGGGTTCTTCCTCTTCCTACACCATTTATACTGGCTGCCAGGTATAGCCTATATTTTGCTGATAAATGGCGTTAAACCCTACAAAAACAAAAAATAGATGATATGTCTTTTTCATACAAACACATTTATGCATTCAAATGAGGCAAAGGTGTTATGCGTCTCTCATAGAAAGACAAACTCATAAGCACAAATGAGTGTGTAGTGTAATATTGTTTTCCATTCCAATTATTATTTCTTCCCATACAAATACACATTTGCACAGATAAAAGGGTGTTATGTTTTTCATTATTGAAATTCTTTTTCTTTATACAAACATATAATTACATGTGTTACACACCCAAAGGAGGTTAAGTCTATGATATTTTTTAAATATAAACACTCACTTAATCCTATGAATTGGGGAGGGGTTTTAGGGAGAGGATATTTACATCAAATGTGCGAAAAATGGATATATTTCATTGATTGGGTTCAGAACTCTGTATTTTCTCGAGTGGCAAAGTGGGTGAAAAATATTTTATTTTCTGGAATGGCTAAGTGGATAAAATATATCCATTAGTTACTCGTAGTAAGCAAGTTTTCTTTTGCATTGTTTTTTCCAACGTATTGGCCAGCAATATGAATAACATACTGAAGTTGTAGATTGCTTACTTGATCCTGCATGCTGTGGCGGTAATGTGCTGCTGGGTTTTGTGAATAATCACACAGAAAATACAAACTGCAGATCTATTTCCTCATTCAAAGTAAAAAATCACAATAAGAAAAATAGAATAGCCACCTTGTTGGATCTGAATTCGGTTCGTCCTCAACCGGATGCAGCTGTAACTGTTGCTCAACAACACAACTGTCGAACAATGACTACAAAATGTCTTGCTTCTGTTATCAGTGTCTAATGAAAGGCAGTGAGGAAATATGACATTATTTCACTTCAGTGAATGATCGAGATTATTTCGCTCAGACAATCCACTAATTCAGTGTCTAGCATAACTACTTTTTTCTTCCATTAATTTTTGTTCTTTATACAAATACAAAGTTGCATACTGACAAACACAGTATTATAAGATGGCCATGATGCAGTATCTGTAGAAAGGGCGATGTAGCCATCTTGTGGTATATTAAATACAGCAATGATATTAATTTGTTTTAGAGATTGATGCTAATCACATAGTTGGCATCATATTAAGATTAGCTTAAAATATGTTAATATTCTTCTTCTAATTACCGTTTCAAGGATATAATACTGAAATCTACTCGGATTATGTAGACAAACTGCACAGTCTTAACACTCTGCAGTTAGAGTATGACATCGTCTTCCTTATTGGTAATTTATTTAAAATTAGTGTTCATACACAAAAGATACAAAAAGTAAAATGCTGCATTCTCTTTTTCGCAAGAATTTGTTTTCTTTGAGTACGGTTGATTCTTACAAAAGTGCCTGAGCAGCAGAGAGGGAGAACAGACCTTTCGCTAGAAAGTCATTTTAAAAAAAATTAAGCTTCCTACGACAATGAAAAAAATAAGGTCAAAAACGCCAAACAAAGCCTCTAACTTACCGAGAGTTTCTCTGATTGGGTTAAATTTTTGTTACTTTATTTGTGTCGTTAGTGTTTTTTAAAAAGTATGTGCATGTGTTTACCCCACCGTGACGTTTCACTGAGGTCGCACCCTCTCTGTTGCTACAAATGTGTGAGTAATTAAATCAAGCTCTCATCCAAATATTTTATCAAGACTTATAAGATATCGTGATCCAGGATCATATAAATTTATTGTTATAAATCCGCGAGGGTAATTAAATCATCAATGATAAAATAATGGCACCAGCTACGGAATCTTACACAGCTAGATTAGCTCGAGAGCGACTAGAAGCAGTAAAGAAATTTCTTCCATTCGTGATTGTGTCAGGTAAAAACTACAAGAACGACAAGAATCTCAAACTGAATTTGCAGAAGATGCAGAACAATTATTTAAGTCTGTTACGAAAATAACTGAAAGAGTTGCTTCTGACACTGAAAGTCTTCTTCCACCAGTAAGTCAAACTCAGCTGAACAAACTGAAAATATTAGCAAGAAGAACTAAACAAACGAAAAAGATTTTACGAGGACTTCCAACTGAAATAGCTGCCGCACAAACTACTGCACAACTCGAGCATGAAGGTATCGACGAAGAAGAAGAAACAACAAAGATAAAAATAAAAGGGAGAAGGGAAGTTGATATCAAGGAAAAATTTACTGAGAATGGTTAGCAAGTAATAAAAGAATGACAATATATTTGAATTAGGTGGGTTATGTTAAGGGTTTATATCGTAAAATATGGCATAATTGGGTTTTCTGTATTAACCAAGAAATTGACCAAATAAACTCGAGTGATCCGTTGTATCAAAATTGTTTTGCAGGAATAGACAATTATTTCAGGATGATGGAAACACAGGGCAAAGATTACCAATGGAGTCAGAATCTTCTCAAACAAATACTTCTGAGCAAGAACCTTCCTATCAACTTCCTCAACCTCAGCAACAAATAGAACAACAATAATCTTCTTCACAACAGCAAGAGAGGATGTTCAAACTTGAAAAGCCTAGAGAGCGACTTAAAAAAGAAAATGTAGAAAGATCACCCTTACGACTATGGAAGACAAAAGCGGATCAAACAACAAGTGACGAAGAAGGAGCAACTGGCAGTGGTTTTGTTACTCAAGGAAGTGGTTTTATTGCTTTTCCTAACAATGTTCTTTCTGGTGTAGAACAACTAGAAATCATCATAAGATGGAAACGTGCTGGAAATAATTCTCCAGAAATTATTAATGAAGCAGCTGATATTTGTCGAAGATTATTTAGAGGCGGTATCATGTAGATTAATGTTTATCGATCTCTTATCGATGGAATCATTGATGATTATTACAGCGATTAGATAAATAAATAGTAAATAAGATGATCGTACATAATGCTCAATGTTGACCGATCAGGGTGTTGAATTCGCGATTACCAACTTTCGAAGCAATTTACGATGATGGACTTGGCGATGTTGTTAAAAGTTTATTTGCGAGGATAGCCCCAAAAGCAATACCGATTGCAAATCAACTAGGAATGAAATCTATTGATCCTGTTCGTGAAAAAAGTCCTGGCGCAATTGGTAATGTTGCTGGTAAAGCATTCTCAGCAATCAAAGAAAGATTAACATGATTAATACGACGAAAACCTCAGCCACTAGTGAAACTGGCCAGCACCGAAGTGGTGCCTGGAAATGCTAGTCAAATAATAAATCAAGCTGCAAATGAAAAACTTAGCAGAGTTGGCTGCTAATGAAGTCGCTCCTGCAAAGTTGATAAATGAAATTAAGCCGATAAATATAAGTTTTATTTCAGGAAGTGGTCTTCTTGTTAGACGAAGATAGTTATAATAAAATGTTCAAGCGTATATCCGATCCAGCGTTCGACATGGACGCACCAAGTTTTAAAGATGAATCTATATGAGGTGTACCTAACGCACGAGGAAGAATCGAACTACAAGTTCAAGATACAAGCAGATATTTCTTACCTGCTGAAACATTCATTGAAGTAGAAGGAGAGCTTGTAACAGATGTCCCACTTAATACAGCATATGGAGCCGATATTGTAGATGGTTTTGTTAATAATGGTATTATGGCATAGTTTGATAGCGCTACATAAATGATTGACGGAAGAAATATTGAAACAATTCAAAAAGACGTTGATGTTGCTACAACGATAGTAAATTTAGCAAGATATTCAGATGATTATACAAGATCAGCTGGTCCTGTAAATGACGTTTGTCAAAGATAACATGGATCATCCTGAAAGAAACCAGTATGATAGAAGACAACCAAGAAACAATGCAGGCACTGCTGACATTGTTGGTGAAAACATGATTATTAACATCAGACCAAATTATAACCGAGAATTTGCTATACGTAAATGAATTTTGAAAGTTGGTTGTAGAGGATTTTCATGCACTATTCGATTATCACACATCTTTGGATTTTGTAGAAATGTCAGAAAGGTTATAGTTGGAGCAAAACATACAACTGTACTTGTAAGAAAGGGTAACCATAATGATACTATTTGGCGACCAGACGTTGTTGCTGCTGGTAAATTAATATTGTTTAAACTTTCATTGTGGATGCTAGTAATGACTTCATCAATTGCTGAGGAACAAAAATTACTTTCTTTTTTGGATTCAGGTGGTAAATTATTGTTATCGTGGTTAACAATGACCACAGAAAGCATTCAGAGTAATATTGCTGGGTTATTTACATGACATATTGCATCACAACAAGGAGTTTCTTCGCCAAGGCATATATTTATCGCTTTACAAAATGCTGATCGATTAGATAGTCAAGAACGTAGTCATATGATATTTGACAATTTTGCAGTTAGTGAAGTTTCTTTATGGATAAATGGACATCAAGAACCATCCAAAGATATAATTTTAAATTTTGAAAATAATTGCATAGCACATTCATATCATTGTTTAATGAGATTCATGGGAAATGATCAAAATATAGATACCGGTTTAAAAATGTCAGAGTTAGATTTTAGAAATCTGTATCCGATCTATTACTTTTCACTGGAACATCTTGATTTGTCTAGACAATCTGTTGTTGATATTCATTTTCGAGCTCGTGTAAATCCAGGCGCTGGTGTTAATTATAGAGCAATTGCAGTTCTACTTAGCGACAAATCAATGTTGCATGATGGTGTTGGTGGACGAATGAGAGTTATTGATACCCCAGTGGAAAATATGTAACACCGTTTACAAAATGATGTGTAAATTTGATTACTCATGATATCTATAATATCATATCATCTTGTTAGTGTCAGTCTGACTCCTGGTCATATTAAGAAGATTCAATAAAATTCAGCAAAGAACTGTGGAATGAAAATATCACTAAATCGAGATCAACTCGTAGGTGGTCAAAATAAGTTATTATTATCAGAACGTCAACTTAAACATTTCAAAAGCACTAAACAATCAAAAACAGGCATTACAATTAGTATCTCTGCGGGTGCGATTAATGACTCAATTGAAACAGGTGGTATATTTCCACTTCTTGAAGCTATATTAGCAGCGTCAATAGGCGCTGCAGCTCCAGCTGTTACAAAACAGCCGCACTTGGTGCTGTAGGAAACGTTGCTAGACTGGCATTAAAAAGCAACAGGAAAAGGATTTAAAAAAGAGGGAAAGGTCTAAGATTATCAGGAACCCCTTATCGATAAGGAAAAGGTCTGAGATTTCCAGGAACACTTCGTTAGACGCAAAGCGTCTTCTTCCAATGTAATTTGTGATTTACTTGATGCTGCTAAAAGATTAAATATCAAACATTTTATAGGTGTTTTTATGCATGATCAATAAACAGAACGACCAGATAATATTGAAACCGGTATCATTAATTTTGATGAAAGTTCTCGCCGCAGTACTCATTGGGTTGCATACGCGATTGATCCACAAGGAATTGTTTATTTTGATTCGTATGGGTTGGCTGCACAGAAAGAATGTATAAATCACATAAACACAATAAAAACTCCAGTTTGGTATTCAATATTACCAAGACAAACAATAACAGATCCGCCAATATGCGGCCGTGAAGTAATTGCTGTACTCGACGCTGTATCGAGATCAACATTTCCATCTCATAAGGTAGTGCACGATTATGCAATTAGACAATTTAAATAGATCTTAAAGTATAATGATACATATTTACGGAAGATCTTCCTCTAAACAAAAACAAAAAACTGACGGAATAACTCATGCAAATATAAGTAAACAGATTACCGATGAAATATCTGAATTATTAAATCTTGCTAATGTAGATCCAAACGAAGTGGTTATATTTCAAGATAAACGAAGAACATTAAAAGCAAGCAATCTTTCATTAATCGATATTATCGTTAAAATTAATGGAGTAACTGAAAATAACATAGCTGGGTTTGATAGTAATAGAAAAATTAAGCCTGGTGTTATTATGTCAACGATAATAGATAATAGTTATGGTCGAGTACAAAAATATGGTGATGCAATGAATGGTAATCTCAATATGGCTAGTAATACCATTGCATATTTGAGAGAAACATCAATAGACGATGAAGCTGCAACGAAGATATAGTGGACAATAGAAACATTCCAGTGATGAACTCGTTACTTTCAGTTAATGATACAATAACCACATTTAAATCTGATTATTTTACTCATGTAAACACATTTTTGAATTATCGCAGAAGAATAAATGGGATTATTGACGAGTTCTTTGAAAAAATGACATTTGTTGGTATTAAACTCTCCGAAATAAAAAGAAAACACTGACAGTTCAGTGTATACAGCAGCGTCTGGACAAGCATTATGTTCACCACTTAATAAATCTATCAAACATCGCGCTGAGGTTACCGGTATACACAAGCTCTCAGTACTTGGTGTTACAACATTTATAATATCTACCACAATTTCATGCTGTTATCCCCTGACTCCGTCAGATGTATCTATGGTAGTCATGTTGGAGCAAAACGACGAGGAAATATTTACTGTGGAATCGGAAGAAAAAATACTAGGCTTGATTTACAATTGGTGTCTTGAATTAGTCTCTAAATTACCACCCACTTAATATAATGAGCCTTTCCATCAACGTTCGAAAATTTAGATACAATCAAGCATGTGAATGGCAGACTAAGCTAAAAATATCGTTGATGAGTATACAATTGAAATATAAAATACAATCGGCGTATAATTACTATTGACATTATTGTTTATTCTGCGTCAATTACTAGAATGGGCGTATTATTATCAACAAGAACACCAGTGCTTGCGGTGGCACCAGTAATTAAAACAATCTATATTTCATCAGCAAGAACAACTCGAATTCTCAATATTATCGCAAGAAAGATATGCATGTGCACAAATGCAAAATTACATGAATACATAATAAAACTTCATATAACAACAGTGTCATATTCTAAATTTTCCTTGCTGATATCTTCAGGTCTTAGAGATGGAATAATTTCAGACACCGAGTTTGCAGAAATGATTAAGATTTACCGCGAAGAGACAAATGTTTCCGGTTTAAAAATAAATAAATAAATAAACAAATAAATAAATAAATAAATTAATAATAATAATAATAATAATAATAATAATAATAATAATAATAATAATAATAATGCAGAACGAATTACTGCAAAAGAGTCACTAATACAACACCGTTGAAAACCACGATGACATCAGTAAGCTCAACCAATCCTGACTTTAGTGTCAACTTTCCAACTGCAATTCCAGTAAAAGAAATAGCTCTTACACAATTACGAGTATATTACAGTTGGTCAAATATCAGATCAAAAGTATTTGGTGGATTACCAGCAAATAATTCGCTTGTATTTAAAAATAAAAATAAACGAGATAGAACTCCCCATTGGCAAGTTGCCGGTGTACCTACAGGTATTTATAAATGCGAACAAATCAATGGTGAATTTCATCTCAGAATTAAATCAATAAGTGAAAAAGAATAAAAAAAATAGATATAATAGTTCACTAACCATCTTTATCGGCCGCGATATGAATAAATTCACCAGATTACGTCGTTGATATTTATCAGCCATCGATCAGATCCGTGTTAGGATGGCCTGAGAAAGCATATGTTTACCAAGGTCCAATAAAACCAAAATTAAACGAATTTCTTACAAATGAAAAAATAAAAATAACAACTCCAAAATATCGAAATATTATCATGTGGAATGGAACTTATGGTGTATATAATATATATGCTTTTCGTGATGAATTAAGATATTTGGACATTTATAAAATGTATTCCGATCCCATTAATTCTGAGATCAATCAATAAAATACGAAACTTATTTTCGTCTTTATCACAGTACTCTAATGGTGATATAAAACAACAGGTCGTTGAAACAATACATCTAAATCAAGCAGAATCGAATTATGGTTATGTTAATGACACTTTCATTAAAGAATTATTTAAACAAGCCGTTTCTTTCCCCTGCCCTAGAAAACCATTTATCAATCATTATAAAATAACAAAAGAAGAGTATAAAGGACCTGGTGATTTTACATTTGCTGTACCGAAATTTAATAAAGAGGAAATAAAAAAAGTTATTAATGAAACTTTTCCTAAACTTGATGGGTCATGGAGAAAAATCGCCCCACCAGCATATCTTCTCAAGTATAACAATGATCCATACGGAGGATGGCGTCATATTTCACCAGGAGTTGTTAATATTACATCAACGATCGCAGTTAATCTTGTATGCGATGCAATTGGTGGCAGCTATCAAAAAGATCTTCAAAAATCTAGTCAGGCTCAACAAGGATATATTTTATAGACATTTACACCTCCTGGATATTTGATTGTACCAGAACCGATTAATCCGGTTTATCTATGATGTCATAGTAATTTATTGTCCAGAATACATTTTAAATTTACTGACCTATCCCGACATTTAATTGATTTACGTGGAGAATTTCTGAATATAAATTTATATGTAAAATTATAGAAATTTTCTGAAAGTTACAGAATTATTATTTATATTTGAAAAATTAAAAAATCTGAAAGATCCTTCTGAGTCTTGGTCATTTTTTTCTTGAATTTTATCGTCATTTTTTCGCAAGATTTAGTTGATTTGGCAATGAAAATCAGCCAAATCGCAGATTATCCTCAGGTGAAAACCTTCGCGGTTCTGTAATTGAGTTTGGGATTTTTCGATTAATTTTCAATTTTTCCTCGCAAATATGGTACAAATCAGGCAAAAATCACATAAAAATAGTCCTCGCGTGTGTGTTACTTGAGAATTTGTCGATAAACCCTAAATTATTTAGAATCACGTGAAGTGTGACCCTTCGAAAATCTGCAGTTTGATTTTCTCTGACAAATAGACTAAAATCGGTGAAAGCAACGATAAATTTTGACTAAATTTTACTAAAATATCGATGTTGCAAAGAAAATCAGATATAATTCAGTATAAAAAAATTATAATCAGAAGAAGAAAAAAAATCTGAAAGTCGAGAATAAATATTATAATCTTAATAAATTTTCAGAATACATAATACACTTGTTTTTATTCACTTTCATTTTCTCTAGGGTCAGGGACTCCAGTTGCCAAAATGTCATAATCTGACATAAACTTTCTTAAATGTCTTATACGAGTCTTAACAGTCTTTTTTGTTTCGTATTCGTGAGCAAATTCTGATCTAATTTTTTGATCACACTTGAGAGGATACGAATTTTTAAACTTATGTTTCCTTGACCTCAGTAAAACATTGGAACATTGCTTATTGCATCTGCTTAATAAAATTGTATTCTGAACAAATGATTTTTTCTATATCAAATATAATGTTTAAGCCGTCTTTTAAAACAATTTTTTGTTGCAGAAATAATATTATTAATATTTTTATAATTCATTATATATATATATATATATATATATATATATATATATATATATATATATATATATATATATATATATATATATATATATATATATATATAAGGTCATCGTTTTTTAAAGCAAACATCGAACTTTGTTTTGTTTTGGACGGCAAAACATCTAATATTTGTTTTAAGGACGACACAACACATAATCTGAATTAACTTAATTCTATGGACAGCACAACATTAACTTAATTAACTTAATTTCATGGACGACATAACAGATAATGTTAATTAACTTAATTTTATGGACGATACAACAATAGCTTAATTAGCTAAATTATATGGATAGCACAATATTATCTTAATTAACTTAATTTTATGGACGACACAACAGATAATGTTAATTAACTTAATTGTATGGACGATACAACAATAACTTAATTAGCTAAATTATATGGATAGCACAATATTATCTTAATTAACTTAATTTTATGGACGACACAACATACAGTCTCAATTAACTAAATTCTATGGACAGCATAACATTAACTTAACTTAATTTTTATGGACGACACAACAGATAATGTTAATTAACTTAATTGTATGGACGATACAACATATAATCTTAATTAAGTTAATTTTATGGACGACACAACCTATAATCTTAATTAGCTAAATTATATGGATAGCACAACATTATCTTAATTAACTTAATTTTATTGCCGACAAAACATTAACTTAATTAACTTAATTTTATGGACGACACAATTATAATCTTAATTAACTTTATTCTACGGTTGGCACAACACATATAGTAGCATATTTACAGCATTGTATTGAGCCATTTACAGCGTATATACAATCTCAATTATATAGACGGCATAATCTTAATTCTATAACTTAATTTTAAGAACAGCACAGTGTATATCGGGGGCCCTCTCTACGTTCAACAGATTTTTATACCGACCCCCCTCCCACAATAATCAACCCCGGAAGAGTGCAAAAGATCATCCAACATGTGGTGACTGTAGGGAGGGTGTATTTTTTCTGTTCGATCTTGGGGTTGGTTCTTATATAGATAACACGCAATTATCACCACCGTCGACAGTTGTCAGTCACCGGTTTCGATCGCCGCACCGCGATTATGAGAATCCAACATCCTAGCATTGTACCACTGTACACATATTACAGAGATATGTTTCAGAAATTATTATAAAGTCACCTCTGCTGAATTGTTACAGTACTGAATAATTACCGCGAGGATTTATTTCTGATTTTCCAGAAAACATTGTATAGTTATATTTCTGCACTGACAAATGCAAAGTCGACATACATCATTTGAAATATAGTAGTTTTGCCGATATCGGGATGTACATCTTTAAGGGTTGAAATACTGTATTGCAAATATAGTTAAAAGTAGCTAACGTAATGGTGTGTTGTTTATTTATTGTTCATGTTCTTTATTATTATCGCTTAAAAAATCTAGATGAAGCAAGAACATTGGCAAATTCAGAAAAAAGGATAATGTTTCTTAAAAAATGAAAGAAAACAATATTATTGGTCAAAATATAAAATTAAAATTATTTGCTTGATTACAGGCTCTACCTTATCTAACAGAATTATTCCCCTTGACGTATATCATCACCGAAGTCATAAAAAAGCATGACATTACTCTGTCTTACGATAGAATTATGCCCTGAACTAAGATACCTTTGTTTGTATTGCTTTGAAAATACCGATTTGGTTACATTATTTGCAATACGATGGGGAATTTTTTTAAAGTTCAATGGAGAAAAAAAGCTACAGAGTTATATGTTTTCTTGAGGTCATTCGCAGTAACTACTGAGTTACTCTACAAGAGGGGGGCCCCCGAGTGGCTGAGTGGTTCAAAGCGCTCTCCGTTACGGATCACTGCCATCTCACCTCTGTCTGCGAGGGTTCGAGTCTAGGATTCTGCTAATGTGGGTATGTGAGAAAGATTGCCAGTAGCTTCTCGTGGGTTAGTGGTTCTTTCTGGGGTTCTCCCAGGTTCTTCCTCCACCGTTAATACTGGCCGCCATGCATATCCTATCGTGTGCTGAAAAATGACGTTAAACCCCCCAACAACAACAACTCCACAAGAGAAAAAGAGTTATCTCTCTTCAATAATGCTTAAATTTTATAGTAATTTATATATTTGTCATACCAAAAATAAAAGCATCAGATTTAGCGATGTAGAATATAGACAAAAATAAATAAATAAATAGTAATTATAATAATAGCAACTACTGGAGATATCTTCCTTCAACAATAATGAAAACATTCTTCTGTTTATGTTTTTTTTGTAAAGACTGATTTAGTAATATTAACTTCGACATGTTTTACCGAACGCACTGAAATATCAAAATTTTTACCAGCTGCGTTCTCTGATTGTAATTTTTTTTATTCAGTTTCTTTATTTACAGACTTAACAAGTCTTGCAATTTTTTAAGGTTTGCCAGTATTTCCAAATCTGCTTTTCTGGCTTTGTGTAATGGTTCTCAAATTAACTAAAAGAGTTATCGAGTTTCTGGTAATTAATATGATCGATCACAAGACCGTCTTCGAGTACCCTAAAAAACATTCATAGACGAACATGTGACTGGAATACTGTTTATCCCCCTTAGTATTGATCACGAGATAACCAGTATTAGTGACATTACCGACGAGCTTTTGTAGTCGACAGTGTCTGATGATGCTATCACGGGACGCCTTATAATTCTTGATGATGGGATCTCACAAATTATTTTTTGCTCCATTTATATATAATATTATTTGTTTAAATGATTAAATGTCTAAATTAATATTTTAAAAATCTAGTTAGATAATCTTTCACATTTCTTATAACCTTATCATTTTTGGTGTTATTTTTTTTAAAATCATAATATCGTTTCAGCTATCTGTATTTTTACCACCACTTTCAAACACAACTGCGTTTCTCTTCTAACCCCAACACCACATTTCAAACACGGGTTTCGTCCATAATTTCCTCTCCGTACACTGTAAATGCAGTCCGCAGAATTCATTTACACAAGATTTGTCACAGGGAGTTGTAGAACCTATCATCAACCAATTGCATTTATTCTTTGTTTGAATCATTATATATACAATTATATTTCAATTTAAATATATATTTGTCTTAATTATAATATGAAGAGTTTGAGAGATTATCTACAATCGAACTTTCTAAAGCCCGATTCGATCTTGACAGAAGAACCCCTGACTTGCCGAGCGAGGAGAGCTCTGGTTGATCAGACGAAAACTCTGATTAAACGTATTCGTCACGCCAAAAAAGAATTTCGTGACGATTGTGCATTTCTTGTGTGGTCAACATTCAAAGTATTAACAATAAAAATGTTTTCGATGCTACAATGAACGATGATCGAACGACAACGATTATTAGTTATCTCGACAATCAATTATATTTTTAGAATAAAATTTATTGCGGAAGTAGACGATACTTGGATTATCCATGACAAACGTGACCCTGTCCATGTTAATACACGGAAATATTGTTACGTTAAAAAAAAATTCCAGGAATATTGACTGGTATTGACAAATCGTATTATGAGCGAGCATATCCTCTGACCACAGTTATTTATGCAATATATCCGCTGAATGACAAAGCGTTAATGATCTCAAACCAATGAAATTTTCGTCCTTGACATTCAATTGTGTAGCCGAGCGAATTAACGAAACATTTCACAAACGCCACAGAAGGAAATAACCTAACAGATCTACGACGTGAAAAAATATACAAATGGGCTGAATCAGTCAAGGATAAAGGAGTTACAATCAATGATGTTGCTAAGTTAGAAAAAAACCCCACTAAAATTCATAATAAAAGTAAAAACAATAATAGGAGAAGTATTATACAAATCGAAATATAAATCGAAATTAGCTCCGATAAATATCGTTGATCGCAATGCGCATGCTTGGACTTCTGCGGTGACAATATTTCCACAAGATCGACATGTTAAATTTTATAACGGTGATGTGTTTGAGTTTATAAACGAAATAAGTTTAAATAAGAACGATCCTGTATCAGTATGGTTATTTCAAAGTTCATATGATGGAAACTGTGCTCAATTTGTATGGCCTTATGGAGATATTTATCGTACAGAATCTCTCCACGAAGAAATGTAAAATATTGTGTTGAAATATACCCATAACCCTGATGATGTCAGGACTGAACAATTACTGAGTAATTGTTTTACTGTTCCATCTGCTGTGGCTCATTTTGCTAGAGAGAAAAATTCGTGGAAACCGACTCAATTTTATTTTCTAGATGATATAACATCAAGTTGTGTCGAATGGTGGCATGTTATCCCGGACGTTTTTTGGGAATGGGGGAATGTTCGAAATATTGTAACAGATATGGACATCCAACCCACGAAATGACCAGAATATCGATAAATGGACCTCTACCTTCTTTTGACTTGACTGGATTCACTTGTATCGAGCCATTTAAGTATGACGAAGGTCTCCATATGATCTGTTAAGTCTCATTTGGCAAACACTTTTCAGAGAAAATGTGGGCACCATGAGTAGTATTACGATAAATGCTTCATGTAAAAATATTGATATCGTTGGTTGTAAGTGAAGCAATTATATCATATAGTTCACAGAAACAAGTTTGGTTACCACAAGAAAAGAAATATTCTGATGATGAAAATCCTGATATGAATGATTTTGAGAATAAAAACGTAAAAGATCTTGGCTGAAAAATAATAGGTAAATTTACCAAGGAGGATCATATGATCATAAACGACATTGTACAAGATTAGTTATAGATGTTGCCGAACTAGATTTTATAATTGCTGATATAACGAAGAAAAATACGTTTATAAGTCGAAGTAATATTAACTTATCGGACGGAACTAAATTAGGTACAATTGTTAATTACAATGATGGTGAGTCACTTCAGTTTACACATTTAAGATCTTTAATGCTCGCATACATTTTGATAAATGTATTATCGATGGTGAACAGATTTTCTAAATTTGCCGTTAGAGTCGCCACAGATTCATATTATGTCAGCAAGAAAACAGGATTGCTACAACAGCTACATATTGGCGCTGATGCAAATAGAGAATAAAACAAGCAAAGATACTTAGTTATTCTGAATCTGCCAACGTTGATATCAAAGATATTTATTACAAAAATAATACAATATCAAAAGTTTCATCAGCACCATCTCTATATGATCCTGTGGCTGGATATAAGACTGTTTATCTCAACCGACCAGGTAGTTCTGGTAAAACAACACGTGCGATCGAATTATTTTGTCATAGTTGTGTTGACATGATTGTTTTAACACCCACACACAGACTCGCCAGAGAAATGAACGAACGAGGTGTAAAATCTTGTACTTATCACAGCTTTTTTCAGTGGAAAGGAGACGCGTGGACTCCTGAACGAATTGGTTAAAATATAATCCAATGGGTATTATTTGGGATGAGATATGTACAGTGTCACTAGAAACACTAAACTGTTTCTTGATGTGCTATTGTTGAATAATACTGTTATAATAGTCTGGTGATCATGGTCAACCACCACCTTTTGTTGGATTGTCTCCGCACCAATGGCTGAAAAACCTTGTGGATTATTATAAAGAAATAACTGATGATCATAGATCTCTTGATCCAGAATTATGAGAGTTAAAGTAATTAGTCAGACTACAGTCAAATAAAATTCAATGCGAAATAATGCATGAGATAATTTGAGAAACTCTTTTTAACGATTTTATACAAATGTGGAAAGCAAGTGATTTGACAGTTGCAAGTAGAAAGATAGTGATACACTTCAAAAACAATTATTTTTGTTAAATAAAGAAACATTTTCATATCTACCTGTACTATTGTGTTATCGACCAGCAGATACGCGACGACAAAATATTGAAGTTGAAATTCAGGATTGTCCGAAAACCAAAATCGTGTACTAAATGATATTGTTTTAGTTCCTGTCAGTGTGGTTGAGGGCGCGTTAACGCCTGACGAAGTCAGGGACAACACTCCATGGACATTAGGATAAGCTATAACAATCCATTCGTCACAAGGATTAACCATCTCTGATACAAATGTTTGGATCGTAGATGATAGTATCGAATGGTCAAACTTAGTTTATCTCGCAGTGTCTTGAGTCAGAAGAATATATCAACTGCGGAGAATTGTCACAGACTTTACAGAAAATAATAATCAAACTCAGGAAACTAGCGATGATATAGTAAGAAACAAATTAGTTATAAACAATGTGACATGAAATAAAATAAACACGAATTTAATCTTGATGCTGAATTTATCATGACATTGAAACAACAATAGAATAATCATTGTGCGAGCTGCAACATACTAATGTAATGTTAAATTGACATAACTACCCCAGAGGACCATTCTGTCTCAAATGTAACATTAAATTGACATAACTACCCTAGAGGACCATTCTGTCTCAAATGTAACATTAAGTTGTCATAACTCCCATAGAGGACCATTCTGTCCTAAATGTAATTTAAATTGCCATAACTCCCATAGAGGACCATTCTGTCTTAAATGTAATTTAAATTGCCATAACTCCCATAGAGGACCATTGCATTCCATATGTAATGGTAAATTACCATAACTCACATATCCATATTTCTCACGACTTCCCTAAAGACTGAAAATTTCATCACAATATAGTTTATTACTGATATTTCTATTGTACCAAGAACTTCAGTTCTTGCTTTGTGATTTTGCACTATGTTGTCTAGGCATAATGTTCTGCGTGGTCTGCATCATCAGTCGCTTAAATCTATTCGGTCACAGATCCTAGATTATAAAACCTTTGCTGTACGAACCCAGCTCACTTGCACATTTTGGTTGATTGATAGAGACATAACATTTCTTTTGATATTTTGCTATGATTCTTTCTATTGTCTTTTGAATGTACATGTTTCCTGCTCAAATTTTGTGTTTATTGTTGTTTAAGTTCCTTTGGAAATACCTATATGTAATATTCTAAAACATGGGTACTGAAATGCATTTTACATCTGCCTCAGTCAAGCTGTTTCTAAATGATTAGTATTTAATATGTTGGTGTCTAGTGTTTCTTCGTTCAAATTCGTTCGATGATTTTTAAGTATAACAATTGTAGCACTTGCTATCTAAATTTATTGTAGCAGTAAAATTTAAATAACATCATATCAGGCTGTCAAGTGTTTATGTCCTTTGTCTGCTGTAGTAAGGATTCAATAACAAAACAGTAGATAGTCTAGTGATCACATTATGATATTATGGGTACGTACAACACTATGATTCAGAGACTTGAGGGTATTGCTTGCTTTCGCACAGTAAAGCAGAAAGTTGTCCAGGTCTGAAATATGTATATAGTTCTGGCAGTCGAGAGTGTTTATAACTTTTACTAAATAGAATGAAAATTGGTCAAACTCTAAAATATGACAATTGCCAAGGAACGGGTGGGTGACGAGCGTGTTTTAGTAGATGATACATGTCAATGGTGAAATCTGAATGGATTACTCATTTATATTGTACATGTTGTGCGTTGGCAAGAACCCATGCTAAAGAGATCTTACTAGTTACAATTTAACTTGTGGTCGAGTTCTTTCATATATCCCCTACTGATCTGGTTATGGATTTCAATAAGATCATTTAAATGTGCGTATTTACCGTCTGGTAAATGGCGACGCAGTCTTCGCGGCGGCCATTCCAATTGTTAGGCTCTCCAGTTCGCCAGTAGGTGTAAGACACGGGGCTGTTATCGGTCCACTGGAAGGTCATCTGGATCTGCATGTCACTGAGCCCCACCCAATACTGATTCATGTACTCCAGCCCGGTGCCAGCTGTTTAACCAGAAGAACAAGAAGAAAAGAGTGATTTTATATTAAATCCCAGATTGTTTCCATAATGATATATTTGGACGCTCTATGCTTTGACCGTATTCATTGGTTCAGTCGATATATAAAATGCATTCATTTTTTTATATTTATGGAATAATCAACAGAAGAATGCACAATATTTTGAATTCTTAATACATCGATTGCAAAATTAAGTGTCTTAACAGGCGGTGTCTCTAACAGTTAGTTTCACGCTTGTGGGTTTTTTGCTTTCTTTTTGTTGTTGTTGCTGTTTGTGCATATATATGTATGTCAAGAAAAGAGGGCACAGCAGTGTTTGCATGCCACATACTTCATCATTGTATCAGAAATGCAAGGAGCGGAATAGTAATGTTATGAACTTGTTTGTGCTGAATATTATCAGTGTAAGGAGATCAATTGAATATACAAGCTGAACATAAGTAGAAACAAAGCGCCTGTCTTGATCAACAAAGTGTGTATGTGTGAGGGTACATATACGTATCTCTAGCTGTAAATTTGAATTATTCTCAGTTTACGAGTGGAAAGATACAGTAGTTACATACACAAGGGCTTTTATCTGTGCACAGTGATTTAATTTGTCACTCAGGGAAAACTCAGTCAGTAAGAAAAGGTTTAATGTATGCTTCCTATAAAGTCATTTTTGTTTCAAATAAGAGAAACCAATATGAACATTAGAATTCTCATCTGACCAGACACAAAAATTTTGAAAGTCTTTAGGAGTATTTTACCTTGCAGTTGACTGTAAACAAAGTTTTGCTCGTTTTCGTCAAGAATACTGGCCAGTTCCAACCCATTTTGCCGACAATAGCTTTGTGCATCATTCCACGTGCTGACCATTTGTTTGAATAGGTAGCATGAATCTCCATAGGCCATCTGGTCATTCGGACAGCCGTATACTTGTCCCGCTACATGGGGGTGGGGGAGAAGATTATAATATCATTCAAATTGCCATAAATCCTCACTGCAGAATTCATATGCACCATTCATATATACGGTACAAACAACTCAGTTCCGTCAGACCGGAATGTTTGACAGAATTACTTTGTGATAAAACTGGCAAAACACGTCTGCATCATATACAGGATCATACCTGGTGAGATTACTTATGTATATTTGGTAAAACCTATGTGACCATAGTTTTAAAATGAAAGTCCTCGTACAATATACCCATATTTAAGTTTCTTCTGAATTTTTTTTCCCTTCTTTTTCTGGTGATTATTTTTAGCCAGTCATTGACATTAATTCTTTTAAACACGGTATTTAATATTCCACCATGCATAGGCTGGTTCTGAAGGTCGTACAAAATACCTGTCTGTAATTATTAGGCTGTCTGAATAATGTTGTGTATGGGAGATCATCATGCATTTCAGAACGGTGGTCCCTAGCAACAAGTGACATGAAATCGAGAAGAGGAATTTTGCACATACAAATGTTGGTCATTAGAGGATATTTCTAAAGCTACCAAGTATATGCTTATAATCGCTATACATAGAGAAAAAATAAAGGCAAAGGAAGTTTAAATTTTTTAAATAGAAAACTAACTGCTTAAGAGTTAATGGAAAGAAAGCAAAAGTTTTTCTCACGAGGAGGCTGTGCATGAGTGACTGTGATCGTCGTTGTTCCCCCTGAAACAAAATGATTTAATCAGATGTAAAGCCTTTTTTGAAGAAAAAACAAACAGCATAATATTCATTCAAGTTAGGAAAAATTAATTTTAAAGAAGCTTGAATGATGAGTCAGTGATAAAAAGTCAATAAGTGTATTGTTATTACACATTAATAATTTACATTAAATTTGAGTGACGCCATTTATTTGATAGATATGTTATTACATTAAAATTGTGTGACACCTTTATTTGATAGATATGTTATTACATTAAAATTGTGTGACACCTTTATTTGATATGTTTGTGATGGGGCAAATTTCAGTCGATCTACAGAAAGCACATTAGTTTGGGCCAGAGAACAATTAATTAGATTTATGGGGACAAGCGCTTGTTAAATCGCTATAATGCAGTGATTTCAAATGTCTGGTCGGTAGTGGTAGTGATTTATAAATTAAGCATTCGTTTATTTAATCGCGAGACGGACTATTAGGGACACGGCTAACTTCGATTTCATAGTGGATCTGTCGAAATTGAAAATTTTCCAGAAACCGTTAGTCGAAAACCTGGAAAGTCAAGTTCATCCAAATTTTGGCGCCTAGAGGAAAAGGCGGTAAATATATTTCATCCTGACTGGTTACGCTAAATAAGCTCTGTGACACCTTACAAATCTGACAGCATTCATGGATGAAGCACCAAAAATACTCATTTTAGAGCAATACTTCCCATGTTTCTTAATTCTCATTTTGTGATAACACAGTCTTCTAAAAATGTTTTGAAGCAGCTGTAGTAAACTGAAAATGTCTTTTATAACATTATACTATTAAATTATCCACAAATGAAACTTTAAATTTACCAATTAAAATTCACATGGAGACTTTTACATTTCATTATTTAGAGTTGTCGTTTACTGATCAAAAGATTGTAAACTCTCGTGATATTTTACATTTGTTATTAAATACATCAAAATATATGCAAAACAAAGTGGGGCAAAATATTTAATTTTCCATTCCTTGGATACTACTTCCCACTGTGCAGTTTTCTATTGTACCTTTTCTTTTATCTTTCCTATCTATTCCGTATTTAGTCTTCAATGTATGTTATTTGTTATTGTCCATTCATAATTTTATTTTGTTTTCTTTAATGGAGAGGAACCTGTAAGTTCTTGCAGACTTGTTTTCTGTCCTTTTACAATGATATTACTTTAGTGACAATAAATTATATTACTTTAACGACATTAAAATATGCTACGTTAATGGCAAAAAAAAATTGTTACTTTAATGACAAAAAATGTTTCTTTAATGGCAAAACAATTTGTTACTTTAATGGCAATAAACCATGTTACTTTCCTGGCAATTCAATATATTACTTTAATGACGATAAAATATTTTACTTTAATGACAATCAAATATCTTATTTTAATGACGATAAACTATGTTACTTTAAGGGCAAATTAATATATTAGTTTGATTACAATAACAATATTATTTTAATGGCAATAAAATACATACATTTCATGACAATACAATATATTACTTTAATGACAATAAAATATATTACTTTCATGACAATAAAAAATATTATTTTAATGACAAGAAAATATTTTACTTTCATGACAAGAAAATATAATACTTTCATGACAAGAAAATAATTACTTTCATGACCAGAAAATATATTACTTTCATGACAAGAAGATATATTACTTTCATGACAAGAAAATATTTTACTTTCATGACAAGAAAATATTTTACTTTCATGACAAGAAAATATATTAAACTTAGGTCTTAATACTTACAGGTTTTTTCACAGATGTACCCTCTCTGGATTTCGCAGTTTATATCATTCCATTTCGATCTCAAAGGGCCTCCTGTTATCATTTCGCCACAATGTTCATTGTTATTGACATTGTTGGGCTCCCCTGTACAAGCAGAGACAGAAATGTTTTATAGTTTTCTTCATTTTAATATTGGTATTTCTTTGGGATTTTTTGTTGCTATTTTTACTTTATGATCTGCATACATTTCCTGGATTTAATTTTTAGGCAGAAAGAAACGAGTAATGAAACTTCTGGTGACCTACTCTAAATGATGTAGATAGATAGACAGACAGATAGACAGATCGATAGACAGAAACAGACAGACAGACAGATAGATATATAGAGAGACAGATAGACAGACAGACAGATCGATAGACAGACACAGACGGATGGATGGACGGACGGACACACACACACACACACACACACACACACACACACACACACACATATATATATATATATATATATATATATATATATATATATATATATATATATATATATATATATATATATATATATATATATATATAGATGGAGGGAGGAGGGCCAGAGGGGGACCTGAGGCATGGACAGACAGACAGACAGGTTAGTTGGTAGGTAGGTAGGTAGGTAGATATGCAAACAGATAAATTCTATAGTTCAAAATTGGATCCATTCTGTTTTCGAAGCAAGCAAAGAAAACTATTCAATGGAAAAGTTAAACACAGCAATAACTAAATGTACAAAGGTCACATAATGCAGAGAGATGGTTACGTGAAAGAAGTAGGTATAAAGCGATACCTGGTGCCCAGTTAATGAAGGCAAAACCATTCCCATCAATCCACTGAAAACCTGACCTGATATTCAGGTTGTTGGCACCAATCCACAGCCCTGGAGACTTAAATCCGGTCAAATGGTCTGAAAAAAAATGGCACGTATTGGAGTACCAATGTGATTAAAATCAGATCTCGGCTCTTATACATTAAGATTTGACAGCGACAGCTCAGGGTCATGTTCTGGTAGTCTATGCTATTACCATAATTGCTAATTTTATCAATTAATCAGATTAAGTCTTATATCTTCGCGTTTGGAGAAAGAGATCTGTGATGAAAAGCATAAAAGTTTACCAAATGATTTGATTCACTTTGCGAATTTTGAAAGCTGCATTTCCTATGGCTAATTCAAAGGTCGCCAGAACATGACCCTTAAGCTGTCATTGTCAGATCTTAACGTTGGACAGCAAAGATCGAATTTTAATCAGATTTCTGGAGTACTGGCATCAGTTACTTATTACATAAATCTCACACCGGCCTTTACTCGTAATTGAGCTCCGTATGATTCATTGGCATCGCTATAGTGACCACAACTAAGAGAGAGAGAGAGAGAGAGAGAGAGAGAGAGAGTCTTCTAAAATAATATTGTAATTTTTGACCTTGAAAGCTTTTGACTGTGTTTCTGCCTATTCAGTTGATTGCAAATATTTCGATTTGTTGATGGATTAAAATTATCAATTGTATCACGTATTGATGAACCAAACTTCTAATAACCTTAGCATTTCTCAGAGTGTCTAACTTCTGTGGAGTTTAAAGCCATTTATCAGCACATGGCAGGCTATATACCGTGATCAATAGAATTTGTGGGAGGAGGAACCCTGAAAGTCCTCAAGGAAGAACCACAGACAAATGGGATGCACCTGAAAAGCTCTCACACATATCACTTTACTCAAGCGCACACGAACATGGGTAAGTGATCTTTAAAGGCGGTTGATCGACAGAGAGCATTCATGAAATTCCACCAACTATCAATTGGACCATTTCCACACATGTATAGGGACAAAACTTGTTTATCCCGATAACCAACCATTTCACTTTCCGAAATAATCTCTTTAAAGAAGTTAAGATTATAATTAAACGAAAGGTTTCCTGATTGTTTTTCCAAGTCTGCCCAAGGTCGGTAACTGTATATTCATGCCTCTTCTATTCTCACAGCACATAATGTTTGAGCTATTTTTACATTAGATCTTCTGCAGGTACCCTTTATCTAGATTTGTGGAGTTCATTTTCGAGCTGCATAGGTACTTCATCAAAGAAAACATTTTTTTACCTGTCGTCACCGTATTTGAATATATTAAAAAAATCAAATAAGCTGTTAGTTTTGGTTTGATGTTTTATGGCACGGCAACACAAGTAGGTTATGGAGCAAAGTGTCTTGCCTACGGATACACTATGGTAGCTGATTAAGGCTGGTATGATGGTTGGATTTGAACTCGTACCATTTCTCTCGTGAATCCGGCAAGCTGACCATTGAGCCACTGCGGCTTTAAATTAATTGTTGGAATTTTTTTATATATAAGTTTAGTAAATGGAAATCCGGAATAATGGGAAATTTAAAATTACAGCTACAAAGAACTTGAAAATATTTAAACCAAAAATGAATCCAATTAAATACATTTGATTCCTTAAAACTGTAATTTGTTTGAATTTTGTAAAATCGATTTTCGTGTATTACCTTCAACATGAAAAATAATTGTTATTTATATCTAATTATTTCTTTAATTTATCCCAGGTAAATGGGGAATGAAAATGTCTTGATACCATCCAGCCTATTTTATCATCGCTTCTCATGTTTGCTATTTCCTGACGTAATTTAGTGGCTGTTTTCAAATTAAGAAATTTCGAAGATTTACTCATTTCTTTGATTTTACCCATTTAAACAAAGAGACAGACAGATATGCACACATACATATATATTATTTGTTAAAGATGAGCTGATTATACTGACATACATATAATCGGTTAGCTCTCTCTCTTTATATATATATATATATATATATATATATATATATATATATATATATATATATATATATATATATATATATATATATGTCATGCATTGATTATAGAAATCATCAATTCCTTGCAATATAATGATCTGTCCTTAAAGTCCTGGAAATAGACTGGTTTTACTTTTATATTGTACCCGTTGAACAGCTACAAAGAAATGTTTTATAACCTATTTGAGATTCAAGACAGTCCTACCATTCTCTACCCATTACAAGCTAACATATAACCCATATTATTATCTCATAATGATGACAACCGCCAGAAATTTAACAAGTAGTTTGATCATCGCGATCCCATTGAACGGTAAAGTCGATCATAATTTAAGTGATGGTCGATCGTAATTTAAAACCATCATGGTCCTATTGAACATTTAAGTCGGTCATAGTTTAAAATCATTACGATTCCATTTAATGTTTAAGTCGATCATAATTTAAAGCAATAATTTCCTACGTTCTAAATTTATCTTCCACATGTTCGGTTAAGGCCCCTTTCCAGACAGCTTTTTCCAGTCCTGTAATTCATTAGTCTACTCACAACGAATTCAAAACTCGACACTATAAGTGACATTTATGTTGAATTGATGGCATGGTAATATTTAACTACCAAGTTTGAAAGCACTCGCGGACTTAATAGTTCTGACTGACTAGTTTTAATAGAAGCAGTTTGGCTCTTGTGGGGACGCTATATGCACCAAATACTGACTATAAACTAGTTTATTTGGCTAATTTGTGATACAATCTTTATAAATTATATTACAGAAGTAGATCGTCTCTATTAGGTACCAACATGTCGCAGATAAACACCAGTTTTGTAAGATTAACGGCTTTTTTTTATCCCTCTGGGGCAAAGCCTTCTCTGTATCAGACATGGTGCATATTTAGGACAACTGATGCCTTATGTACACGAGTTAGTTCTTAAGTAACAATATAATCGACATACTTGTTATAAATGTCTGCTCCTCCAAAGAGCCGACACAAGCTAGCTGTCCTCCTCTGCTTTCACAGTCCCTGGATGCCATAAACCACGTGATTGGATTATCAATAAGCTGGTAACAATGACTAGTCACTACATCCTCTATCCAAAACTGTCCACAATTTGCACTCATGGGGACTGTTTAATAATAATAATAATAATAATAATAATAATAATAAATTGCGATGCTACTGATGGTAAGAAACTGACGATCTGACAGAAAACACAAGCAGCGATCACAACACGTCAAATTCTTTAGAATGTGTACAAAGAAAAGATCATCCATTACCTGTTTCCATCAGACCACAAACTTGAAACTCAACCGTTTCGTCAACTTAGTCAAATTTAGAAACCATGTAATCCCCAGTATCCTCTTGTGCAACAACCAGGGTACAGGCCCCCCCCCGCCCCCCCCCCCAAATAGGACATAATACCCTCCTCCAGTATAAGGTTAGACCATTTTAAACTTTTTAAACCAACACAAATATATATCTTTGTATGTTGGCTTGGGTCCTTGGAACCTTTGTGGTGGCTCTATGAATAGATAAATGATGTATAGACCTCGGGTTAGATGCTATATCTTAACAAACAAGGATATTAAGATGCCTAATGATCATTTTGATCCCACGACTAATTGCATGCCCATGTGTTTTCTCACCTCGCTTTCATAAACATCACTACACACTTTTAATCCATTGCATCAATTCCTTAGGTGATATTTTAAACACTTGCATTTTATCGTATGCTACCCATTAGAAATGGAGCATTTATGGGAAAAAGATGGAATACTTACTGAGTTTACTGTATCTAACAATTATTATTATATTTTGTGAATTACTTAAAAGCTAAGCCATAATATTATTGCATAAACATGAAATTCCATAATTAAATTAAATATTGATGATATTTCAGATTTTTTTCATTTTACCCCTATCCCGTTTCAAGTAGACCATTCTGATGGGGGAGGGATTATGTATGACCTTTCATTTTTCCTGGCGGGGGAAAGAGATTTGTCTTATTCCTGCAACAACCACCACAAAAAGACAAATACATTGATCTGCTACAATCTTCGTCCCTAGGCACAGCAACTACCCTCTTATATTGCTGGGCACCATAAAATATCATAACAAATTCCAAATAGTGTAATTCTCGTCATCTTAGATGTCTGTTCCCTCTATTCAAATATAACACATGACACCAGCATACAAGTTTGCATGAAATCATAGGATAGCCTTACCAACTTTTCCCCTCCCCACCTTATGTTTTGGAGCTTCTGAACCATGTTTTTTGCCAAGCATTCTTTACAAATTAATGGAATTGTAATGGGAACCAAAATGGCACCCTCGCATGCCAATATTTTGTATGGCAAGGTTACATCCAACGATTCGTCAGTCAGAATACTCTGGAGCATCTGCACATATATTGATGATGTGGGCAGCAAATGGGTAGGAACACAGGATCAACTGCGACAATTCTTGGGATTTGCTAACAATTTCCATCCCACCATCAAATCTATGTTTTAGATACCTGAACCATATTGCGATTTTGGACATAAAATCACAAGTCTGATTTTCACAGTTTTGAAAGAGGTGTAGGTCGAAAAGTCACAGGAGAACAAAAATCACAGTTGTGATTTTCACAGTATAAAAAGGGTGTAGGATAAAATTTCACAGGTCAAAATGTCACAATTATTTTTACTACAGTTGTGAACAATACATAGGTCAACAATTCACTACATGACGTGTAATTCTGAAGTCTTCTAACTAAATGAATTAGGACCATGATTTTCACACTCCCTCTACTACATTATTCAACAACTCTTTTTAATCAAGTTACTTAAATTTTTAGGCTAAAATGATAAATTTACATTTACTGATGCAATATATGAAACATTTTGATTGTGTTCTTTTGTGTTTTTCTATAGTATATTAACATATTCTATAATGACTTAGTGGTCCTATTAAATCTAGTTTTAAAAACTTACACATTATTACCTCCTAAATTATTATCAAAAGCACCCTTTCCTGTGTAAAATATAATTTGATAACAAGAGACAAGGTATTTGCTTCTTGCATACGTATCATGTAACCTCATTTACCCAGTAATTACAGAGATAAACTATGCCACGAATTTCTACATTCTAATTAACACCAGCCTTCCTGTATAACACTCCTGCGAGCAAACCAAACAATCAAGTGCTAAATTATTGTCAAAACCATGCTTTCCTGTCTAATACAAATGCTATAAATTCTGTGTAATTATGTTTTATTTCATTATTATTAATGTTATCTCTTTATGCGTTAAAATGTTTCTAGTGTGACACTTTGTTCTGTAACTTTTGTCCAATAAGCTCACCATAACTATGAAAATATGAAGTGTGACCTTTTGTCATGTGACTTTTTGTCCCACATGTTCACCATAAGAATACTGATCTGAATCGTGACTTTTTGTCCTACACGTTTTCGTGACACTTTGTACGAGACATTTTGTCTCCTGATTTTCTGTCCATTTACCCATATTGCAAGATGGAAACAGAAGCAAATTGACCTGCATTGCAAACAGAATTCCTTCAATATCTCAGTAAATGACAGAAAGATACAGGACAACTCGTCACAGACAAAAGTAAGGTTACCAGTTAATATAGCTGGGAACCTGCGAGGGGACCAAATTTAAAGTACAAAAGGTTTAAAAAAACACATTTGACAAAAAGTCACATGACAAAAAATCACAATGCATTATTGTATTGTCATGATGGGCATGTAAAATATTATCTTTCATAAAACGCCAAATGCCTAATTAATATTTTTAAACATATAAGTTTACATTTTTATAAGAATGCGTGCAAAAATGGGGATATATCATAAATACAAAATCATATACCTGATTTGTACCGAGTCGGGGGAAAGAACTCGTTTGATACGGCGTAGGAACATGACAGCTATAATAATAATAATAATAATGCAACAATTTAAAAACAACACAGAAAAGCTGTAATGAGTTCAACAATTTAGGTCGTGAAATGAAAGTGATCGGTTTAGTATGTTTTGAATCTATATTCGGCAACTTTCTTTTACAAAGTAAAAGAAACTGAAATACTTACAGCTTGTGGCAATTGGTGCTGAAACAAAACGAAAATAAAGACGCAGTTAAAAGACTTGCTATTTATTTACGTATATTATTTTTTTAAAAACGATATCTATCATTGCTTTCAAGTGGCATCGCAAATTGTAGCCTGTGTTGCATCTTAAAATGTATTAATTTAAATTGCCTGAACCATGAAAAAGGAAAGTTATTTTTACACGGCTTTAATAATTCCATACCCTTTGTTCCTCTAGTCAGACCAACCATATGCATTCATCTCATCCTCTCGTGGTGAATGCACATGTCAAACTGCAGGCTTTCTCCTCGCAGGGGTTTGCAGGCTCCAACTTTTCAGCTACTTCCCGTTTTTTTACTATTGTAGCAATTTGTATTAAACATTATATTTGGTCTTATGGAAACTTCTCTTTCTTCCTAAATAATCTTTGCATTCTTATTATATGAAAAAGTAATGACTGCCAATCAGGGACGTCATTTGGGGTTTGGGCAGGGGACATTCCCCTCACCCCCGACTTTGCATGTGCTGTAAAATTGCTGTAGCCTATATAAGAAAATTAACAAGCCCGTCAAGTTTTGCTCCTCCCCGAATCATGTTTTGCCCGCCCCCCCAATAAAGTTTTGCCTCAACTCTGAAAAAAGTTTAAATTACGTCCCTGCTGCTAATAACGATGAAGGCGACGGTAAAATATGATAAAGATATCTACAACATTGCACTGGAAGGAACATTTCTAACATTCTGCACTGCTCTCTATAATTTAAAAAAAATTTAAATAACAAAGCTAGGAAGTATCTCATCCTGCAGGATCTATTGTGTGCGTGTATGTGTGTGTGGTTTGGATTTTTAACTTAGCTTTAAAAAAATTTCAGTCATATCGCTACGATGTCTGCAGTATGACAGTTTATAGTGATGTCTAGCACTGGGGCATCATGCCGCAGACATGTAGCATGGTGTCCCACTCAGTCACATTATCCTGACACCAGGTCGACCAGTCCTAACACTAACCTCTTATGCTGAGTGCCAAGCGAGGCAGCTGTCAGTACCATTTTTGTAAGTCTTTGGTATGACTCGGCCGGGGATCAAACCCACGACCTCCCACATCTGAGGCGGACGCTCTAACCACTAGGCAACCGGAGCGGTAAAGATCTATTATAATGAAAACTGGTGATTCAAAGGAAAATAGTACAACTTCTGATCCGGACAGTTACACAATTCATTTGCTTGCTTGCATGAAATCTGTTTGGATCTTATAGACATCCAAACTGTGACTAAAATATTGGAGTACAAACTGTCAGTGAAAGGTTTTTTAAAAACATTTGAGATTTGGATTTGGTTATATTGCCTAATTTGATAATATATGTTACCTAGCCTAACAGTTACTTTTATGTTCATCAAAATGTCTCTGTATGCTACTAATATATGATCCGATCTTCTATACTGAAAGCGCTGTCCTTTGTTATCTGTAGGCGTGGCCTCTGGGAGCAAAGCAGCACAATTAATATAGTATGTCTGATGCAAGACTCCGAACTAATATTAATTAGTCAACGTGAATAAAGTTATTCTTGGTGGAAAAAGGAATGGACTAACTTTTTCATAAATAAGCTAAAGCCTTTGATTGGATAGAAGTATGAATCAAGACAGGTATGCAGTCAAATTCCATTTCTCCATTGCCGCAATCTAAGCACCTTCCCCCGCCACCACCAAAACAAACCCAACTCCGCTACGCTCTCTTGTAACCAATGGCTACCGGAAATAAGATTAAAAAAAAAATGAATATGGATAAATGAAATCCAATACTTCGTCAATGAGCCAATGGAATAAACTCTTATACAGCAGTAGACAAACTCTTCTTAACTGATACGTGAGTTTGTTTAGAAGAGGCTGTCTGATTGGCTTACTCAACATAAAAGATCGTACTTGGCCAGCTATTCGAGAAAATTTTAATTGGGCTTACACTCACTGGTTCAGGTTTACGTTTATTCAGAAGGAAAGATGAAATCTGTTCGCAAGCAGCCACGGGTGGAAAGTAAGATTACCGGATTTTAGTCCGTGCTTTACCACGATATCATTAAATGGTTGATTGCATTAATACACTTTCGGATGCATCACCAGAAAACATTCACGATACCACATGAAACGACCTAGAAGTGGAAATAACAAAAAGCATGACTCAGCTAAGTAAACGAGGTTTATAAAGGTTGTTTTAAGATAATTTGTATAAACAAATATAGAGCTTCACTTAGTTACACTCTTTGGTAGCATAGCAAAGTAGTGTTTTGTATTAGTTAGGTAGCCTTAATGTTTACCCACTCTTGTAAATCGAAAGAGGACTCCAATGTATATCGCCAACCATGAAAGCGATCAATATACTCAGAGATTTTCAATGGCATTTATCGCACAGTTCACATACACATTTTTATTTACAATGAAATTAAAACAAGGTCATTTGATTATCTTGGATGACAAAATTAATACAAATGTTCAGTAACTAATATTTCTTTACCTTCTTAATAAAATCTGTTTTGAAACATACTCCTTTGTTTACATTGTTTAACAGACGCTACACACAGAGAAACATTTTTAATTTGATTCTTATTTCCGGCATTTTCGCCATAACATAAGCAAGTACATATATGTGCCATGCACATTACAAGGCTTCTAGACTGAAGGAACAGGTGCTATGTTAACATTAATTAGATTCAGGAAAAAGTTATGTTAGCAAAAGATATACATACGGGAAAAAGTGGATATCGGAGTCGGTGTGACCCCCTCAGCGATCTGACACATAAAGGCCCGTGGTACAGAACAGTTGGACAGCTGCCACATTCCTTGGGCGTCATCTGTAAACAATACTGAACTATGTATTGTCTACTATCATTCCGACTGTCTGTACGTCTGTGTCAGTTTTATTTTTGTATTTGCATTTAATAGTAAACAATAATCATCGCGTTGCGATTGTCATTTTAAATAAATGCAGAACCATATATAAACCATAAATGTGCTTTTAAAAAAATATTATATCAAATAAATCATCGTATAAATATGAAAAGGAGTTTTATAACAAAAATGACGTTTACAGAAGTTTGAAGGTTTTTTGCATCTTATGACTATGATAAATAAATGAGCAATGGAAACATTAAATCATGTAATGTAGTTTAAAACTGATATCGATTTGATGTGAAACTAGAAGTTTTATATATATATATATATATATATATATATATATATATATATATATATATATATATATATATATATATATATATATATATATATCCAGATCAGGAAGATAAGAATGTTATTGCCAATTGGTCATGTACATTGGAAATGTGACAGGGTGAATTAAACATATCCGTTTGAATCAGCATCTAAAAATGTTCATCTGAATCAGTATGTAAATATGTCAGTCTGAACCAGTATCTAAATACGTCAGTCTGAATCAGTAACTAAATATCTCAATCTGAATCAGTATCTAAATATGTCAGTCTAAATCAATATTTAAATATGTAAATCTGAATCAGTATCTAAATACGCCAATCTAAAACAGTATCTAATTACGTCAATCTGAATCAGTATCTAAATAATCATTCTGAAAAAGTATCTAAAATACGTCACTCTGAATCAGTATCTAAATAAGTCAGTCTGAATCAGCATCTAAATATGTCAGTCTGAATCAGTATCTAATACGTCAATCTGAATCAGTATCTGAATATGTCAATCTGAATCAGTATCTAAATAAGTCAGTCTGATTCAGTATCTAAATATGTCAGTCTGAATCAGTATCTAATACGTCAATCTGAATCAGTATCTAAATAAGTCAATCTGAACCAGTATATAATACGTCAATCTGAATCATTATCTAAATACGTCAGTCTGAAGCAGCATCTAAATATGTCAATATGAATCAGTATCTAAATAAGTCAGTCTGAATCAGTATCTAATAAGTCACTCTGAATCAATATCTAAATATGTCAGTCTGAATCAGTATCTAAATACGTCAATCTGAATCAGTATCTTAATATGTCAATCCAAATTAGTATCAAAATATATCAATCTTAATCAGTATCTAAATAAGTCAGTCTGAATCAGTATCTAAATATGTGAATCTGAATCAACACCTCAGTACATCACTCTGAATCAGTATCTAAATATGTCTATCTGAATCAGTATATAAATACGTCAATCTGAATCAGTATAGTAATATGTCAATCCAAAATGGTATCAAAATATGTCAGTCTGAATCAGTATCTAAATACGTCGATCTGAAGCAGTATCTAAATATGTTAATCTGAATCAGTATTTAAATACTTCAATCTGAATCAGTATCTAAATACGTCAATCTGAATCAGTATCTTAATATGTCATTCCAAAATATTATCTAAATATGTCAGTCTGAATCAGTATCTAAATGCATCAATCTGAATCAGTATCTAATATATTATTCTGAATCAGTATAAAAAATCAATCTGAATCAGTATCTAAATATGTTAATCTGAATCAGTATCTAAATATGTTAATCTGAATCAGTAGCTAAATATGTTAATCTGAATCAGTATTTAAATATGTCAGTCTGAATCAGTATCTAAATACGTCAATCTCAAACAGTATCTAAATACGTCAATCTGAATCAGTATCTTAATACGTCAATCTGAATCAGTGTCTAAATACACCAATCTAAAACAGTATCAAATTTCGTCAGTCTGAATCAGTATCTAAATATGTTAATCTGAATCAGTATTTAAATACGTCAATGTGAATTAGTATCTAAATACATCAATCTGAAACAGTATCTAAATACGTCAATCTGAATCAGTATTTTAATATGTCAGTCTGAATCAGTATCTAAATACGTCACTCTGACAAAGTATCTAAAAATACGTCAATCTGAATCAGTATTCATATAAGTCAATCTGAATCATTATCTAAATATGTCAATCTGGATCAGTATCTAAATATGTCAATCTGAATTAGTATGTTAATATGTCAGTCTGAATTAGTATCTTAATATGTCAATCTAAAATAGTTTCTAAATATATTAATCTGAATCAGTATCTTAATATGTCAATCTAAACAGCATCTAAATATGTTAATCTGAATCCTTATCTTAATACGTCAATCTGAAACAGTATCTAAATACGTCAATCTGAAACAATATCTAAAAATACGTTAATCTGAATCAGTATTCAAATAAGTCAGTCTGAATCAGTATCTAAATATGTCAATCTGAATCAGTATCTGAATATGTCAGTCTGAATCAGTATCTTAATATGTCAATGCAAAATAGTATCTAAATATGTCAATCTGAATCAGTATCTAAATATGTTAATCTGAATCAGTATCTAAATACATCAATCTGAATCAGTATCTTAATATGTCAATCTAAAACAGTATCTAAATATGTCAATCTAAAATAGTATCTAAATACGTCAATCTGAGTAATTATCGAGTAGTAACAGGAGTGCACATTCAGAAGCAGGATGTGTACTATTTCTATTTATTTTAAACAAATATTTGGTAGAATAAAGAGAGGAAAATATCACACCTCTAGAATCTGAATTTCATGATTATTGGTTGCATGTTTTCAGACCAGCCTGAAAGGTGATAGGTCTGGTCTATTTACCACCTCACTGGATACGTTTTTCAAGGTTCCACTGGTTGTGAGGAAGATAAAGTGTCTGTAAAGTCTGTTTTGGAGTAATGAATACTTATATACCTATGTCTTTTGGCTATATGGATGTAGAAATGAAAATCTATTTTGAACCGTTTGTTTCTAATCATACAGTACATACAAAAAAAGACATTTTGCATCTGTTCTCTAGCGTTGTAAGGTTCAGATTGCCCAGCATCGACTGCAATACTGTAGTTGTTACATATATATATATATATATATATATATATATATATATATATATATATATATATATATATATATATATATATATATATATATATAATTTTTCTAATTTGTAATTTGCGCTTTAGACCACTCGGCCACTCGGGGCCCCAGTAGTCCCTGGTGGTCACCTCTTAAATACAGTAGTCCATCGTGTTCCATGATTTTGTAGAATATACAGGTAGTGAAATTGGTAAGTTAATGTCTGGTTTGGTGATCTGACCATTTTCATGGAAAGGGTTAACAGATGCATGATTGCAATTCACTGGGACTGGGTCTTTCTCAAGGAAGGAGGTAAATATGTATCAAAGACTTGGGACTATTTTATCGGTTGTCAGGACCTGATGCTTCATCTTGGTGTGGCTTTGATAAATACTTAGCAACACAGTCGGTGGTGGTAACAATATCATTTACTGAAGATTCTATGCAGCTTCTGGTGTAAGTTTATCCAAATGGTTAAGTTGGAAAGGTATTGTTTTTTATAAAAACTATTGAAACGGTTTATGAAGTATATTGGTTTTGTTTGTAGTTAATTATATTTTAGTGACCTAATTTCTATGGTGCTTGATTTGTGCTGCTTTTTTATTATTGGATAGGGTGTTCTGAACTTCGCATATTGCTTTCGGGAAGGAATTTTGACTGGCTTTCTTCTGAATTGTGTTTGAGGAATTTTAGTCTAGATTTTTTGCAATTTATATTCATGGACAAAACATTAACATGAAAATTTAAGATTTAATTGTCTATTTTCATCTGCCAGACAATTGCAAGACTAAGGGAAACTAAACTTACCTGTGAAAATTGTCACACAGTCCTGTACACCTGGAGTATTAGTAACGTTAGGTACAAAATACTTTTTGCCCTGTGACAAAGCGCCGATTGGAGTAAACCATAGTCCGTTACCCCGACCATTATCTGGAATTAAAAAAAATTGAGAAGTCTAAGCTGATTATTAGAACATTCATAGGAATAGGTCGAGTTCGAATGGCTATTTTTAAATTAAACTTTTTTTGTCAGAATGATGTGTAATTCTACCAAATATTAAAGAACCATCTCCATACAAATTACTCTTCCACTCGAGAAAAAAGTTACAATGGACGTTTCAATACCACATAGAACTGACCTATATTTGATTGTACCTTTGGAATGAAAGTGTTGGCACATAAAAGTATCGGTGAAAACTATCAAATCTTTTAAATTTGCTAAATTATATTTGCGCATGGTTAATTAAGTATGCCTTTTCCATTTTCTGAAAAAGTACATTACTAACTAAAGGAAAGGTAACTACAGACCTTGACAGTGCTAGCGTTCAATTATTTTGAACATGTAAATGAAATTTGGTTAAAATATGAAGTGTGCCGTATACAGGTTAGCCATTGTTACTGTTACAAGTCACTGCGGGAAATATATTGCAAAACACTGAGTAATACTTCGGTAATATTGTACAGTCACTTTTTCATCCCTGATATAAATGAAAAGCTTTTAAAATGATAATCAGTACCAATCGTACTCATAATACCTTACAAAAAATTACATTATTACATTATTTTGATGATTTGTAAGGTTGGCAAATAATTTAGTTTCCATTGCATAGGCCATTACCTGCTAAAAATCATTGTTCTAACTGACATTGGAATTTATTTACCTTTTCAAAAAATAGTAAGTTTTCATGTTACGAAAGGTTCTGATTTTCATCTTTAACTTGGCGACGTAAGTTATTCATCTTTATTGTCATCGTCAGTGTTTTCCTTTTTCCAGTCATTTTAATCATTTTAGTATCTATCTATTGTAACGATCTTAAAGGCTTACTTTCGAAACTTTTGTTTTGCAATTTCATGTAGTTTACAATTAAAATTTCATAGAGTTATTTTGCCTTTATGTTTTTAAAGCGCAAACAATTTGTATGAAAATTGAATATCGTTTAATAAAACAATTGCTTTTAAATATCATATAATAAAAAATATACTTAAGATATTTGTGTATATAAGGATTTATGAACTCTACCAGTTAGGTGAATATCATTTATGGGGCTGATAAACTTTGTATCATCGTCATCCAAAGTAGGTAATTCTATAATCGTGACATGCTTTAATAGTAAACAGTTGTAAAGTAGGCAAAATTATTTCCAGAATAGAGCAGTGGCACGTCAAAAGTTGTTACAGAGATGCTCAAACTGTATGTGTTTAACAAAATAAAGTGTCTAATGAGATGATACTAGTTTGTCAACAAAAGGCGGCTAAGTGAGATCGTTACTTGGTTGTCGACAAATGGCAGCTAAGTGAGAGCATTACTAGTTTGTCAACAAATGGTGGCTAAGTGAGATCGTTACTTGGTTGTCGAGAAATGGCGGCTAAGTGAGATCATTACTTGGTTGTCGAGAAATGGCGGCTAGGTGAGATCGTTACTTGGTTGTCGACAAATGGCAGCTAAGTGAGATCGTTACTAGTTTGTCGAGAAATGGCGGCTAAGTGAGATCGTTATTTGGTTGTCGAGAAATGGCGGCTAAGTGAGATCATTACTTGATCGTCGAGAAATGACGGCTAAGTGAGATCGTTACTTGGTTGTCGACAACTGGCAGCTAAGTGAGATCGTTACCAGTTTGTCGACAAATGGCAGCTAAGTGAGATCATTATTAGTTTGTCGATAACTGGAGTCAAAGTGAGAGTAGATTTGAAACAATATATGGCTAAATGAAATTGTTTCTAGTTTTGAGACAAAAATACAGCTAAGTGTGACCGTTACTAGGTTAGAGACAAAATAAGATTGTTATTAGTTTTGAGACAAAAGAGAGGTAAGTGAGATTATTACTAGTTTTGAGACAAAATATGACTAAGTGAGATTGATACTAGTTCTGAAGTATATCATTTCAAGCCAGTAGTTGCCCTTAAAATGAAAGTCTCAAATAGCATAATATATGCTTTTACCTGTTAAACCAATCCAGATAGAATCAATTCCATCCTGACGGAGGGCTTGTAAGTTTGAGGCAACAAACAATTGCTCAGAGTCACTGAAAAAAAAATTCTGTGTTTGCACGAATATCACAAGGTTTATAAGAGAATATAAAATAGACTTAAAGGTGGAGCTTTTTTTTATAGCAATAACTCCACATAGTCATACAATAAAATCGAAAATTCGTCTAACTCATCATAACTGGCGACTACTGCAAAAGTGTATACATTTTCGATGAAATATATTCTGAATTCCAGGCTGCCCCAACAATGCACTGTAAAACTTGTTTCATTCTCCTTTGTGCCAGCTGTCTTGCTATAAAAAGATGATTGCCATACAAATAACAGACTTTATGACTAAAAAAAATCCATAACATTTGTTACGACTCTAGGTCTTAAATTAACTAACAGAAAGAAGTGACACCAACAAATTTGTTACAATCAACAAGCAATTTATTTCTCTACAATGCAAATAAAAAAATCAAGAAACACAGTACTGTAAGCTAAATTACCAATAATCCTAAATGTGTTATCACAAGTCCAAAAGTATAAAATATTCAGAATGTATTCCAATAGTCTTGAATGTCCTGATGTACAAACCTGATACAATCCAGAATGTCTTCGAATTGGTTCACAATAAATCCAAAATAATGTGGTAATCCAAAGTCAGTGAGTATTTAGTAATTCCAATGAACAATTTAAATAAATATTTCCTCTCAAATGATATCTGCACGCAGATGTAAACTCTGATAACAAAAGGATTATACAGACTGATCTTAAAAACATGAATGCATTATTTGTTTATCAAGTCCCTATCTATACACATTTTCACTGGATAGATATGAATGATTCTAATGGAAAAATCCAATCAAATTGTAAACAGCTCTCTTTCTCGAATATTCTAAGCTCATAAACAATCTACTTATAACCTACAACCATGGACAAAAAGTAGCCATACAAACATTCTGTTTACATTATCTAACTTAGAATCAACGACAATAATTACGCAAACAAGTTATATAAGCAACACATTGTGCCCTTCCTACAAGAATAAGAAAAATGACGGAACACTGCACACTATTCCTTTAATGTCTTAACGAAACAGGTTGCTACGAGAAATTTCCATATTTATTATTACCAACTATTTATCGTAAATCCTCGGCCACAATTTTTCATAGTTTGACTCGTTCTATTACCCAAACTCTCGCTCTAGTATGTCAGTATTTTGATCGTGAAATCTTTATTTATCTAATCCATAAAACCGAAATATACACAAAACATTAGACAGCAATGCTAACCTTTGAGTTGTGACCAGTGATGCGCCTTGGCCTGCGCAGAAATCGGCGGCCTGTCTCCATGGAAGCTGGCGGCCGTTATTGATTTCATAGCACGTGCTCTGATGCTGAAGCCATCCTAGAGCGCAAACACCTATTGCAGATAGGGAAGGATGTAAGAGATCAATGTATAATCAAGCCACATACATCTATTGGAAATGGGGAAGGAAGTAAGAGATGACTTCATAATCAAACCACATACATCTACTGGAAATGGGGAAGGAAGCAAGATATGACTGCATAATCAAACCACATGCATCTATTGGAAACGGGGAAGGAAGTAAGAGATGACTTCATAATCAAACCACATACATCTATTGGAAATGGGGAAGGAAGTAAGAGATGACTGCATAATCAAACCACATACATCTATTGGAAATGGGGAAGGAAGTAAGATATGACTACATAATCAAGCCACATACATCTATTGGAATGGGGAAAGACTAAAGACATGACTGCATAATCAAGCCACATACATCTATTGGAAATGGGGGAGGAAGTAACATATGACTGCATAATCAAACCACATACATCTATTGGAAATGGGGGAGGAAGTAAGATATGACTACATAATCAAGCCACATACATCTGTTGGAATGGGGAAAGACTAAAGACATGACTGCATAATCAAACCACATACATCTATTGGAAATGGGGAAGGAAGTAAGATATGACTACATAATCAAGCCACATACATCTACTGGAATAGGGGAAATACTAAAGACATGACTGCATAATCAAGCGACATACATCTATTGGAAATGGGAAAAGATTAAAGACATGACTGCATAATCAAGCCACATACATCTATTGGAAATGGGGGAAGACTAAAGACATGACTGCATAATCAAGCGACATACATCTATTAGAAATGGGGAAGGTGGTAAGAGATGACTGTGTAATCAAATCACATACATCTGTTGGAAACAGGGAAAGGTTAAAGACATTACTGCATAATCAAGCCACTTACATCTGTTAGAAATAGATGAAGAAAGAGATGAGTGTATAATCAATCCACAATACGACCATTTTTAATTATAGACCAGCCATTTAATAGGTTACAGGGTGCAGGGGAGAGTAGGGGGTAGAGGCTGGGACTTTCTTTCAAGCCGGCTTATTTCATCTTTTCTTGACATCATTTTATCAATTAATATTATGGATATTACGATTTTCGTTTGCCAAAAATCAGAGCAAGAATATTTCATCAAACTATCTGAATGATGGAAAGTTTCTTTTATAAATGGTCTCTTCCTGGACAATTAAATGGCTGGTCCCTTAAGTCTTGCAGCCATGTTAGATAGTGAAAAGGCATCTTCCTAACATCTAATACATGTTTCCTTAAATTGGTTTTAATTTGCATGTACTCTTCCCCAATCGATACATTTTAGAATGTAATATTTTGCGTTGATTTGTATCCATTTGAAGAATGATTAACACCTGGAACTATCCATCTGGATGAAATAGTATGCCATGGATGCAGTTTTGTCAAATGAATCTTCCATTTATGTTAACTTTGGTGCAAATATTTGTATTGGACCCAATATTTACAAACATATAAATGTAACAAATCACAATCGTAATGACTTCACATGTAATTAACACCCCTAATGAAATACAAACACAAGCATATGCTAATAGATAATAATGACTTAATGATGTTCGGGATTTGAGAATCGATGTGAAACGCAGGGTTCCTGTAGACCCAAAGATAATATGGCTAACCTTCTGTCTTTTGACAGACAAAAGTGGCCCTTGAGGCACAATCTGTCGCCTGCCATATGTTAGGTGGGACTCTGGTGGTGTTTGCTGCTATACAGGTATGGTTCCGAGTCTGATCATTCCTACAAAGAAATGTATACATTATCTGACCATTTTGTAAATACAGGCTAAACGTTTTACACAGCATCTTCGTGGCCATTTTCGAGCTTTGTTAGTGCAAGAGCACATATAGCAATGGCTATATTTGTTCTTTTGCTGTTTGACTATACCCGACAACTTGCTCTAAAAAGATAAATAAATTACAAAATAAATGAAATATAAACAACTGAAACAACAACGACAACAACTACTCCAATTTAATTTGGTGGACGTCACATATCTTCGTCTAGTCACATAAATCAACACCTGAAACTGTACCGATACTGATAAATAAATTTGAGGTCGACCAAGATATATTACTTCACCGTCTCCAGTATGTATTTGGCATTCATGATATAGCCTTACTGTAGTTCAAGTCCTACTTGGTCAACAGGACACAAATTATATCTGCAAATGGAATACACTCCAGCCCAGTTGATCTATGTTGTGGTGTTCCACAGGGGTCTGTTCTTGGACCTGTTCTCTTCATTCTGTACACTCAGTCGCTCTCAAGTGTCATAGATCATCATCCAGTGTCTCACCAGTTGTACGCTGATGACACCCAAATATACAAATCTAGCCACCCAACTGAAGTTGATGCTACCATCCAAGGTGTAGAGAGGTGTATTTCCGATGTGAAATCATGGATGACATGTAACAAGCTGCAGATGAATGATGATAAAACTGAGGCCATTCTGATCACAACACAAAGACTTTCTCATTCACATCCTTTACCTCAAACAATAAATATCAGCAACAGCAACATTAAATTCACACAATCAGTATGAAACTTAGGTGTTACTCTGGAAAGTACTCTCACATTGCACCAACATATCATGAAAATATGCAAGGCTGCATATCTTGAGCTGAGACGTATCAGCTCAGTTCGCAAATATTTTTCAGTTGATGCCACTAAACCACTTGTGTATTCATTAGTACTTTGAAGACTGGACTATTGTAATTCAATTCTGTCTGGTTCATCTCAATATCTACTCCAAAAACTTCAAAAAGTTCAAAACACAGCTGCTCGGATCATACTTAGAGTACCACGACCAGAGCACACCTCCCCGCTGCTCTGTACCCTACACTGGCTATCCATTCGATCCAGAATCAAACACAAAATTTGTTCTCTGTGCTACGTTTCACTGTCGGACTCTAGTACAATATACCTATCCGACCTCACCCATGTGTACACACCAGCAAGATACTTACGCTCCACTTCTGACAATCGTATACTCATTATTCACACTATGAAAACAAAGTCATATGGACAGCGTTCTTTTGCATACCAGGGCCCAGCAATGTGGAATGAATTGCCCATTGAACTTAGACACAAAGACACAGCGATCACATTCAAGGGGGCTCTCAAAACTCACTTATTTCGACTGCAAGAACAAACTTAAAGACATAATAATGTTTCCTACCTTAAATATTCTCAGCATGTTTTTTTAAAAATGTTTTCTATTTCATGGTGTTGGTTTTTGTAATCATATCATTATATGTTTTTTATCTTATAATTGTTGTCTAATATTGTAAAGCGCTTAGAGCTTCTAAAGATTAGGTGCTATACAAAGTCCTCATTATTATTATTATTATTATTTATCAGATTATTCTTTGACAATTAACATAAAACTAAAGCCCTATGGAAACTTTGCAAATCCAAAGGAAAATGTCTCAATTTGTTTATATTCCGCAACGAATGTTGTCGGGGATTACATTATTAACCTTTCCCGACTGTCTGTTTGTCACACGTATGTTACGTATGTGTTCGGTCCTGTCCGTCCATCACACATAGGTTACGTCTTGTATTCCGTACGTTTCTCTCGGTTAAGCTTTGCATTCTCGTCAAATCTGTGGGTATAACTGGTCGCAATGACATGCAACGTTAGTGTGGAAAGGTTTTGGTGAGTACCTTAGCAAGGTTAGATCACTTCATACTTCATTGACTTTGGTTATGTTTTCCATCTCTGTCAGTTTCGCATACTAGTCTGACTAAATGGTTGAACAAGGCAAAGTTGCCTGGATAATTATGCTCTTTGAACACATACATAGTTAAAACTTTTTACTTCATTAAACTGTATAGTTCAGAAACAGATTTTTAACTTGAAAATAGTGTCTGTCAGGAAAAGTATCCGAATATGTTAAACTTATGATGTGATTCACAAAACTATTGAATACAGTAGCACATTATATTTTTCATATATAACTTAACAATATGCACGTTGAACACACATCGCTACATGTACATAAAATGTTTAGAGTCACACATATGTAACAAGAAAAATAAATGTTACAAATTCTGAAATATACCATCCATATTTTCTATTTATAGACTGAACTTTGAGGTTAATATTTGGGGCTAGTTTAATGTCAGTGTTAGGGCTAGTTTAATATCACTGTTTTGTTGCTTGTTTAATGTCAAGATTTGATGCTAGTTTAATGTCAATGTTTGGGACTATTTACTGTCAATGTTTGGGTCTAGCTTAATTTCAAGGTTTGGGGCTAGTTTAATGTCACTGTTTGGGGCTAGGTTATTGTCAATGTTGGGTAGTTTAATGACAACGTTTAGGGCTAGTTTAATGTCATTGTTTGGGGTAAGTTGAATGTCAATGTTTTGGAGCAAGTCTAATGTCATTGTTTAGTGCTAGGTGAACGTCTATGCTTGAGGATAGTTGAATGACAATGTTTGGAGATGGCTGAATGTCAATGTTTAGGGTTAATTTAATGGCAAAGTTTAGGGCTATTTAATGTTTAATGTCAAGTTTTGGTGCTAGTTTAATATCAAGATCTGAGGCTAGTTTATTGTCAATGTTTGGGATTAGAGTAATGTTAAGTTTTAGGGCTAGTTTAATGTCAATGGTTGGGGCTAATTTAATGTCAGTGTTTGAGGTTAGTTAATTTCAAGGTTTGGGACTAGTTTAATATCACTGTTTGGGGCTAGGTTATTAAAAATATTTGGGGCCAGGTTAATGGCAATGTTTGAGGCTAGTAATGGTAAAATGGTTGTAAGGATGGTTCTTACTCCTGAAAGTCCATTACACCGTACTGAGCTTCACTGAACAAAGAACCATCCTGCCACGTCCACGAATATCCACCTTGGGCCTGAAATTCCAAGGAAATTATAAAATAAATTCATGATTAGTTATTTTTTATTTATTGTGCATATATGTCGCTATATTATTACTTTGTTCTGTGTTGCAATATACATAGTTTTACAAGAAATTAAAATGAACTTCACATTGGACAGGTAGACACCATACATTACGCTTTAACTACCACACACTGAAGTGAACTCTTTCATTCATTTGAATATTTTCAAAGTTAACTTTTAAAAAAAGAAGAAAAGAAAATAAAGACTACTACATGTTCTGTTCATTATCAGAAAGCATGACGCTTTTTGCACAATTACTGACTTCACAGAATAGTTGAATGTCAGCTAGATTTTTCTTAAAATGGGACCATTGAAAATTGTGTAGTTTCTCAGTCTAATTAATATGACACTGTCCTTGAAGAATTTGTGTACCTTCTTGGAATACTATCTGCATGGAAGTATGGGACAAAGTCTAACTATTTATTTTCTGTGTTTTTTTAAAGCCCAAAGCTGATTCTCTGACAAACTCATTACTCCACAAGCTATGTCCGCTAGTAGCTTCAGTTTTGATTTCCTCTAAAGTTTACTATCACAAGGCATGGGTGTGAAATACACTAAACTGATGTTTTATGTTTTAACAAATAGATAAGACGATTTTGGTATGTATGTATGTTTGATACTAATTATGGCTACCTGTACGTATGTGTGCAGGCCAATCCAAATATCAGTCTTTCTGGACTCCAGGTAGTTCAGTAATATGGTCTCCTGCTGAACGTTTTTCGCAGATATGAGCATAGCATTATATTGGTTACATTCTCCTCTACGAAGAAAAGAAACATGGCTTGATGATTTATATCATATTTTCCTTTACGAAGGCATACAATATGTTGATGTACGTAAAAATAAAATTAAGAAACCTACAATATACGCTTTATCAAAACAAATAGAAGGATGGCCAGGGAATGCGCACTATTGACCCTGTTAATAACGCTATCACACACACACACACACACACACACACATTCATTGCCATACAACATAAATTTGATTCAGGATCGGGGAGGGGGGGGGGATAACGAAGGAAAATGAGAATGTGGCACACCAAAATTTAGGGAGTTAGACCGAGCGCAAACCGAATATAAATTATATTGATAATTAAAACAAAACGTTTCAATCCACACTTTCCAGGAAAATAAGAGTAAATTTATATTGGTCAGAAATTATACTGTAAGACAGATTCAGTTGTGTATTAGCCCAACTTGGAAACGATTTGTCATGTTGCGCTCTTGATTCCATCGAACCGCAACTGGCTTCAGAAGATGATAGAAGCAAAGTTCTGAAATAAATGTATGCCTTTGCTTTTACTAACATTTTTTTAATGTGATTTTCAAAATGTATTCAAACTATACCATTTCCAGGCATTGAACCAGCAACAATACAACTGTAATTATTAATTTTTTTTATTTCGTAATACTACAAAGTTCTGTGGAAAATGACTTAAATGACAACTCAAAATGACGTCGACACAATGAAATCACACGTTTTGTGCCCCACTCCCCGCAGTGGGTAAACGTTCCTTGGAAGGGTATCTCTATGACAACCAAAACGCCTAAGTTTAATGATAAAATGTTACTTGGAGAGAACGTGCTCTTTGCTGATTGCATCACACTCAACAGAGACTGTATTTCCTAAGATCATTTCTCTACAATGGTTTTAATGCAGAATGTGAAGATCGTTACCGGATACGTAAGAGACGAAAACACCAGGAATTCCTTTTCCTTTGGTACACATGGCTGATGCCATTACAATGAAGCACACGACAGACGTCACAATGTACCGATGATGGCACAATGGAACGCATCTAAGCTGCCGTACAAAATATGGCTTTGTATCTCTCATTTTCCAAAAGTATGATTTTAATCTATGATTAAAGAAGCGAGTTAGGATACAGACAATAGGCTCGTGTAGTAATACCCGCAGCTGATTGACTACTATTGAGGTGATCCAGGGGTTAAACAAGGCCTTATGACCTTAAAGAGTATGAGCTGTAAGGAGAGTGGTTTTGTACATGTAGGGTCATTTGTTTATTCTACATCACTGGGAAGCTGTTTGGTCTAATGTAATTATTTTAGGTCGTGCACATTATGACGCCATACTCTCGATGGCGTTAACACTTTCTCGACCATTGACGTCAAAACATAAGTTTTATGTCAATATATGTAGGATAACCTTGGTTTTGACGTTGTTACGCAGTATGATATATGCAATTTCTCCTTGCAGATACAGCCTGGATAGGCTGAGAATACGAAGGCAATCAATATTTCATTGCAACTATCTCAGAACACTCATGTTCATAACTTTTGATTTCTTTGCTATGCTTCAATTTTTGGTTCGTGATACAAACAACCATATATATATATATATATATATATATATATATATATATATATATATATATATATATATATATATGATAATGAATCAGTTCGATATTACATCTCAATATTTGTCTTTGGTATTACATCCCACTATCTGTATTTCATCTCGATATTTGGATATTTGCCTTTGGTATTACATACCGATATTTGCCGTTGATATTACATCACGATATTTGCCTTTGATATTACCGGATATTTTCCTTTGGTAGGACATAACCACTCACCTGGCATCGTCCCATGTGCGGAGGGTACTGAAGTATTTGTAGCACATGCCATTAATATTCTCCCAGCCGTAGTCCGTATCACACAGAAGCGGAGAAGCTTACGGAAAAAAAAAATTCAAAGGTACAGTAAAAACTGTATAATCATTTTAAATTAATATAATTGGTTTAAATAAAACAATATTTTTGCATGCTGTGGTAAATTTCTTCCGTCCTGTAGATTTACATGTGGTGGTAAATTTCTAGGCATTCAATTTTGGGAAGTCCATTCATCGGATGTTTAGACCAATCTAAACTGATAAAGAAATCTGCTTATTTTTTAAATAAAAAATGTTGTTTGAGGGCACAAGTTTGACAAAAATTTAAATCCACGTTATTTGAAGACACAAACTTACGGAAATTTAAATGCGTTTGTAGTGAAAAACAAAGTTCACCCCATAACTGTACATTATTTTACTATTTAAGGTGTGTGTGTGTGTGTGACTCCATCAGAAGGAGCGATGCAGACATATACAGTTGACATGATTACGCTGCATAATTTTGAAAGAAAAATGCTTGTAAATCTCAAAAACACATTAGTAGAAAACTCCATGCTCACTGCTTAATCAGATAGAAGGTAATAGAGACAATGTATTTACATTTGACCCCAAGAGGGGCGATATTATGTCCATCAAAGAGACTAGTTAATAACCAGTAATAGACATATACTCTGATCAATTTCAAGAGCTAAGTCGTTCTGGCCATGAAATTACCTTTTGGTCTCTTGCAAGCAAAGAACTGTTGTGTTGTACAATCCTGATAACGCATTTGATCATCGAAGATCTCAATACATGTGTTCGCTGACGTCGCACCTGCCTGGGAGCTAAAGTTCCTAAAAAAATAAATCAATGGGCATACAGTAAATACTTCTGTTGATGTGCTAAAGGAAGAGACACGTAGTTCAGTTCAAAGCAGTGGACGTTTATTTTATGCATTTAGGATCAATAAAAAGTTATTTAATTAATACTTCATGTTACGAATACTTAACCTCATTAACTAGCTTAACCTCATTTTGCCTTGAAAAAGGTAAATATAATCTCTCACTACATGACTATCATCAGTGCAAAAAATGAATACTACTCAAAGTATTACCTGACCAGTCAGAAATGATAACATAAGTCTCCTCAATGAAAGAAACAAAAAGTACTAGACCAGAAAGACTAAGACGTTCATGCTCAGATGATGAACCTGGACCCAGTACGTTGGGCAGCGAAACCGTAACAGCAATGGCGTTGAAACAAATAAACAATCGGATTTTTTTTCTTCATATCTAAATGATGAATTATATATGATGTATAATTTATTTGTTAAATTCAGAACTTTAGAGGACAGTGATATAACTCTTGTGTCGGTATGAAGAGATAAGTGCCTATTTGTTTACAAATTTTCAGTTGGATAAAAAGTGGTCAATTGATGAAGAGATGAAAAGTGGTAATCTGATTTCAAACTTGAGGAAAAACACATATTTAAATACTTTAGGAAAGATGTAGGTTTACATACTGCTTTTAATGACACGAAACAAAGCAGCGGCAGGTTTGACAGCAAGATGGTAGTAACCGTGCCGAGTGAAGATTGATGTTGTTGAAGTTGGTTTATACAGTAAGTTTGCGCATGGCTAAATTTACAGGTTGAATCTAAGATCTCAGAAACTTTAGAACTTCAGAATATGTAGCGATTCAACAAAATCAGAGATAAAAATAATAGAAAACAACGTTTGATTTAAAACAACTTATTATCACTTGGTATATAAAGTTATCGTAGCAGATTAATGCATGGGAATGCATAATTTGGCATATATCTCAAATCATTAATAAGTCTAAATGTCTTGAAGAAACATTGCAAATAGTTAATGTAAGCGTATATAGTATAGGCATTCGTTCTATTTTAATATTGGCAACACTTTAAGATAATTTATATTAAATATTCTCAGGATGTTTTATATCTTTTCAAAAGACAGGCAAAGAATCGGTTTAAAGACATTTTACTACCATCGTGATGATCAACTTGCGTGCATAACTATTATTTAAGTATGAAAACAAATAAAAGTGATCGAAAACAATTTAAAATGAACTGAAATGACTGGTTAACCGAACAATCTAACAGCACATTACATAATTAAAGGAGACAAACAAATCCTACAAACAAGTGTATGAAATTCTATGACACGCATAACATGAAAATTACAACACTGGATACTAATACATTTTGACGGTGTTATTTTTGTTTCAGACTATGATGCGGCTGAAAGTTAAAAAACGCAAAAAGGAAAACAAAGCACAATGCTTTTAGATAAATCGACACACAGGGTACAAATCTGAAATGAAACCGATTGATGACGAAAATGAACCATAAATACTGAACGATTTCCTAATAAAGGAAACAATTAATTACTTTCTAGAGTACTCGAAAGAGATTAACAGGACCCAAGAGACCAAAATGTGGAAATATTTAACTCAAAATGGAATAAATTGGCTTGACGTTTTACCAATTTAATTTATGAATACCATAAGTATAATAGCATGTCAACATGACATGTGATGCACCTGGAACACAAACATATACAGTTGGTTAAACATTCAAAATATCACACTAAATTTTGTTTTGTTATAAAACGGGCTACTATCCTAACTTTAGTAAGAAAATATTTAACAACAGGTAACAAATCGTTGGTGTTCCAGCCCTTTATAAACTTAAAAATTTGAAAGGGGAATATACTGTGGACACGAATCACTAGAAACAAGATGACATACAAAATTTATTGTTAATGCAAAACAGATCAATTTTTAAAAAACGTTAATGTCCTTCACATGGGAAAACTATGATGAATAACCGGCTGAAAGTATTACAATTTCAAAATAAATGGAAGAGGCGTATTACATAGAGATTTGTTAAAGATAATTAGTTTCCAGAATGTGACAAAAATGTAGAAAAATAGGGCTTTAGAACATGAATGAGGTAAAAGATGGAAGATACGTTGATTTTTTTTACATTAAAAACCAAAAGACAAGGAAGAAACCGCGCCCAAACATCATTAAATTACATAAAAAAGAAAAGCCCCCACCCCCATAAAACTATGCAATAACGCGACTATTATGTAAGTAATATCACAGCACTTTAGCCGAAGACACTGCGGAAGAAATAAAATTGACAACATAAAAATTATGAATTGGATTCTAGTTACGGAATAAAAAGTTGAAAAATAGAGTCAAAACCACATAAAAAAATGTTCAACCTAGTCTATTAGACATTCAACAAAATAGGGCCTAATTTAAATCATGTGAAATGTTGAAGCAATCGTGGGAAAAAATATTTTAACTTATCTATCCAATTTCATTCGAAAAGGATAAAATTAAACATACAATATTTTCTGCATAAAACATTTACTACGTACGTTTATATCACATCCATCAAATATTATGTCACAAAAGTACCACATACTCTATAAAAAATGATATGTTAAGATGTTTTATTTCATATGGATGACGTTAAATATCCGGCACACATTTGACAGTGAAAGATGCAAATTATAAGCATACACTATTTTGTCGAACTTTCAATTGATGTATGGTGGTAATGAGAATTACATTATACAAACAAAATGGTACAGTTAACACTGGATGTTGTGGAGAAATATAGCGCGTATAGAAGATACTATCTTTTGCAAAATGTAACAAATTTAGCCTAGAAAAACTGATAGAGGAAATGTGAAAACGAAATGCAGAGGAAAGGTCGCGTAAAAGAAACGAGAGAGGCAACGCATAATGACACAAAAATGAAAATATGAGAGAAAAAAATTGCTGCCTGGATGTAAAATATCTTGACTCAATGGGGATACATTTAACCTAACCAACACTAGCTTTGATATGAAACAATATAATATGATCTGCAATACTTTTAACTCAATCCTTTGGAATATACTTCAAAACTTAAAATAAGGCAATTACAGATAGCATATATTAAAAGATCTTTAAAATTATAGACAACAGTTTATATTCCTCAAACTGTAAAGTAAAATTGAAATAAACGATGACGATTAGTACACAGGGGAAAAGACGAACAACTTGGCTTTGGACGGTCGTAGCACTGCGTAATATCATAATCCGTCAAAGATAACATACTGGCCATGCAAACAGACAGTAAACGGTTAAGGTATTGGAAAAATGAACAAAAGTAAAGAATCAGGTGTAATTTGCATATAAAGTAAACAAGTTCAAAATATGACAGCTAATACACATTCTATTATTACTCGTTAAGACACTGCTTAAAAAAACATCAAGGCTAATTAAGTTATTGACACGACTCTATGGTCTTAAACTAAGTAACAAAAGCAGCAAAAACCAAGTAATCCCAGTACTTTGTAATTCCAATGAATCATTTAATTAAATAAATGAATCCAGTTGAACAAACGCAACTAAATGTTTTTCCAGTGCTGATATTAATACTAGGAATTACCTGATTCTTAAATTAACACATATTTTATAGATAACGAAGTCGTCAAAAAATTAAATGACGCATATTCGTTAAAGATTAAATAGAAATTGTAAATAATAGATGTACTTTACACCGACCAATTAGGAAATACGTCTGATTGGTCTTTGAAGAACTCGTGTCATGACGTCGAATCACGTGATGTTTACTTGGATAATGACTACAACTCAACATTGAAATTTATGGATGAATTTTACGCAATTCATACAATAATCGCGCCTTCATTTAAGTGCAAATCAACAATCATATAGAACTGTATTATTTAAAAAAATATAATTTACTAAATTACCCTTACACCTATTATTATAGAAATAATACACATTATATAGATATACATAAGACTTTAGTTCTATGGCACAAAGACTATAACAACAATGAAAACATGGTAGCAAGATTATCAGCAGTGCAAATTAGCTTCAAAGGTGAAACTGGACTATTCTGTTGGTTGTGACCCCATTTAATTGTTCCCAATTGACATTGTTATAAAAACAGGTCGCGTCACTGGATACAAGAACAATTTAAAGAATGCAAGCTACTCTATCAGTTCTGATTAAATATGCAATGATTACCAGTGTAGCACAGAACAGTATTCTAATGGCTGATAAATATGTGTGATAGCCTGAAGGGAAACGCAGATGACAAAAAATGACAAAATAAGCGAACAATTATCTAAAAAGAGTTTTGATGAATGCAGTCTGTCAGATATGCAGATGCAATCAGATACCCAGATTTGCACACGACCCAGAGTAATCACGAAGTAGCGATGGTGTCCAATTTAAAATGTCAAAGACAGTTTTGAACAATAAATAAACAAACAATCAAGAATATTTGTTTTTGGAGGAACCTGCTTCTTCTGGAAACAAGGTCATTACAGAGTTCCTTAATTTTCGAGAATTCCATAATCATTGAGATCGAAATGCGTATGTTTCTTCTCAAGAAGGATGTTTTACAAATACAAATACTTCCTAGAGATCACCCGCAAAGATGTCAAGGACCAGCATGTGATTTTGGATAGATAGTTCGGTCTCGCTTTTGAACAGCTCTGATTTCCATCCCAATCGATGCCTAAATATCAATCTTCTTCGGGTAATACATTACCGGTATCTCACTAAAGAAACACTGATTGGCGACCATCCCAGACCATGATCGATCGCCCGCACTAATGGACCACATCAAAGAGAGTGGACACTCTATACAGAGGATGGTTGGGAGGCAGTCTTGAAAATGGAAAATTCCAGGCTTTTTCATTGACATCCTCGTCATTGTAGTCATCCTCTTTAAACTAAAACAACGCAACACTGACTAAAGGGTGAAATAACAACATTTGAAATCATCGTGTACAAAGAAAAAATTCTGGGTGATCAACAAGGACGTGAGCTTTTTCAGAAGCACTCTGCAAACAAGCCTCTCCAGAGCGTGCACATACCCTAAAAGATTGAGACAAAATTTCCGACAAGTGACCAAATCTCAGGTACAAGGATGTTACGGTTGCCGACGTCCTTGGAGGGATATACGCCATTATCTAGCTTGAGTCTTGGCGGTATACGTTTGCTCTTGCACCACTTGGTTTCCGTAGTGGGTGACATTGTTGTAGCCATTCGAATGAAGCCCATCCCAGTGCTTGAGAGAAATTGACTTTCGCTGTGGGCTTAAGGACCAGTACCGCTGGCGCGACGTTTACCTCCTCTGCTTTGACAATGGTAGCCAGCCTTTGGTGGATGCACTTGACCAAGAGTTTCTAGTAATTATCTTGCTCATACACGCCTCCTCCCTTAAGTTACAGACACGGTTGCAAATGGACGATGAGTATCGCTTCTTTTTAAAGTCGACAGAAAATAAAAAGAACTACTACATTGCAGAGCTGCTTGGCGAAAGACGAGAAATAGCCATAGGACCAATACTTAATAGCAATAAACCATCACAGGACCACTTCTCACTTTCAGCAAATATTTTGGGACCAGAAAAGCAAGCCTCCCATTAAGATGGACTATGGTAGCCTGCAAGCCATGGCTAATAGTGCTGCCATGGAATGTTCTCTACGACAAGATGCATAATGGGTACCTTGACTTTGTAAGCTTGAGTGCTTTTGACTACAGTTTGGTTGGCGTTTGGATAATTTTTCTGTAATGGTGAAGGTGACACGAGCAGTCCCAAAGATGGGCATACTGCATAGTTATGTTTGAAAAGCAATTCCAGATACAATCAAGCCGAAAAGACGGATTAGCGTTCCTTGCTAATTGCGATGACAAACATCCTGAGAGCATTGTGGTTGATTTTTAATGCCCTTTTCTAGAGATTATTGATGATAACGGCGGCGGCACACAGTCACATGCAAAGCTTACGAAATACAAGAACGAAAAATGGGTAAAAAGCCAATTGAAATTTCTCACCATTCCCTTTGGAAAGTTTAGCAGCAGAGGGGGCGAATCGGACATTTTGTCCAATCGTTATTTTGCTTAATTATTACTTTCTGCACTCAACGATCTAGTGTCGTCAGCGCCTGGTAAAAAAAAAAACGACGACGTCGTTGGGGGATCGTCGCGTCGTCATTTGGTTTAATTAACACCTTCTGCGCGTCGATCCCCAGCGTCGTCAGCGTCCGGTAAGCACATCGACGACCGCGTCGATGTCATCGCCCCCTCTGCTGCTATGATCTTACAAACAGAGTGATCACTAACTCCTCCTCTTGCAGATCAATTAGGTTATTTGACTGATCGGTAAGTCTGAAATTAATTCTCGTTAAAAACCGATCATGGCATCGCATATAGACCGGATTAATCGGACTCTCAATGATCAAAAATCCCGGAGGGGCTGTTGGTGAAAACGAATAAAGGATATACCCCTGTTGAGCTTGATTTGATTGCTTGGTATCCACCTGATAACTCCCTTCGATAACATCACACACTAGATTGATCGCTATCACTGATGCGATATTTACGTTGTATGGAGCAATATGCCTACCACCATCTCCGTTATCGTGTCTGAGGATAGTTGATGGGGGGGTGTCCGCGGCTGGATTCTCAGGCCATCCTAGTATGGTTCTTATTGAACTGTTATAAATATCAACCATATACCCCGGTGTGCTTATTTCAATCGTCGACGATAACGTCGGTTCATGAACCGTAATAGCGATTTTTGATTCCTTTCCTGTGATCGATTTTATCCTGCGTTGAAATTCTTTATTGATTTGCTCTATTTGGTATGACCCAGTTGGTATTGTAACCTCCTCCCAGTCTGGGGTCCCATCGGGTTTATTTGTCCGTGCAAAAACCAGCGAGTTATTAGGTTGTTGTCCGTTAAATGCGTCCGCTCGAATATTAGGCCAACTGTGATATATTCGCAATTTTGCCAGCGCTATTTCCTTCACTGGAACCGGCGACGGGAAGTTCACACTGAATTCGGGTTTCGTTGACGTTATTGATATCATATTTGTTTGTACCGGAGTGGTGTTCTCCGCGATCCGCTGAAGTAATTGAAACCCTTCGGGGTTCAGCGACATTATTATTATTCGTTGTTTTTAGTGTCTAATTTCAACAACCAGGTGGTTCCGGCTTCCAGTTGAAAATCCTCGATTTTTGACATCGCGGAGCTATACAACTGGACCATCGTGGAGAATTCAACATCGGATACGAACAAATTATCAATCGATAACGAGATCAACCCGGATAATTTCGAGTATGCGTCGGATACTATTTGATGTTTTACTGTATACTCGTTGAGTTTTTTCTGAAAACACGATGATATCTTCCTAGTGATTGCGTTGGCAACTCCAGCAACTGTTGTCATTGCGGAGACAGCGATTGGAACAGCGATCGGGGTTATCGTGGTCACCGTGGATAAAATAACACCGGCGCCAGCTACTATACCCGACACCGAGTACACGACCGCGTCGATGGCGGTTATTTTTCGGCGGTATTTTTTTATTTTTGCACGGTATTGTTCGGAAAGCGTTTTCAAGTTCGCGGAAAATTCTTTTGCGGTATCGAATCGATATTGATGTGACGTCGGTGATACCTCTGATTCAATTTCCTTGGTGGTCATTTTTATTTTAAAAGAGCTAGTGTTTTTAATTACTTAGATTCGCTACAAATTCCACATACCATGTAATGTTTGCCCTGGTTAAATTTCCATCAACGGCATAAATTGTAAACGGTTCAGTTGCGTCCTTGTCTATAATTGTTGATATTGTATTGTTAAACCCGGATGAACTCGACGATAATATATTAAACTGCATCATTGAAACCAGTGTCAATCGATAAATGCCCTTAACAGTTGCGGTGATATTTACTGTATTCTGTGTAGGAGTCCAAGCGAATGATCCATGCCGAATCGTGTATACTGTGTTGACGGTGTTCTCGTGAGGGATTTTTATTTTTTCGAGTTGCTTTGTCATTTTAGGTAGTCTGTCTTTAATCGCCGCAACATCAGTTTTAATCGTTCCTATTTCCTGTATATGCGTGTCCACATCTTTTTTGTTCGCTGCAACCCTAGTAATGAGTGTATTTATTTCCTGTATATGCGTGTCTATACTTTTTTTGTTCGCTATAACATTAATTTTGAGTACTTCTATTTCCCCTTCATGCACGTCTATACTTTTTTTGCTCGCTATAGCATTAACGTTGATTGTTTCTATTCTCTGTCCATGCGCGTCCACATTATTTATGATCGTTGTAACATTAGTAATGAGTGTATTTATTTCCCGTTCATGCACGTCTATACTCCTTTTGTTCGTTGCAACATTAGTGTTGATTGTTTTTATTTCCTGTCCATACGCAGTGATATCATTTATAGTTATTGTAATCTCATCCGGTTTGACATTTTTTTTACCAAAGAATTTATCAACGGCGTTATCGATCCTGTTAACATTTTTTCGTAACGAGGTAAATTGGCCCGACAGCGTCGTAAACTCCAAAATAGTATTTTTTATTGTTGCAAGATTCGGTTCGGTTACCGTCGGGGTTCCAAAAAAACTAGCGGTAGTGAGTTGTATATCGGTCACCGATCTATCTAACCTTGTAAAACCGTCTTGGACTAATGTTACCCTATCCGTCACCGTCGACAGATGTTCACCCGGTTTGAGTCGTCCGTCGACGGTATACAACGCGATAGTGCCCTCGCCGGCATCACGCTGTCGTGTTAAAACATCATTCAGTGACACATTACCGGATTTCAATTTACCCTGGCGGTCTTGAAATACAACTATTTCGCCCGGGTCAACACTTGTTAGATTCAACATATCAGCGATTTCATCCTCAATTAGTTTTTTTATGTCGGCGGCGGTCGTTTCCGTGGATTCTTTCAGCGCCGAAACCGGTCGCCCCCAGATATCAATCATTATTATTGTAAATGTTATTCTCTAAAATCCGTTGAGCTTCTACGACCCCACTAGTGTATTCGTTTACAACCACATGAGGTGGTTTTCGCGATGATGAAATCGCCGCAAGTACGTTCAATACTTCACGGCCGCATATCGGCGGGTCGCTTAACTGCTGTGTTGGCAGCGTGGAATAAAACACCCGGGCTGAACACGTCCGGATATACCGCATGAACTCGTTCGGCGGGGCTAACCCGTATGAATCAAAATAGACGATCGCACGCGGATCAATCGCGTACGCAACCCAATGAGTTCCCGCTCCGGAGGACCCATCGAGGTTAATTATACCGGTTTCAATATTCCTTGGTACCGCCGGTAATTGATCCCTCATAAAAACACCTCTGAAGTTTTTTATCGCTAGCGCGTTTGCGGCGTCTATTAAATCAAAATTAGACATTGGAGTCATAGACTCAGGAGTCATAGACTCCCGAGTCAATAAACGGTTCCCGGTAGTCTTAGACCCTTTCCCGAGTACCATGAATACGGGGTTCCCGGTAGTCTTAGACCCTTTCCGGCCACGGGTCGTTTTTTTTTGTAGCCTTTCCCGGTTGCCTTCTTCAATGCCATCCCCGCCGCGGTACCAACGGCTCCTAACGCCGCCGCCTTAGCCACTGCTGGTGCGGCCGCGGCAATCAACGCTGGAATCGCAGCTAACAGCGGAAATATCCCACCGGTCTTTTCCATGTTTTTAATTGCTGCGGCTGAAAAATCTATTTGAACACCCTTTTTATTCTTCATCGCATCATTGAAATGTTTTATTTGACGCGCCGTCAACGATATCTTATGATTACCACCTGCCATCTGCGACGGCTTCAGCGTTATTGTGGTCCCGCATTGTTTAGCCGACTTTGATCGTAATTTCTTGACTTGACCATCAGTCAACTCTACACTGACGACACTATACGACATTTTATTGTAAACGCGTTTTGTGCTTTCAATTACATGTTTTCCACTGGTGCATCAACGATTCTCATTCGTCCACCAACACCTTCTAGCAGCATTGATTTATCGCTGAGAATGACAGCAACCGCTCTATAATTAACACCACCCGGGGCTATACGAGCTCTGAAGTGTATATCAACGACGGATTGTCTCGTTAAATCAAGATGTTCCAGCGAAAAATAATAAATCGGATACAGGTTTTTAAAATCAAGTTGTGATATTTGCAAACCAGTGTCGACGTTTTGATCACGACCCATATACGACAGCAATCGATGATACACACGTGCGATATGGTTGTCGCCGTAATTAAGCTGTATATCCTCGGATGGTTCCTGTTGTCCGTTTATTCTCAGCGAAACATCCCTGACTCCTAATTGATCAAATATCATATGGCTGCGTTCTTGACTGCCCAATCGTTCCCTATTCTGTAGCGCTATGAATATATGACGCGGGGCTGAAACACCCTGTTTTGATGCCAGGTGCCATGTAAACGTATCGGCGACGTTATCCTCTTTAGCATCAGTTGTTACCGCTAGCCAACTCAACAACGATTTCCCTCCCTGTTCCATAAATGCTAACAATCGTGCTTCCGTGGTAACTGATGGAGTCAGCACCGGCATCCACAATGCCATTTTAGTTAAAACGACTTTACCGGCAGCGACGCCAGCAGCATGCCATATTGCATTGTTATCATCGCCCCTTCGCGTCAGCGCGATTGTATGCTTAGCCCCATAGACAACTTTTCTGACATTTCTGCAGAATCCAAATATGTGATGGAGTGGAATCGCGCATGAAAACTGTCGGCGTGGTCCTTGCAACATTCCTACTCGTGCTGCGAATCCTAGATTGTAATCATTGTTGGTGCTTTTTATAATATTGAAATTAGCGCCTGGTCTTGCTCTGCGGTCTGGATTGGCTGCTTCAGCCTGTGGGTCAACTGCGGTATCTCTTTCCGCCAGCACGTTGATGTACTGAAGATGATCAGCGTTATTAGTGGTGTCCTTTGCGAACATTATAGATGGACCCGCCGATCTTGTATAATCATCCGAGTATCTCGCTAACCCAATTATCGTCGTTGCAACATCAACCTCGCGTTCTATTGATTCAATTTCTCGCCCGTCAATAAGATATCTGGCGCTCTCAAATAACGCCATAATACCGTTGTTGACGAAGCCAACTCGAACACGATGGTCATCTGCGTATGGCGCATTATCGGCAGCATTTGTCACGAGTTCTCCCTCGATTTCGATAAACGCTTCACACGGCAGAAAATATTTACTGGTATCTTGGACTTGAAGTTCAATTCGCGATCGTAGGTCAGGTTGCGCTGCATAATAAGAATAATATTGATAATCACGGACAGAATCATCCCTGCGCACTGGGGCATCCATATCAAACGCGGGATCAGCGGTTCGCGCAAACATTCTATTATTTATCATGTTGATATTTTCAATTGCGATTTTTTCGTCGTAAATTCTTTGAATTTAAACCACTCCCCGCTATCGCGTTCATGAGCGCGTTGGTTGCCGCATCGGCGGATGGCGAAGTCGCCAACGACTGAGTCGTCGCCAACGACTCTAATTTTTCTTCCACGGCGTTATTTATTACTTTACTGACATTTGCAGGCATCACTGTCGTTGATGGCATTACCGGTGGTTTCTGTTTTTTTCTCCTGGATTTCACCAACGACATTAGTTTGTCCCGCGCGGCTGAAAGCGCCTTTCCGGCAACATCTCCAATAGCACTAATTCCCTTATCACGAATAACATCAATAGCCTTCATCCCTAATTGTTTGGCTAACGGCGCTACTTTTGGAGCCATTCTTGTAAATAACCCCGCAATGGTGCTACCCAGACCATCTCCATAGTACGCGCGGTAAACAGGCAATCGCGAGTTTACCACGTAGACGAGTACTGGTTTATCATGGTTGTAGTGTATGATCATCCTTATTAAAAACACCAGTTTTCCAATTAATCATCCACGAGTTCGTCTATGAGCGTTCGATATGCATTAATGTCCATAATACCGCCTGCAAATAAACGCTTGCAGATATCAGCGGCCTCATTGATTATTTCCGGAGAGTTATTTCCGGCTCGTTTTCCTCCAATTAGTACCTCTAGCCGTGATATATCACTGAGAACACTACCAGGGCAGGTAACGCCGTAGGATTCTTTACCAACAGAGTATCCTTTTCCTTTTTTTGGTGTTATACTCTTAACTTCCTTGTGGAATTCATCGTAATCGGGATCACCACGATGTGGTAATGCATCTTTATGTTTACTCGCTAAATACACTATTCTTGCCCAGTCCTTTAACGACTTTATATTTTTCTCGTAACCGCTATTGATATGCTTCTTATCTCGTATGCTCTTAGCAAAATTGTTGGCAGTAAAATTAATTAATTCTTCCCTGCTGCTGAAGCCTCTAATTTCATCTATTGTGCTCTTCTTGAGTACAATACGGGGTATATTTCCCTCTTTTTCTTCCGGTATTTCTTCTTCCGGTGTTTCTTCGGGTATTTCTTCTTCTGGTTCTTTCGCAGCAGCGCCTAGTTCTTCCTCGTCGGCCATTGTAACATAAGGTTCTTGTGGTTCGGTTATAGCGAGTGGTGGTGGCCTCCGTGTTGTAGCAGCCGCTATTTTTGCAGGAAGTGTTTCTAAAGACCTTTTTGTTTGTTCGGTCTGAGCCGCTATCTTTTCAAGCGCACCAAGAACGGGTACAGTTGCCGCCGTAACATCTTTGGTCGCTTTAGTTACCGGGGCAAAGAGTTGTTCGCTTCCAACAGTAAAATCGGTTTGTAGTTGCTGCCGCGTTTGAAGTTGTTCTCGGACCCTGTCTCGTAACGGTATAAACTTTTTAAGCGCTGCTAGCCGCTCTCTGGCTAGCCGAGTAGTAAGTGATTCGCCTACCATTATTGCAATTGCGAAGCAATTTCTAATTTCTCGCCGGAGTTTTCGTCTATAATCCTTCTAATGTTTTTGATCTTACTAGAAATCTCCCGGCGTCGTTCATAAACACGTCCGAGTTTTTTTCGTATTATTTCAACGGCAGTAAATAGTCCAATGAATGCATTTGCGTCATTGTGGTACAAGTTTTCATTAATCGTATGTTGTAATCGTTTTATAAAAAAGTACTCGCGGGCCAGGGTAAAACGCCCCCGTTTTGATTGCTCGTTAATAATCTCATAATCGGATAATATTTTTTCACTGTCGAGACCATCAGATAATTCAATTCCTTGATTTTTTAATTTTGAAATCTCAGTTAATATATTATTGATGTCTTCGATATTCATTATTCTTATAAAACATCTTGTTTTTAAATAAAAAAAAATGAAAACCCCGTGTATCAATTCCGAGGTGTTCATACTTTGTTTTCTTCCGGAACGGACAATTTATTGTCAGCGCCGGTGGCCTTGTCAGCGCCATAGGCGCCGGTGACTTCGTCACTCGCTGATATTTACATATGAAAATCGAATTCTGTGTCCGGTCCTTTTTGAGATCGCTGTTTGATATACTCGTTCTGCAACAAATCGTACTGAGGCCCTACAAATGTCGAAATATTTTCCTGCCGCATGCATGGAGTGAAATGTTTTTTCCTCGTGCGTTGATGTATTAAACGATTTGACACCTCTTGCTTGATTTGAACACTTACCAGTTTGGCCTTTTTTAATATTTTCGCTCTGAGAGATAGCTTGCAGATTACACAGTCTGTTATCTTGACAATTAGAATTAATGTGATCAATAACGAGGCCATCTTTGATCAATCCGTTAAACGCTTCATATACCACCCTGTGAACAAAATACGTCTTCTTTCCAGCACTAAATTGCAAATACCCCCGATTATTCACGGTACCAACCGGCTTCTTCAGTTTGCGGTTTCTAACAATGCCGTCGCGAGATGCCTCGTAACTGACGAGCACAGGATGCGGCTGAAATTCTTGGTCCATTTGTATAATAATACTATTTGTCTAATTTATTATTTGGTTTAATTATAAATCTTTCAACGTAGTCTTGGGGGGTTTTGATGACGAAGTCTGCGGTAGGGTCAATGACGGCGTTTTTAATTCGCTTGTCATAATAGCGTTTTAGTTCCCTGTATCGCTTTCCGCCACAATTAATACATAACTGTGATTTTCCTCTTACACCGACGTGGCAAACCAAGCACGGGAGAGGGCCAAGAGAACCATTACGAACGCTTTGTAAATGGTATCCGCAGAATTCACCTCTACATGATTTATTGCACGGGGTTGTCGACCCAATCATCAACCATTTGCAGTGATTCATTATACTATATTCTTTCATTTAAATACTTGTTTTAATTATATGGATGAGTTTGAGAGATTGGCAGCAATTAAGCCCCGGAAAAATATTAAATTCAATCTCGATAGAGTCCTCAAGGACACACCAAAAGCGTTAATAAACGATAAAACCCTGTTGAATAAAATACGCGATTGTATCAATGAATTCAAGCGTGATGGCGCATCTCACAGTTGGTCAACATTTCGAATTGATGGCATTGTTGATGCTACCATGAACGACAACCGCGCAGCAACGATAATATCACAACTTGACGGTAAAAGATATTTCTTCAGAGTAAAATTCATTGTCCGGGTGAAATCAGGCGATTGGATCATACGTGATAAATTTGAACCGGTTCTCAGCGACAAGAAAACAGTCATTGTCAGCCGCGACTCCAAGCCGGGGTTGTTAACCGGAATTGACAGACCATACTATGAACGAGCGTATCCTGAAACAGCAGTTGTTTATGGAATATACCCGTTAAATAAGAAACCTGATATCGGAAAACTGAAACCGATGAAACAGTCAACCGGGATAAATTGTGTAGCAGAACGAATAATAGAGCATTTTACAAATGCGTGTCGAGGAAACAAATTGACTGATTTACGACGTAGCAAAATCAACCAGTGGGAACTAACCGTAAAAGAGCGTGGAGCGACCATCAGCGACATAGCGAGATTAGAAACATCGCTGAGATTTCCAATAACCGTTACAACGATAACCGGTGAAGTATTATACGAATCAAAGTATAAATCGAAGGGAGCCCCAATCAAAATTATTGATCATAACGAACACGCATGGACGCCCGCGATCACAATATTTCCACGGGATAGAACAGTAAAGTATATACCCGAAGAATTCCTGGGAGAACAATTCTCCAAGGACGGTTTTCTCGCGGAGAGGAAACTATTTGATGCTATTGCCTACTTGTGTAAAAACGACCCTGTATCAGTGTGGTTACTTCGCAGCGCTGAAAACGATGCGGATACCTTTGATCAGTTTGTAAGACCAAACGGCGAATTATATCGTACTGAAGCATTTCACAACAGGATGAAAAAAACCGCCATGGAATTTGAAGAGCATGATGAACAACTGCTAACAAATTGTTTTACGATTCCATCGGTTGTAGCTCATGTTGCAGCAAGGAAAAATGCGTGGAGACCAACGCGCAAGGAATTTTTACCAGATGTACAATCCAGTTGTTTGGAATACTATCACGGTGGACTATGGAACACTGAATACAACCGCGACGCTATGATTTCCGTTGATATGGTTGCCTGTTATCCAGCGAGTTTTCTCGGGTATGGATCCGCCGCTGAGTATTTCAAACGATTTGGACACCCCAGACATGAAATGACTCGTGTTGCTATTAATGGACCACTGCCTGATTTTGATTTAACCGGATTCGCTCGCGTAGTATCATTTGAGTTCGCGACAGGACTTCATCGCTGTTGTTATATTTGGATCGGTAGACACATGGCTGAAAAGAAGTGGTTGCCAATAGCGCTGCTACGGTATATGATTGATTGTAAAATGCTAGTTTCGTTGATTGTCAGTGACGCGATTATATCATACCGAGCGCAGACTGAAGTCTGGTTACCAGAACCGGAGCGTCTAGATAGTATAATTGACGAGTCCAGAAAACACATTGATGCCGACGAGGAATATATCGTCGAATGGTCCAAAAAGATATTCAACCAACGAAACCGCGAGGCAAAAGATCTCGGTAGAAGAATAATCGGTAAGTTCACACAAGGTGGAAAAAACTGCGATTACAAACGATATTGCTCACGGCTGATTATAGATGACGCAGAATATGATTTCGTAATCAAGGACGCAGTGGCGAAAAATAGATACGTGAACTGCGAAACAGCTTTCTTGTCCAATGGAACAAAGTTGGGTACAGTTGTTTCCTACAGCGATGGAGACAGCCCCGCGTATCCACATTTGAGGGCGTCTATGCTGGGTTACGCCGCTATCAATTTATTCTCGATGATAAATAGATTCCCCGATACCGCGGTTAGAGTAGCCGTTGATTCATTTTATATAGACGTAAAGTATAAGAAAAACGTAACCGAGTTTACTAGTCCGGACGAGAGTTGGGGTACATGGAGAATTAAAGAAGAAATACGACGCGATTATTCCCCGTCAGCAAATGTCATCGTTGAGAACAATTACCTACGCGGTAATAATTTATCAGAATGGTCTAATGCACCACCGTGTTCTGATCCAATTTGTAGACACAAAACAGTTTATTTAAGCGGCTGTGGCGGGTCAGGAAAGACGACTCGGGCAATTGAATTATTTCGAACGCGGGCAAGTATAATCGTGCTTACACCGACCCATAGACTAGCGCGAGAGATAAAACAACGAAATGTTGACGCCGTTACTTATCACAGCTTTTTTCGATACAGCGGCGGTGAGTGGACTCCTGATCGAATGGGTGAAAAATTTATTCCCGACATTATCATCTGGGATGAGATATGTACTGTTTCGTTAGATACTTTACAAATGTTTCTTGAGTGGTTGCTGCGCGCGAATACAGCAGTAATCATGTGTGGGGACCATGGCCAACCACCACCATTTGTCGGCGAGGGTCCACATGATTGGTTAAAGGGTTTTGTGGACTATTATGAAGAAACCGATACTGATTACCGAGCACTTGATGAACAACTGCGCGAGGTTAAAAAACTAATCAGATTACAGCCGGATAGAGTTCAGTGTGAAATAATCCGCGAGGTGATTCCGGAAACGCCGTTGAATGAATTCTGGGAAACATGGAGACCAAACGATTTGATTGTAGCGAGTAGAAAGATAGTCAGAGACACACTTCAGCGGAGGTTGTTTGCGTTGCATAAGGAAAAGTTTCCAACGCGCCCAGTGCCGTTGTGTTATAGACCCGCTGACACACGGCGGCAGAACATTGAAGTTGAAATCCCGGGCCCGACAGCGTCAGGGACAAAAAAACAAATTCTTGTGCTGAATGATATTGTGCTCGTTGATATCAGCGTCGTCGAGGACGCGCTACGTGCTGATAAATCCCCGTGGACGCTAGGATACGCAACAACAATACATTCCTCGCAGGGACTAACCATCACGGACACAATTGTTTGGATGGTTGATAATCGCATCGAATGGTCGAATCTAGTCTATCTTGCAGTGTCCCGAGTACGAAGGATAAATCAGCTTCGAAGAATTGTTGTTGACGGAGCCGGTGACGGAGTCACTGACGAAGCCGGCGACAAAGTCACCATCGATGCAAGCGTCATTGATAGAAAACTCTCGGGTTACCGCCAACAGGATAAAAAAAAACAGCGGCGTTTTGATATTGATGCCGAATTAATAATCTCGCTACGACAACAACAGAATAATCACTGCGCGAGTTGCAATTGTATAATGAGTTGGCGTTATTCGGATAAAGACACTCGCCAATTTACCGTGGATAGGATCGATAACAGTCTCGGTCATGTCAAAAACAATGTGAGGTTGACCTGTCTTGAGTGCAATAGACGCAACGGCGCTAGTGAAGACCACGTGGGGGCAATTGAGTATCGTTAGGTATCACTTGTAGTTGCTCGCGTGTAAATCCGCGCTGAGGAGCAGTTGAATCCAGTCTGTAGATCGGTGGTCTACCAGTTGATCGTGTTATCGTTGATATGTTATGTGTGGTAACACTCCAAATAGGATCGGTAGCCCTTTTTTTACCGCCTTCAAGCTCTCCTGGTTCATATAGATATCTAACAGTGACATCGCCAAGAATCGGCTTGGAAACGCTATTTATTTTTGATTTTCCGGGTATATACTCGTATTTAATCGCGTCGCTGGGCTTCATGTTGATTGCTCGGGTAATCTCGTTATTTAACGCTGCAATTACACCTGGCAACCTTTTAACCCATTCACGAGATCGTTTTTCTTGGATGAATTCCTTCGCGTATTGATATCCAAATAACCGTTCAGCGAGAGTTCGATTGAATCGTTCAACAATTGCCTGATCACGATGTAGCGCAGTATGACCTCGTCGTATCGCGACGCTATGATGTTTCAGCGTTGATAAAACAGCGCCGCGAAATTCACTACCAGGATCAACTTGTAATAGATTTGGCCAGCGCAGAGGGCCTCTTCGATAAATTCTTTCAAACGCAGCGGCTACTTCAGTTGCCGACTTTGTTTTTAACGGCTCCGCTTGTTTGTATCGACTCGCAACATCAACTACGGTTAGCGCGTATTTGTAACCGTTGTCATGCGGCAGAAATAGTATATCAGCCTGATGAACTTCATTAGGCACGCCGACATCAAAGCGAGAGAAGTTGATTTGTTTAGGCGGTGGTAGATAGATTTGCCATATAGCCTGTTTGGATAACCAATTAGCCGCAGTGGTCTTTGTTACCCTTGCAGCGCTTGCAAGCTTACCAATTGCGGCCTTCCCCTTCCAGTATCCTCTCGGAGAATAATAGATGGATTCCATGTTGTTATTATAAACGCTATCGTTTTCAATTACCAGCGCCAGAAGCTCCGCTTCCAATCATTAATTTACCTTTCATAGCCGATTTTACCAACCATGAGGCCAATTTTTCTTTGAAGGATTTATCAGGAATAGCATTTAGCGCGTGAATTAATTTTACGTCCGCGATATGACGCTGTTGCAGATCGCTACTTTTGTAAGCAACATCATGAGCATGACACGCCTTATCGATAGCGTTTATTGGGTACTCACCGGGTTTGGGTTGATTTTGATCATCGAGTCTGATATCTAATCGTGTTCCGGGGCCACAGTAGTTATATCCTGGGAGGTGTTTTTCTCCTGGATACTTTGCCCACGGTGTTCCGGGGAGTTTTGATAACTTGGCTGCAATATCACCTCCTCGCTTTTTTTTAAAACATCCCCGGGTCTAGCAGAAATAAATCTAAATTTCTTTGTACCGCATTGTACACACTTACCAGTAAGCGCCGATCTATTATTTCTTGTTGTAACGGTTGTCATATCATTTGTGCCAGTACGCACTCTACACTTCACACAATATAGATCCATAATTTATGTATAGAGATATGAATATAATTGATTTTTCGGCGACTAAAACAAGAGAACCAGTTAAGCATGTTGCAGCGTTACCAAACTCGATCCGGATGATTATCATCGGACCATCTGGATCCGGCAAGACGCAATTGTTACTCAATTTAATAATGAGATGGATGAAGTGGGATAAGTTGTATTTGGTTGCTCCTAGCGTAGATGATCAACGATGCTACGAGGTGTTGAAAGATTTCAACGAGAATGCATCAGCGATCGCTAAAAAAAATGTCATCGAGTTTATTACGGATATCAATGATGCACCGGGTATTGATGATATTGACGGCGACGTTAACAATCTAGTCGTGTACGATGATGTTATGTTAGACAATCAAAAAAACCCAGCTAGGATATTTTCCAGAGGCAGGCATAAAAACACTGACGTGATATATGTCACTCAACGATACACTCAGATTCCAAAAGTAATTAGAGACAACTGTAATATTCTTGCTGTGTTCAACGGCGTTGATACACACACGCTACGAAATATTTGGCAGACATGGTGCGGCGGTGACATGGACTTTAATGTTTTTCGAAACTTTTTTAGTCATGCTCAGTCGACCCCACATGGATTCGTAACGATAAATTTACATGATCCTCGGACACGATATCGTATCGGACTTGACCAAATATTCGGTTAGTTGTAAATAATTTTCATTGTAAGTAGCCACTTAGCAGCAGAGGGGGCGATGACATCGACGCGGTCGTCGATGTGCTTACCGGACGCTGACGACGCTGGGGATCGACGCGCAGAAGGTGTTAATTAAACCAAATGACGACGCGACGATCCCCCAACGACGTCGTCGTTTTTTTTTTTACCAGGCGCTGACGACACTAGATCGTTGAGTGCAGAAAGTAATAATTAAGCAAAATAACGATTGGACAAAATGTCCGATTCGCCCCCTCTGCTGCTAGTTTGTAGAAATGGCCCACGCAAATTTTCCCGGTATCATAGGGATCATTATTCTTTGACTAATCAGAATTTTAGTCAAAACAGCCGGTTTACCCATAGATGAATTTTATCTTGAAGACACCAACGCATCACTAGGCACATGTTAAGTGCAACAACAGTTAGTTGAATTCGCTGATTGGCATATGCCATAACATCTGCTCTTTATTGCAAAGCTATGGTCCGGAAAATTGTTCTGCAATGTAGGACATGTGCATAGGCTTATACTATGACCGATGTTTCCGTGTAACATCAATATTAATATTAACTGATAGGGTTTTCGCGGCATCAGCCACCGAGATCTAAATGCTATAACGCTCTAAGATGCCGATACCGTGCACAGTGTTATTCAAGACCATATAAAGGCCAATTTCACACACAAACGGACAGTCATTAATTGCACTTTAAACTATGGAACTGATAAATGCTTTTTCTATGCTTGCCAGGAATCGTTTTACGCGTCGAACTTTGCACGTGTTCAGAGGATGATGCTCTTAGCTAGTGTCTGACCGTTTAGGATGGTGCATGAGTCTTGGATAAGGCTTTTCCATTCGTTTTACCTGATTGACCAAACGATATCTTTTTCGTGAGCAATAGAATGCAACATGTCATACAGAGTCTATTACAGATGCTTCTTTCTAACGCCAGTGTTCAACCCCTCGTGCAGTCTTTACTGTCACGTTGTAGTTGTTTTTAGGTGCGTGTCAGGTTCTGTCGTTGTGCTGCGGACATGCATTTCAGTCAAGTAGTAGAGTGCCTGATAATACAAACACAACAACAAGGCCGCAAGGACAAGATGGTCTTTTGAAGTTAGGTGATTTCTAAATGAAAAACTGCTGCCCGTCGAGGCGCACCAAATGGCATAATTAATTTGGATTTTGCAGAAACTGCATGGGGTTGTCGTTTCAAATTTTGAAGGCCGTGGCCCTTTGAATTTATTTTGGGAAGTCTGCATTTTGTTACAGCGTTGGGAACGATGACTGTGAAGTTTCTAGTTTACTTACCTGTACAATCTCAGCCGTAAAACCCTTTCCATTCTGCACAGTCTTATGGACTCCTCCGAATCGCTTTTTAGCATCCGCATTAAAGCTAAAGGCAGTTGGTACCAAATTTTGCGTAAGTATTCTTTTACAGCGGCAGCGAGCAAACAACCTTGTTCTTTTTCTGGGAGCCGCAGTGGGTTCTGTGATCACTCTGCCCAGAAACTATTGACTTGAGAATTATATCGATCAAGTGATGCCAGGAAAGACACTGTGCTGGCTGTTATACAGAAATGCAATTTCTGGGAAGTCTATATATCTGGATTAGGCATTTTGTTATGAACACAAAACATTTGACACTAGAAGTGTGCCAACATATTTTGATGCTTTGTATAAAACTGAGTTGCCTGCATGCTAGGATGCTATCTGGATTTGTGTTTTTACCACCACCCCTCGTAAATATAGTCATTATAGATTGTTCTCTTAGTTTGTGAGAAGTTATTGAAAGTGTTGTATTTATTTTAGAATGTGCGATCGTATGTGACGGTGGATTGACATTACTATTAAATACGTGAAAGGCTTTCATGACAAATGTTCTCAACCGGATTTGTTTGAAATTGTCCAATGGCTTTTGAGAAGCTGAAAAATGTAAATTTTTACGACTGGACGACATAAGACTAAAGACTAATGACACAGAACAAACGCATGACCATATCACAATCTCACTAGGTCTTGGGGCTTGATGAGCTAAAATTGACATTAAAACAAACACTTACAAAACAGCTTCATCTGCTACTTTTCCATCAGTCCATACCAATTTATTTGAATTCGGATCCTTACGGAGGCCAATCCACCACTCGTGGTGAGTCGGGAAGAAAGTGTTCCGCAAATAAGTGATCGTTTTGGATACCCAGTCCTGCAATGAGTGCATTGTTAAGGCATTATTAAGTCAGAAATACATATACATTTGATAGGAAGAATTATTTGTAACAAAATATGTAATAGGTCTGTTCAAAACATCCATCATCTACTCAGACTTCGAGCAGGGATAAGGAATGTAAATCCCATGATTCCAAAAGAATATACAATAGTTTCGGATGGAATTCAATACTACTATTTATAATAAAGCTTTATTTTCCTTCAGCTATGCACACATTTCACTGATCAGTGCATTTTTCTTTCTTATTTCTATAAATGCTTAGGGCACAATATCACATCATATTCTAAATTATATTACAGTCTTACACATTCATTTTTGCAGGATTTCTAGTATCATCTCACTCTGTTCTCGCTGTCGTATTCACCATTTTACTGTTCTTGTCATCGTCAAATTTCTAAGGTTTTGATGGCAACCGTGCATCTTGCAAGAACTTCCACATCTTTCCAGTTGTCGCATCACAATGCGGTGAATGATATAAACCACGTGACCCACAGTGTGGAAGATGTTGAACAACCGTGATCTCGCCACAATGTGTCACGCGGTATAGTTCTGCATTACTCGTAAAGTTGCACACAGTCAATTAACATATTAAGCAGATCAGTTATCTATGAAAATGAATGGCATCCCATGTTTTATTAGATACATACGACACAAGACCCTTGTTAACACATGATGGCGACCGGCTGAAATATGTACTAATCCAAGCGGTTTTGAGTGCTTGTCTTTTAACTGATCAATGTACTGACTTCGGATTAGCGGACTGTGATTTATTTTGAGCCACAGAGAGGGTATGTAATACATAATATTGTCCTACGTCTTTTATATGTGGTTTTCTTTTGGTATATAGGTCACGTTTTCTCGTGAGCATTTTGTATATTTGGGGAAATGGCTTTGGTGATTTCACCGTCCCAGGTACAATACCCCGTTATTACAGACCTTAACAATTAGATGTGCTTTAAACAGAAAACCTACCTAAAAGCTTTGATATTAAAGGCAGACTATTAGCCACATATTCGCACCTTTATGAACCCCGCACATATTGTTATGAATATAGCAGATAAAGGTAAAACAGCGAATGGCACAATGGGAAATATTTTGTGCCCAATACTTAAAATTTACCTCAGACCAAAGTATGATTATGTTTTATGTTCTCTCTCTCTCTCTCTCTCTCTCTCTCTCTCTCTGTGTGTGTGTGTGTTTTCTACTCAAAATACGTTTTGGTACAAAGAAGTTTAAAGCTATCAATAAGGATAGTAATTTGTTTTACTATTAAATACACCCTGAGACGAAAGAATGTCACACTTGATATTGAATTTTATTATTTGACATACATATTGAATTCATTGGTAAGAATTGTCTTTTTCCTAATAAGTAAAGACTCCATTAAAATTGTTGTAATATTATTTACCTCAGGTCTAAATCCCTCTTATGTTCAATATCAATTGCCTGATAAGAAAGCTAGACTATCTGTCTTTGGGTTACTCTGTCTGTCTTTATGTAGGAGTTTGTCTCTGCTCTTGTCTTCTCCTGTATTGGTCTTGATGTCTGTTTGTACATTTTCCGTTTGTTAGAGTCACTATGTACTTCTCTTTCACGCTCCCTACCTCGCCCCCCCCCCTTTTTTTTCTATTGTGTGATATCTTGTCTGAATTGATTTGACATTTTTGCTCATCAGAATGTTAGAAAAATTACAAACCCTCTCTTGTACATCATCGTATTTAAGGAGGGATCCTTGCATGCCGAGACAAAACGTTTCTGCACCATCCCAGGTCCTCATAATTTTGTTCGTAATCAAATAACAATTGCCGCTCCCTGGTCTGTCATACCATCCAAAAGGGCATCGTTGGGATAACGCTATAAAAAGGATATCAAGAATGAGGAAAAATATGCTTCAATATTATTGACTGAGTTCGACCACCTACATTTGTTTATAAGACGTATAATTCAATACTCAAGTATTTCACATCATCTTTTGTACAATATCAAATTATTGGTTTGCTTATGCATACAAACTATAACCTTCCCTGTTGATCTATATACATCTATCAGTCTCTTATTTTTCTTTCTTTTATTCTATCTTTCATTCCTTCTTATCAATTTATCGATTACAGTTTTATAAAGTAAGGAGATACGTTTAGAATTTTAAAAAGAAGAGAACATCTAAATATGTATTAGAGAGGCTCGATTGGCTGAGTGGTCAAAGGTGCCCGCCTTTACAGATCATTGACATCTCACCTTTGTCCGCCTGGGTTCGCACCTTGGCTTGGCCAATTCGGGTATTTAAGAAAGTTTGCCAGTAGCTTCCCGTGGTTTAGGGTATCTTCATGGGGGTTTTCCCGAGTTCATCCTACACTAGATATACTAACCACCATATTTAGTTTCTCATGTGCTTGAAAATGGCGTTACGCCTACAAAAAACTAAAAAAAGTATGAACGGGTATTTAGCAACATTTGCAGTAGGAGTTACACTTAAACGATATCCCTCTCTTGATGTTAGTGCGTACTCATTATCATCTCTCTAAACCTACATCAAAAGCCTGCTTTTATATAATCTGCTGCTATCTATAATTATCGGTATCAATATACATGCATGTAATGACACGTGACCCATAAGTCTATCAAGAAGGGCGTAATAACTACTTCACGAGTGTCAAGGTAAAACGACCATATGTAAATATACAATGTATACTATCTCAGCTAACGCCATACTAATAACTGATTGGAAACATCTACAGTGATTGATTGACTGAGCACGGTTTAAGCAGACATTACTAATAAGGATTAAGTATTTCACAAAGCATTGCTGGTAATACTGAAACTAATTTTTAATCACGAATCACATTAGTAACAGCGCATTACAGTTATTATTTGTGTGAAGCCAATAGATTCAGCGAAATGTCAATAGATTCACCGAAAAGTTTATTCATTTTTAAACCTATAATCCTACTGAAAAATGACCATTTTGTATCTTGAATTATCTTATTGATTTCTGAGCAGGCCCTGAGCTTATGAAACTTAATCAAGCATTCGACTGGATTCACGAAAAGCTTTCAAGATTATATAGAAGTAAAGTTATGATAATGATCGGATGAAACTGTCAGGCTGTCACAACTTCTCTCTGATGAAATATTTGTGCAAATCTTAAAACTGACAACTGTGCTTTTTAAACATTTAATGATCTAATGAAATAAATCAAGTTTTATGAATTTTAGGGCCGTGCTTTTACTAAACTTCTAAAATATTCTTTTTCAAACTAAGATTTTCTAATATTTTTCTTGGTTAGCAGCATTTGATTTTCTCGTAATACTCAGCAAACATACACACACACATACACTCACACACTCACAATACATTCAAGTCATTAGATCTTTTATTCTCTGAATAATTATTTTGATTCATGATTGAAGAAAATCTGATGATTGAATACTATTTCTATATTCCTTAACTCTGTTCGAGAATAAATAGACTCACAAGTGTAGTTTTATAATATCCATCTATTATTTCTTTATTATAATCCATATAAGCAAGGTGAAATAAAATATTAATTTGAGGTAAAGGTTTTAGAAATTTAGCGAAATATGGTCTTTACCTAAAATTGCTCTGATATTATTAATACTCATAAATGCTAGACCCCCACCTCGCAATTCATGGATATATTTAAAAGTTTTGAAATATCAAAAAACTGAAGTCTTTCCAAAACTCAGATAATTTGACCGATTTTTATTCATGTATCTTGTACTGAAAAATGGCGTTAAACACTAGAACAACAACAACAACAACAACATATTCATGTAGGTAATCAAACAACTTCAGTCAAGATATCAGTCGGGGATAAACGTATCCTACATATATTCAAAGGATTTTTATCCAGTCCTACAGGTCACATATATTTACTGCGGTAATGATTTCCTCGTACCGCAGCGGGAAATAATATGCTCCCTACTTCGTGTTTTCGTCAGTTAAACAGAACATATCTCACATAAATTAGAAAGTGATCAGTATGCGGTAACATAGGTGGGTACATACGCCGATTACCGATAAAAACGTGCTAAATTAAGTCAAATTTGAGTCGCTTGTCATGATATAGCATGTTCAAATCAGAACATGTCTTTCCACGAGTGCATATTGACATCTTCTTTGTTTATTGCTTTGGCGATTTATTATTGAAATGAATTTTTCTGCAGTCTGATTTACAGGGTAGACGATGGAAGATAAAACAACTTCATTGGACCCAAATATCAAATATTCCCACACTCCAGTTCGGTACAAGTAAAAGTTTTTATGTATGTACGTATGTATGCATGTATGTATGTTTGCACGAATGTATGACTGATAGACTGACTGACTTTATTTTCTCTTCAACAGAGATTACAAATGTATGTATGTATGTATGTATGTATGTATGTATGTATTTGTGTGTGTGTGTGTGTGTGTGTGTGTGTGTGTGTGTGTATGCACGTGCCTGTCAGTAGCTTCTCGTGGGTAGGTGGTTCTTCCCTGGGTTTTCCAGGGTTCTTCCTCCACCAGTTATGCTTGCCGCCATGTATAGCCTATTTTGTGCTGAAAAATGGCGTTAAACCCTAGAACAACAACAACATTATTTGAAGTTACATAGCCAATAGCCTTCTCAAATGACATTAAAAAGGTAATGACCTTTCCAAACGATGTTAATTAGCAAACGACGTTATCAAATGATGTTAAATGGCAAACGACCTTATCGAGGGGCCCCGAGTGGCCGAGTGGTCTAAAGCGCTCTACGTTACGGATCACTGCCATCTCACCTCTGTCTGCGTGGGTTCGAGTCTCGGATTCGGCTAATGTGGATATGTGAGAAAGCTTGCCAGTAGCTTCTCGTGGGTCGGTGGTTCTTTCCGGGGTTTTCCTGGGTTCTTCCTCCACCATTAATACTGGCCGCCATGTATAGCCTATCGCGTGCTGAAAACTGGCGTTAAACCCTACTACTACTACAACCTTATCGAATGACGTCAAATAGCAAACTACCTTATCAAATGATGTCAAATAGTAAACGACCTTATTGAATGATATTAAACAGCAAACGACCTTATCAAATGACGTTAAATAGCAAACGACCTTATCAAATGACGTTAAATAGCAAATGACGTATCAAATGACCTTAAACAGTAACTGAAGCTAGTACACATTTTGACTATCATCGTTCAGTGTAAGTTCTATCACACCAACCCTCTATTATAATATAACACTGCAATAAAAATCCCACATGTATAGTGCAAGAAAATGCACACCAATCCACTCTTATAAGTGACAAAACTAATATTAAAACAGTTACTAACCATTATTGATACTTCAGCATATAATATTAATATTTTGACATAATAGAAGTAGTGACACAAAGCTACATTAGGTTAAATTCAACATTTTTCAGATAAGTGACGAAATATTCGTGATTTTAGGACGATAGCAACAGTGTCAGTATCAAACAATGATATTTATTGTTTTGCTTATAAGTTTATATTTTTTATAGAAGGATGGTAAAAACTGGCTATGTTGCTGACATATAAGTTAGGTTTGAAAGTCTTGTTGATTTCATATATCAAACAATGCATGTTACAATGATTTAGGAACGATGCAGACTTACAGGTTACATTCAGTGATGATAATATTTAACTCAGTAGCATGAACCCTAATAACAAGATACTTAAACCAGGAAATTTTGAGGAACAAATAAATACTTGGACAACGTTAACAAGAATTAAAAATCCAAAGTTTAAAGTTTAAAGAAGAACACGAAACTTTTCAACATCAAAGATGCTGCCACCAATGTACATGAACGAAATTATAAAAATTCGAATAGCCCAAAAGAGATTGTGCCTTCCGTTCATGCGAGGGGCACAATTTATTATCAGATATGAGGTAGTGTTGCTGTTTTAAATATTTTGTGCCTTTGGTATAAAGTACAATTAATTTAACTTAATAAAGACTTCAACATGCAATATCCAGTTGTCAAATATGTCCAAGTTCAACGACGTTTGTCACCTCAGGTGATCTTCCCTGGAGGAAAGATATATTCCATCGTTTGCAATATACAATATACAATAAACTAAGTCACAGAAACAACATGAAGTCATGTTATCTGTATCTTACAACGGACGATGATCGGAATTTGTCCAACCCAAACCTAGCAATCATTTACCTATTTAGTGAAACAAAAATATAATTCACTCGGTTAACTATGCAGCGCATAAATCTGCTCTTAACGTAGCCTATGGCATGCTTTTGAATAAGGTTATTTAGGATATCGTTCGGTGCAGCAACAAACATGGATACTGGAAAAAGGGCACTAACGTATTATTCCATTTTGAATTAGTTCACAATTGACTACATAACATGTAATGGACATATAACGGAGAAGATATTAGCACTGTAGAGACACAATTAAAACAAATTTAAGCCACTTTAATACTGTAACCTATTTTGGTGTTTACCAATATACAATTTTCGACGGAAGGAAGGGGGATAAAAAGAATCATAATGGACATAGGTTAATTTAACCAGTTAACAACTGTGTTCCTTACAGCACTGTTACTAGTTACTGCTCATGGCTGTTCGTACGATGAATTGGGTGGGCTGTCGAGAGGAAGTATGTGTGCTCAATTTATATCGAAACGGCTTCATCTCTGGATGAGACATGTTACAGACCCTGTGTCCTGCAATGCCGTGAGATACACTACAACTTCCGTTATTTACACTTTAAACAATACATATAAAGCTTCATCTGTATAATCTGTCTTCAGAGCTGGTACATAATAATGCTTGCAAAATAATACTCAGTTGTGTGTTGGTGTAAAATAATATATTGAGCTAGAACTGCCATAACGTATACTACTTGTATCGCCAAACCAAACCAAAGTTTTGACACTTCACAAGGCGGAAACGTTTTGTTTTCGGTTTGTGTTTTGTCAGGACTTAGCGATTTAATTCCCTTCTGTGTTTAGCTGACTGTGCCTGGAGGAAAATTCATAAGCTTTATTTTTCACATGTGGCTGCTATTTTCTTTGGAAATGTAAATACATCCCTGAATAAACGATTAAGTTGCTTTTGTACAGGTAGCTTCCACGTGTTTAGCAGACTATGCTCGTTTTCTACGCTGCTATGTTTTTGGTTCTTTATAGAGACCTCTACATATATACACAAGGTAAACTATTCGTTATCTGCAGGGATAAGATCTTGAAAAGATAACCTGATGTATGTGACGTGGTTCAACCATCTTACACATGCTGATGCTTGTTTACAATGTATTTACTCTGATACGTAACGTGCCCGGGCATAGGGAAGGGTCTGCAAGAATGTTAGCTTAACGCCTTGAAAAGTCAACATTGATTTTATTCCTCCAAATATGAACAGGAAATAATTTCAGTCGCTCTGACCCAACATTGGTATCACTATTCAGCAGAACAGATCAGTCGCTCGAAGAAAAGGAAAATCAAGACCAAGAAGATAAAGAAACCATTTTACACGAGTGCAAATTTCGAATGTACCTTAAGCTACGAGAGTTGAATAATATATAGCGATTGATAGTCTTTGTTAGAAAATGATATCAATTATACATCGAGTGGCAGACATTTCATTGGAAATTAGTAATAATTTTGAGATTCTATCTATTATATGACAAAGTACAGATTTAATTCACTAAACCTCAAAAATGTAATGCGAAGTGACTTTTAAATTCACTGAACTGCACTGGATCATATGACTTTGTCTACTGATACCTTAATGTTATTATCTGTGTCGTAGGCAATTATTACACCTTATCTGTTATGCCATAAGCCGTCATTACATTTGATTTGTTATGCTATAAGCTGCTATTACACGTTATTTGCTATGTCAAAAACCGTTATTACACGTTATTTGTTATGCCGTAAACCGTTATTATATATTGTATATATAACAAAGACCATTGATTAATTTTTCTTTTACCTAAAAGTAAACACAAACGGGAATTCGAGAAACTGGAAAGAGATACTGTAATAAAGTTGGAGTATGCATATTTGGTTATAGCGCCCCGTTTTTAAGGAATTCTTAGATTTGTGTGATCATTGGAATTCGGCGCAATGGAAATATCCTTAGCCCGACATAATTACTAGGAGCAAACGTCACGGAGTTAAGTGTTAGTGAGTTTCCACGATGCCATGGTTCACTAGTAGTGAATTCAGGCCAAAACCGAATGAATGTCCATGTAAGTAAGATAGTCAATGTTAAAGTATAGTGGTGTACATTGGTCGTGTGACTGCAGTGGCAGTATTTACGGTAGGAAACCGGTAAATTACACAAAGGAATAAATAAGAAGGGACTCGGCAGATACCGTTTATGTCACCATGGTGGGAAATGTGGTGCAGTTATATTGGCGAAATGTGCATGGAAAGCATACATTGAGTGGCCTAAGGTGGCGGAGTTAAAATAGTTCCCAGTGTTAGGGGACACTCGTATAGTTTCTAGGGCGTGAACGGCTGGCGGTACGGAAACCTGACGAAGAGAAACCATACATATGTGCGGTTAATAGATATTTGGCATGTTGTTTTATCTGTGGTCTTGTATTGATATGAGTAAAATTTAATGTCTAGAATGGACACTTCGGACTTTCTAATTTACAACAGAAGGTGTATAGAAGTCTTTGGAAATTCGGGGTAAACTTATGAATTCTAGCGGGAATCGCGCTAGGGTTTGACAACCGCTCGGTCAAGTAAAGACCCATGGCTTGTAACAATACATCCTTTGTTTCTGATATAACTATTTTCACCCATTTATTCGTTGATTTCTAAACTGGTTATATATTTTTTTATTTAATGATGTCACATGTCATTTTATGTATAGATCTTATTCCACCAAGGTCCCAATGCTAGTAGTGCCAATAAAGACAAGAAATTTAGGCTACATCTTTATCAAGTCATTTTTGCCCTGAACTCTCTTTAAAATATCCATTCATACGAGTTTTTCTTTTTCTTTTGGACAATGCATCAGAATCTTTACGACGAAAAGGGTTTGCAAAAGAAGGAATACGTGGATTCTTTACGACGAAAAGGGTTTGCAAGAGAAGGAATACGTGGATTTTGTAAAGAGAAATCTTACCTTAATGCACATGCTATATTTCCATTACAAAGAACACAATATAAATAAAAGTATTCTCTTCAAAAGCAACAGTTCCCTTCTGAATTTAGTTATTGTAGTCCAACGAATGAGCATTCGTTAATTTATAAAATCTGACTTTACTCATACGAGAAAATTTAGTATGCACTACACCTTTCTCCTCTTCTAGTTCTCATATGAGTAGGGGTCCCCGGGTGGCCGAGTGGTCTAAAGCGCTCGCCTAGATATATCACTCACCCATCTCACCTCTGTTTGCGACTGCTTGAGTGTCGGCACGATACACGTGGGTATGTGAGAAAGCTTGTCAGTGGGTTTTTCTTCTTCTCAGGACCATGGACAGGGTAGGACAATTAAGACGAAATTCTGAGGGCCTACGACGGTCAGGGGGCCCACCGCCGTCACAATTTGTAATTCGTAGGGGCCTACTTAAGAAATTGTCAATGGGTCACAAAATGTAATCCTGTAGGCGGCCCTGGGTTCTTTCTGGGGTTTTCCGAATTCTTCCTTCGCCAAATTATAAATGTACTGTCCATCAAATATAGCCTATCATGTGTTGAAAAATGGGGTTAAACCTCACAAAATGAAAATCGCAGATTTTACAGGTGAGTCATTCTAGAAATGTGCAATTATTTGGTTGTCTGGGAAATTCAATGTACATAGTCTGTTATCTTTTCATACAGCAAAGAAAATCATGATCTTACCTAGTGATATTAAACACACGTGGATGAATAGAACAGACAGTCTGCCTGACATTACGTCCATGCTGAGACCCATTCTGTCACACTATGGTCATCACAGTATATCTGACCACATGACAAGTATTGATGCTATGTTCGTCCCAGGACAAAGTTCGACCGCAGTAGCTGGTAGTTTACCGAACCGTCGAGTCGGGATCAGTCGGTGTCGAGCTTGTCGAGATTAGCTTTATCACCGGATCGAAAGGCGAGTAGATATCAGCAAAACAAATACTCCCGCATTATTGCATTTCAGATAGCACTTGAAATGCGTCTGGGAGTACAAGGTAAATAAAGACATGCTTGTACTGCCTTATTTTGTTATTCCGGTGATTTTATAAGAAAATCGGGGCATATGTCTCATTGCCTGTCCGTGCATTCTTGCGCTGGCCATGTGGCATAATTATTATACATTATTTACAATAGAGACTTTAACCCTAGGGAATGGCTTGTAGTCTGTACATGCACACCTATCTTACAATATCGATCCATTACCTGAGTGCTGAGCTTGAGGGTGGGGTCAATTTTGCTTACATCGTGATATTTTTTATTTTATTTCAATTTAATAAAAAAAATCTTTTACACCTTTATCATGTTAATAGGTGTCTTAAAATTCAAATGTCTACTACTATAACATTATTATTATTATTATTATTATTATTACTACGGTTTCTCTAATTTTTGAGATGATAAACTGTTTTGTCAACGACTTCTGCTACAAAACTCTAGATCAATATCACAAAACATGCTCCATGCAGGTTTTAGGGTTCACCTTAAATTCGTTAGTGTGATTACTGTGTAATATATACTTGTATCTCACTCAATGAAAAAAAAATATGCAACGATGATTACTTTTATGTATATCACTTCCAACGGATACGATGTTCTTTTGTTGCGCACTATAACATTACTTGTACCGCATGATGTATGGATATGCATCATGGGCCAGTGGTCTGTAATACAAATAAACACTCTCGTTGTTGTTGTTATTATTATTATTATCATTACTATTATTATTATTATTTGTTCCACTTTTTGGACAGAGGTTTCAAGATTCACATTTTTAATAACTCAAGGTGAATATGCGTCATTTCAGTTGTTTGCATTAATTATCTGTCCCCAGTTTAAATAAACACTTGACAATTCTTAATCTGTTTATTATTTCTAATTTGGATCAGTGAATGATTTATTAAGTATTCAACAGGAATAAACGAAGATACAATCATAATATCTTGAATTTTCCTCAAGAATAAGGACTTTCATTGAATTTAAAGCTATTTAAACCTTTGTAAAGTTTCTATTTATGACGAAAATTACAATGTTTTCCGAAATATAATAAGCAAGCTAATCTCAATTGGAGGAAAAATTTAATAATATGCAGATAAGTTGAGCTCTGGGACATAATATGAGATTGAAGATATTTGCAAGGGTCAGATCTTGAAACAAATGACATATCACATATAATTTACACTTGTTTCATTACTATGAAAGATTAAAGGCAATTTCATTTTTTTGTTATGACGCATGAAAGTAAATTCACAGACTATCTAATGATTCTGAAATATCAGAGTCTTTGTGTGACATCTTTATTGAAAACGTTTTAATTATTTACATATCTTGTTATGACGTATAAAAGTAGGTACCGGTGGGGGAGGCGCGTTTATTTTTAGAAGCAGGAGGAGCAGTAAGGGAGGATTACCAATTCATAATAATTAGCGAAAATTCTCACACTGGCGATTGAGCCAGTGATCATCGTGCTAGGAAAATATAAGGACTATGCAGGGGATAATCCACAACTATAATTTAGGGGGCGGGTGGTGGGAGTAGTGGGTAGGGAGCGTAAACAAGTTCACAGGGGGAAGCTCCTGCATTTTAAGAGTTCTCAGGGCATATGTTTTATTCGTCTACCTGTAACTAAAACTAATTATATGAAAAGTTATGGGTGTATCAAGCCGACATGGGATGGGGAGGGAAGGGGGACGGGGTATGGTTTTTACTGTGATCGGTCGAAAAGGAAACAATAAAGTTAGTAAATGAAAATATGATGGCAAACAAAACATACCACAGTCCTCAATTCGGGACCACTCCCAGCTCACGAGTAGCATGTGTCATTTTAAAGGTATTTGTACTGCATACATGAATGTACACAGTGTACCTGTTTAAATTCTGAATGGATTGGCCCAGTCTTTATATTTACATCACTGCATCTATGTGGGCCAATACCTATATCTCTTTGACTTACTTATACTTTATCATTGTCGGAGTGATAAGGACTTCAGACGATTGAATGTTCGTCTCCCTCTAAAAGTCGGTTGCCTTTTCCTGTTGCTATTTGTTGAAAATTAGAATTTAACTTAAATAATACAAATTAATTCGAAAGCATTCCGAACCTATATACGTGTGCCATTCCCTGTAAATATCTGTCCAACTACCTATATACGTGGTCTAAAGCGCTCACCGTTCCGGATCACTGCCATCTCACCTCTGTCTGCGTGGGTTCGAGTCCAAGGCTCGGCTAGCGTGGGTACGTGGGAAAGCCTGCCAGTAGCTTCACGTGGGTCGGTGGTTCTTCCCTGGGTTTTCCAGGGTTCTTCCTCCACCAGTTATACTGACCGCCATGTATAGCCTATCTAGTGCTGAAAAATGGCGTTAAACCCTACAACAACAACAACCTATATACGTGTGCCATTCCTTGTAAATATTTGTCCAACTAGTACCCGGTTATTTAGATAAGAGTTTTCAACAATATATGTATTGATTTATTTATTTATTTATTTCTGAGAGAGAGAGAGAGAGAGAGAGAGAGAGAGAGATTTCGAACCAAGTAGTGTATATTGCATTGGTCAATATGAGGTTTGTAAGTTCATATAATTTAATATTCACCTCATCAAAGGTATCTAATTCCATCATATGATATTAAGCCTAGATTGGCAAAGGAAACCAAATTATTCAAAATAATCATTGTCAACTCGGTTTGCTTGACTTCAACTCAGATTCTTGTGTCAACGTCTTAGCCATTACATGGTTATTTAGTACATCTATCGTTAATATGGAAGAATATTTAAACAGTTATTTAATAATTAACCATTAATTTTTATTTCATAAATTACCAACTAGACTTCCAGTTAAAGATGGAAAAAAATGGCATAGCATGCTTTCTCATTTTAAATGGTACATAAATTATTTTGCTAATTTACCTATACTTTCTTAGTAAAATTCTTCAACTCCACATGTTTTATCACAAAAAAGACGTTTCCAATAATATAGAACAGTGAGGGATTTTCCTAATATATACTATTAATTACAAACCAAAAAAGGTCTACATTCATCCTCAGTCACGGTTTGATCACAACATAAATATATCCTAAGGTTTCTTCTATATGCATTCCGCCAAATCTACCTGTATGAAATGAGATCCATAATTTTCAGATGAGATCCATTGTTTTCAGATGAGATCCGTAGTTTTCAGATGAGATCTATAGTTTTCAGATGAGATCATTAGTTTTGTCAGCTCTGTTCTATGTTCAATAAGAATCGAAAGCACAAGATAAGATTTTGTGTCCGAAAAATTACAGAGGCAAACCAAACACGGCAAACACCAGGGTAGCGAGCCAGAAAAAACAGACTAAGTGCTTCGAGTTCAGCGGAGCCATTTTTTTGTGTAATTTCGAGAGCGTTTGAACAGCTTATCTGATTATCTGCACTGCACTTTGTCATGTTTGTTTCGCGCACGGGCGCGCACGCGCGCACACACATACACACACACACACACACAAACAAACACACACACGTTCTTAAAAAAAAACTGAATCAAGGTTTAAGCATCAATTAAATCAAGGTGTTAATTGGGGATTTCATAATACTAATTCAATAAGGGGCGTACAATACAAGTCTCTGAATTACATTTCAGGTGTAAAGTATGTTATCGTTAAATGCTTCTGTTTATGGGGAACTTGATCGATTATCTATGAAATTAGACTTTGAAACTAATTTATAGCTTAAATCAGAAATATTGAGAAGGTAATATTGACTACTATATGTAATATATAATATGAACAGTCACAAAATATTATCTCTTGCTGCTTCATTGTTGAAGCATTGTTTATTAGGCATGGTTTTTCAAATCTATGGCTATACATTCTCTTGGAGTCTTTGTAAAATGTTTCTCAAATGTGAATTCAAAATGTTTAATGGCTTTATTCTTTATCTGCGAAAGCTTTTGTGTGTTGGGAAACATTCCATTTATATAAATAAACTAGAGAAAGATAATTGAAACTTTCAACAAAATTTCTACGACTTTTCCACCTTAGTGCTATTTTAGACCCAAAAAAATAAAAAAATAAATAAATAAAACCCCAATAATTTCTATTTATTTGTATTTGCTGTAAGTCCTCAATCCACAAGTATTGTTCGGCCATTTAATTAGAAGTGGAAATGAAGTATTTGATCGTTTCTGAAAATAAAACCACAACCATAACTACAACAAAAAAGCGATATCACTTCATGGTTTATAACGTGATTTCTCCTACCTTGTAAATGCATCTACGTAACTCCAGGAAACAAGGAAAACATTACAGTGGATAGTACTCATTCGTATCAAGCATCATAATCACGAATACTGCACGACATGATTGCATTATACATAGATCAGAAAGCAGTGAATACTTCTTTTACAAGTAATACTTCTTAGAAAATTTTGAATCCATTTATATAGACACATGAAAATAATTTTAAGAAATCTACAAACATGGCATTAAACCATTTACTCTTGCATATGTACCTCTTACAAGGATATATAAAGATAACATCAACAGTTACCATACACGTCTTGAAATCATGAGCATCCAAACCGCTCCATTTATTAGACGTTAATATATAATTTATGATTAAAAGCTCTGGAAATTAAATTCAGACAAATAATTTTTGCAATTTTTGTTGAGTCTGTTTCCTCGTTTAAAAATTGGTTTAATAAGGTTCATTTCTCAACTTGATGGAAAACATTAACTATAAAAAAATATTAAAGATTGTGATATCAAAGGTGTAAGTACTTCTTTCCCATATATGAGGTATCTCTTTACAAGTAAATTATTACTGCAATGTTTCTTTAACGGCTCCGAGTGCCAATAGGTGAATTAAATTTACTGAGTACCGCTCTGGTAGTCTAAGTGTTAGAGCGTCCGCCTCGGATGCGGGAGGTCGCGGGTTCGAACCCATGCCGAGTCATAAAAAAGACTTATCAAAATGGTACTACCAGATGCCTCAGTTGGCACTCAGCATCAAGAAGGTAAGTCAACATAATTATGATCTCTGATTAGATTTATCGTTGCACAAAATATTACCAACTATTAACAAGCTAATATTGCGTTTGAAAGTCATGCAATCGCTCCGGTGGCCTAGTGGTTAGAGTATCCGTCTCGGATGCAGGATGTCTTGGTTCGATCCCCGGCCGAGTCATTCCAAAGACTTATAAAAATGGTACTAACAGCTGCCTCGCTTGGCGCTCAGCATTAAGATGTTAGTGTTGGGACTGGTCAGCCTGGTTTCAGGATAATGTGACTGGGTGGGACATGATGCTACATGTTTGCGGCATGATGCCCCAGATCTAGACATCACAATAAACTGCCACAATGCAGACATCGTAGCGATACGGCTAATTTGTTTTTAAAAATCTGCTCTAAAATACAAATCGCACACACACACACACACACACACACACACACACACACACACACACATTAGTGATTAGAGCCTCAATATTGAGACTATTGTCGTAATGGTCGACTTATCAACCAAATGCCACCCACTTCAAAAAAAATATACGCTTTTATAAGCAGAGTTCAACTGCAAATTGCACAGATCAAGATGTCCAGTCTTATAATGCTCCGGCAGATCTAGGTCTAAAATGTCTGTTAGGAGTAATAAGATAAAATAGCTTAGAACCTGATCTGCAGCGTAATATCCAATGATATATACTTGTTTGTGTTGTTTGCAATTTGGATTGGACTTATAAGCGAGTAGAAACGACACATGTACTTTTCAGAATATATTTAAATGCATACTTAATATTTAAAAATAAAAGATCCAACAGTGAGTGATCAGACGATTCCATAATATCATGAACATATAAATCAAATACGTGATCTTGTACCATAACAAAACATGATCTACAATATTCTTCGGTCCTTCTGATCATGTGTACATGTACCTAAATATAGGTCTGATTTTAATTTACCATTACCTTTTTATGATTCATGTTATGTTACAGAAGTGTACTAAACAGTGAATAATTTTTATATAACAAAAACATTTTCAGGGTGATTTAATATTAATTACTTCTCATGTGATAAAGTCTCAAACTGCTCCATCAACTACTCCATTCAATTCCTCGAGTGTCCAGTTTGCATGAAATGTACACATTTTATTTTGTACATGACTCTTGTTAGAGGCACCGAAAATGTTAAGAGTGAAACAAATGCTCCACACTAATACAAACAGTGACATATTAAAGAAACAACAAAAAACGACCCCACCAACAACAAAAGGTGATGGTGAATGATTAGGCTACTGTTGGGATCAATGGGAAAACTAATAAGTAGTCATGAGGCTATTTCTATTATCAAAACTAAGGACAGAAAAGGGATGACGGTAGCAGTTTCCGTTTCTCTTCAGGTATGTGGGTTCATAAATGGGTCTTAAATGCTGGGCTCCTTTTGTTTCAAATTAACTATTTAAAAAGAACTACGTTATCAAATATGTGTAATGCATATGAAGATACATAACATTAGTGGCATTATTCCGTCAAAATTCCAAATTGGTGTTGAAGTGGAAAAATAATGCTGACAGCGTCAAACTAAAGTTTAATTAAATTCCTTCTGGTGGCTTCATCCACGCAGTTCCTGATGAAAGTTTCCTGGATCAGATTCCATATATTACATCTCTTTTAAGATTTGTACGTCACTGATCATATACTACCCTGGCACATTAGTCGCCACTGATCTGCTCCCACACTGGCACTGTCCTCGTCACTGATCATATCCTACTCTGGCACTATCCGTTTCTACCGATATATCATCCTTGTCCTTTTCGTACAGAGCATTTGCAAACCCTCCTTTGCGGAATACGTAAAATGCTCTACCCCGACCCTGTGTGTAGACATATATACATACACTTAATACGACAAGTGTCCCAAGAATTCCAATAACGATACCAACTATCTGCCCTGGTCCCAAGGTCAATCCAGAGTGCTCTGAAATTACAATTAAAAAAGACCTGAATTTGTAAACAGAGCAATAACAATTATGGCATACATATTACTGTTGCTGTAAGATACACATAATACTATTTTCCATGGCAAGCAAACTATCCTTATAAAATCAGAAAATGTTATTTCAAAGTTCTTATATATATATATATATATATATATATATATATATATATATATATATATATATATATATATATATATATATATATATATATATATATATATATACACACACACACACACACCAACAGAAGGGGCGAACCCACCTCAAGAAATCAGAGCAAAGAAGTCTGTACGGGCTACATTAATGGAGGAAGGTTTCATTTTGAAAATAAAGCTTTCAAGAAGGAAGGCTCGTTAAAAGGGCCGGGCAAAAAAGTCTATACGGGTTACCTCAACGGTGTGGTCGCACTCGCTGCTGCCATGCAGATTTTTTTTATCAAGATCTATACGATATCGTGATCGGGGGTCATGTAAGTTTATTGTTATAAATCCATGCAGGGTTGACTCAGCCTGATTAAATAAATGTCTAAACTTAATTATATCCATATCACCGCTACACCAAGTCTGGTGAATATTTCTCAACGTATACGTATCAACTGCGTTAAATGCAACAAAAATATTACAGTTGTCTCTGATCACTTTAGGTATTTGCGTATACCGCTGAGTAACATAAATCACGTCTGCGTTTTTATGCCTGCCTCGAGAAAATATCCGAGCTGGATATGACTGTTTGTCTAACATTACATCGTCATATACAACTAAATTGTTAATAAATCCATCAAGGTCATCTACGGATGGCACTTCATTAATATCAGTAATAAATTCAATAACGTCTTCGTTTAACAACTTGCATTTTCATTAAAATCCTTAAGTACTTCGTAACATCTCTGATCATCAACTGACGGAGTAACTAAATACAGTTTATCCCATTTGATTCACCTCATTATTAAATTAAGCAACAGTTGTGTTTTGCAAGACCCGGATAGTCCAATTATAATCATTCAGACAGAATTTGATGCTTGACCGGTTCTTGCTTTCGTGTCGCTGAAAAACCAATTACATCCATGATGTAGAAATATAATAAATAATAAGGAGTTATATTGTGTGAAATGCATGGCGCGTACCCCACAAGTGGACTAACAACTATAACTACGAAAATTAAACGACAATCACTTACGAGTAAGTGTGAACGATGTGGTAAAAAAAAATAAAGTTTATTTCGACTGACAAACCAACGGGGAAGACTGAAAAAAAGGAGATGATATTGCCGTGCAATTAACTAAGTTACCAGGAACACCATGGGGAAAATACCCAGGAGAACACCTTCCAGGATATAATTACTGCGATCCTGGTATCAGACTTGATATCAGACTCGATAAACAAGGTCAGCCAAGGCCTGGTGATTATCCAGTAAACGCTATTGATAAAGCGTGTCACGTTCATGATGTAGCTTATAAAAGTAAAGATCTTCAGCAGCGATTATCGCAGATTGAAAATTAATTCATGCCATAAATTCCATAAAAATTAAATCTTTCAAAGAATCATTATCTAATTGGTTAGTAAGATCTGCAATGAAAGGTAAACTAGCATTAGGAGCCGGTAATTAATCAACCGATTATTATTATTATAATGGAATCGATTTATTATAGTCAAAAAGGATATTAGAAGGATAGTGCAGCGATTAGTAAACTCGCCGACGCAACAAATGTTACACGTGTTGCTGCTGAAAAATGGTTAGCACGACAGGCAATATGGCAAATTATCTACCACCACCTAAAATTATTCAGCATGCACATTTTGATGTCAGCGTTCCAAATGAAGTTCATTAGGCGGATATTTTGTTTTTACCACACGATACTATTAAAATTGGAAAACTTTGTGTAACATACAAATACGCTTTAACCGTCGTTGACGTTGCAAGTAGGTATAAATAAGCAGAGCCGCTGTTAACTAAAACAGCAACTGAAGTAGCTTCAGCGTTTGAACGAATTTATCAACGTGGTGGTCTACGATGGCCACAGCTATTACAGGTTGCTCCTGGCAATTAATTTCAGGGTGTAGTATCATCGTTGATGAAGCAACATAACGTTGAAATACGACGAGGACACGTCGCAATTCATCGCGATCAGGCAATTGTTGAACGATTTAATCGAACACTTGCTGAGCGGTTATTTGGACATCAGTATGCGAAGTAAATAATTCAAGATACGGGATCTTGCGAATGGGTTGCGAGATTACCAAGTGTAATAGCTGCATTGAATAATGAAATTACTCCAACAACTTCTATGAAACCCATTAATGCAATTACAAAAAGAAACATATACCCGTACAACGACGTGATTTTTCAAAACAACCAGTATTGGGTAATGTTACTGTAAGATATTTATATGAACCCGGTGAACTTGAAGGTAGAAAAAAAATGAGCGACTGATCCTATCTGGAGTATTACAACGCATACAATTTCCAGCGTGGTAAGATCCACGGGTAGACCTGCAATCTACATATTAGATTTAACTGCTTCTCAACGCGGATTTGTGTGCGAGCAATTACAAGTAATTCCTGAAGACACACAATTACCACCGCGATCAATTTTGTAAGCTAGCGCCATTACGTCGATTACACTCAAGACAGGTCAGCATCACATTTTCGCGCGTATGACCAAGACTACTATCTTTTCTGTCCACGGTAAATTGTCTTGGATCATTATTTGAATATTTCAACAGCATTACTGTATTACAACTTACACAATGATTATTCTGCTGTTGTCTCAGCGCTATGACAAATTCAATATTGAGATCAGAGTCTCTTTTTTGTTATCACATTGTTTATAACCAGCTAATTTTTTCTTACTATATCACTATCAATAACATCATTGCTGGTTTCTGTAGTGTCTATGATAAATCTCCGCAGATGAGATATTCTTCTGACTCGAGACACTGCGAGATAAACTAAGCTTGCCCACTCGACACGATCATCGACGATCCAAACAACTGTATCAGAGATGGTTAGCCTCTGAGATGAATGAATTGTCATTGTCTATCCCAGTGTCCATGGAGTCTTATCCGCGCTCAGCTCATCCTCAACAACACTAGCATCAACTACGACAACATCATTTAATACGAGATTCTGTTTTCCCGTTGAACCGGGAATTTCAACTTCGATATTCTGTCGTCGTGTATCAACTGGTCTATAACATTAAGGTACACGTATATATGAACATTTTTCTTTATGCAACGGAAATAACCGCTGTTGAAGTGTATCACGAACGATCATTCTACTTGCCACTGTCAAATCATTTGGTCTCCACACTTGCAGAAAATCGTTCAAAGAAGTTTCTGAAATTAATTTACGTATTATTTCACACTGAATTTTATTCGGTTGTAGTCTGATTAATTTCTTAAACTCCCTTAATTCTGGATCAAGAGATCTATGATCATCAGTTACTTCTTCATAATAATGTACAAAATTCTTAAGCCATTCGTGTGGAGATAACCCAACAAATGGCGGTGGTTGACCATGATCGCCGCACATGATCACAACTGTATTTTTTAATAACAGCCAATCGAGAAACATTTTTAATATATCTTTAGATACTGTGGATACTTCATCTCAAATGATGATCCTTGGAATGTATTTCTCGCCCATTCGGTCAGGAGTCCATGTGTCACCCTTCCATCGGAAGAAACTATGATAAGTACATGATCGCACTCCTCGTTGTTTCATTTCTTTCGCGAGTCTGTGTGCAGATGTTAAAACAACCATATCATCTGAACTCTGCCGAAATAATTCAATAACTCGCGTTGTTTTTCCAGAACATCCCGGTCCGTGTAGATAAAAAGTCTTGTGTCTGAATACTGGATCATGTACGGATACCGCAGACGATGATTCTGATATCTGATTATTTTTATAATAAATATCTTTAACCGCAACATCTGCGGATTCAGAATAATTATATAACATTTCTTGTTTTATTCTCCATTCACCCCACGATGCATCATAAGCGGTAAATTGAGTCAGTAATTCTGAATATTTTCTTTCAATATAAAACGAATCCGTTGCAACTCTGACTGCATTGGTAGGTAATCTGTTTATCATAGATAATAAATTTATCGAAACATAAGCAATCACTGAGGATCTTAAATGAGTAAACTGATGAGACTCGCCATCAATATAACCAACAATTGTACCTAATCGTGTTCCGTTAGACAAGTAAGCGTTTTCTCGACTTACAAATGTATTTCTCTTCGTTGCATCAGCAATTATAAAATCGAGTTCAACATCGTCTATGATCAATCGTGCATAATGTCGTTTATGATCATATGCTCCACCTTGAGTAAATTTACCAATTATTCTTCTACCAAGATCTTTTGCGATTTTATTTTCATCAGGCGGAGGTAACCAAACTTCTTTCTGAGGACGGTATGATATAATTATCTCACTTACAATCAAGGATATTAGTATTTTACAAACAACCATATATCGTAACAGTACTATTGGTGTCCAATTTTTTTCTGAAAAGTGCCTACCAAACCAAACATAACAGATCGGATGAAGACCTTCAGCAAACTCGAATGACTCAATAGTGTCGAATCCAGTTAGATCAAAATCGGGTAGGGTTCCGTTTATTGATAGTCTATTCATCTCGTGTGTGGGGTGTCCAAATCTTTTAAAATATCCAGAACACTCTCTGTAACCAAGAAAACTCCCCGGATAACGCGCGACCATATCAACCGAGATAACATCGTTGTGGTCATACTTGGTATTCCACAATCCGCCATGACCGTATTCACAGCAACTTAATTTCACATCGTCAAGAAATTCAAATCGTATTGACTTCCACGAATCTTTTTCTCTTGCAAAGTGAGCTGCAACGGATGGAACTGTAAAATAATTATTCAACAATTGTTCAGTATTTTCTGTTGAAAATTTCTACGCAAGATTTTTCATTTCTTCGTAGAGAGATTCTTTACGATATATTTCGCTGTTAGGCCGTACAAATTGATCACATTTTCATCTGCTGAACTCTTAAATAGCCATCCTGATACAGGATTGTTTTTGTTTATTTCGTGAATAAAATCAACCCAGTTTCCCCCACAGACTTGAGGGTAAAACCGTACGGTTCTATCTCGTGAAAATATTGTCACTGCGCTAGTCCACGCGTGCGCATTTTGATCAACAATATTTACTGGAGCTCCACCTTTTTATAATGTTTCGAATCGTGAAAAATCTCTCCTGTTATCGTTATATATAGAATGACTCAAACAAAGAACCAATACAAGTGGTTGATGATAGGGTCTGCAACTCACTGTAACAAATCTTGTGTAAATGAATTCTACGAACAACATTTGCAAAGCGTGCGTAGAGGAAGTTTTGGTCCAAAACCGTGCTTACGGTTTGGTGTTGGAGTTAGAAGAAAAACGCAGATGTGTGTGCGTTGTGGTGGTAAAAATATAGATAACTAAAACGATATTATAATAAATAAATAACAACCCTGACGTTGTCAAAGACTCTGCCCTTGATAAAAAGAAACCTTGAAGATTATATAGCTAGATTTGTAAAGACAAATTATAATTTAGACAAATAATATTAAATATAAATGGAGCAAAAATAATTTGGCAGACATGCTATCCTCAAGAATTATGAAGGATCTCGTAATGGTGTAATCAGACACTGTCAGCGGAAAAAACTAGTTGATGCTGTTGATAATACTGGTTATCTTAGATTCAACGTTGGGAGGAAGAGGTATTTCTGTCATAGGTTTATATACAAGACTTTTCACGGGGTGATCAAAAATGGTCTTTGATCGATCGTATTGACGGATACAATCGCAATAACTCTTTGAATAACCTGCAAGCTATCACACAGAGCGAGAATTCTGCACGTGAGGATTCTGGGAGATGTAAAACAGTTGCAAGGAAGGCAGTTAAATATGTAAATAATGTTACCGGCAAAGAAATAATATTTCAGTCAATGTATGCAGCTGGCAAGTATATCGGTATTAACTCGCACGTGGTTCAATATGTAGCAGATAAATAACCAAATCAAAGTTATCACAGAAGAATGAACAATGAATTTCATTTTGTTATGTTCAATAGTGTTAGATACGGACAAGATCCTTGATAAAATCAACGGAGAGAACTCTGCGGCGGATATGTAACGTGGTTGATAGAGTTATCGTTGTCTGCTTGACTCTGTTCTTGATTTTATCCAGGAGATAGATTTCAGAATACTTGTAAACAAATATTTGTTTGTGGTTAATTCTCTCTTCTGGGGTTTCTCTCCGGGACAGGTATTCCTAAAAGTCACAGCTATAGTTGGAAAAACGAAGGATTTGGCAAAACACCTATTACTGTAATGTTAATTTGACAAGGCGATATTGAACGCGGAAGTAAATGACTACGGTCTTAAGAGAGCGGTCTATGGCGATAATCTAATCTGTGTTACAACAATGGCATTATATTTCAAGGAAGTACAAACATTAGTATCTACTTGAAGTGCTGACAGTTGTCTCCGTTGTTTTATAACATTTCCGTCCTTAATTTTATGAAGGATTTTATCAAGGACTGTCAGTGAAGGTAGATGTAATCATTTATATTTTCTGCGGTTATATTTAAGAAAACATAAAAATACAAACATCAAACAAGTCACGCCCATCGCGTAAGCTATTTTCGAAGTTTCAAGTATTGGTTACCTGATATATTATACGACCCGTTCTAGAATTGGGGGTCCTCCCTATATGCTCGATCTTCAATATACAAACACACCCTCCTACCATGTCACCACGTGGCGGATCCTCTTTTGCACACTCCCGGTGTTGATTACGGGGGAGAGTGTGCAAAAATCTATTGAACGTAGAGAATGGCTCCCGTGTATGTTGTGCTGTCCTTAAAATTAAGTTAGATAAGATTTGTGTATTGTCCCGTACTTAGAATTAAGGTTTACTGTCAATATGCTACTATATGTACTGTGCCGTCCTTACTGTAAATATATCTTCCTGAACTTGCTGGAATGTCATATGGCAATCTAGGGATTTAGGATTTACTGAGGTGGGTTCGCCCATTCTGCTACACACACACACACACACACACACACACACATATGTATGTATGTATGTATATATATATATATATATATATATATATATATATATATATATATATATATATATATATATATATATATATATATATATATATATATATATATATATATATATATATATATATATATATATAAAGGTGTCAGATATGCATGTTTCTAGTGGCAATGTTCAAGTTCTCGTAAATTCTCTTAATGTGCTGTATTCTCTTTTCTGCTTAGGACCGACAAAAATAAGCCAACATGAAGAGCGAGTTCATGTTCCATTTATATACACTGCAATACCCACCTAGTTAATTGTGATACTTCCGTCATTACTCTACTCACCTGTATGTGAGTCACCAAGCGGATGATTGAGTGGAGGAACCTTAATCGGAAAAGTTGTTACGGACGATCCAGACGGAACATCGACCTGCGTCACAACCGATGGTTTCCCACTTATAGGCGTTGAAGATGTATTCATTTCGACCAAAGCATCTAAAACATTAAACAATTCTTTTTTGATAGCTTATCTTAAACGTTTCATTACAAATGTTAGAATCAGGAAAAGAAAAGAAAAAAAGAAAAGAAAAGAAAAAAACAACCCATAACCCACCAACAAACAAACAAAGGCAAAAACCAAATAAACTCGATCAACCGTTATTGGATTAATTTTTGTTTTTGATAACTTAATATACTTGAACATAACATTTTCACTTTAAACCATATGTTCATTTTGACTATACCAGTCTATACAGAACACAAAATGTATGAAATTGGCAACGTTCGAATTGTCTATTTTGAGAAATCTGCGAGCACACATGCTCATTAATCACGAACATACTGGTCGGAAAGGTCTTGATTGACATCAATGTCCATATGTTTACATATACATTAGAGAATAGCTAATTATATATCTTACCAAATTTGGTGCTCTTTATACAGTAAAATACGGTTACCTCACTATTCAAAAAGATGACGGATTCACCAGAGCAAAGTGTTAATGAATCTACAACTTTGACTGGCTACATTATTCCATGGTCTCAGCGCCATCATGGAACTTTGGTAACTGACTAGTGGTTAGCGTGCGGAGCTCGTAACCAGAGTCATGCGGGTTCGAATTCTGTATTGCACCGATTTTGTAGTGTCTCGCGGAAAGGCACTTCCCATCATTTCAATCGCTTTGGGACAATATAACCTTTCATATTTTGATATTCCGCTGAACACTATTTAATTAATATAACGACATCTAGCGACCAGGGAGACATAAAAACAATGAATGCGGTAATTGATGACATGATTCCAATCATTTAATGAATTATTCATGAACTCGATACAACAAAGATTTAAATATAATTAGGCGATGCATGTCGAGAAGCAGAGGTCCCCATTTCCGTCTGTTCTAGAATCGTTGTGAGCATCTTTCTTTCAGTTCAGACGTTACATACCGTCTTCTACATCAGAGACATCAGCCATTTTGATCATTTATCTCATCCAACCAAATTATATTGCTTTTAATGATAACAAGGCTTTATACAGATGGTACTGATTTCGCATGCGTCACTCCGATGATAGATACACATAATCCTTAAGGTTTCTTGACTTTTTTGTATTGTACAATAATAATATTGATTTGAACGTTATTGGTGTTTCTTTGTTTTAATTAATACAGCTGGTACATCGTATAATTTCTACTAAAATACTTTCAACCAGAATATAGCATAACAAGACATAAATAACATAATATGGTTCGCATAATCCGGACTTAAGTTTAACCATGTATTCTAAAACTGTAAAGCGTTTGGGTTTTCTAAAATAAAAAAAATCATTTACTATTATTTAAATATTTTCAAATCACGAAATATTTTATTTTTAGTTGCACACTTAAGAAATCGCGATGAATATCCGTAGCTGATTATCGTCATGTACAAAAATAAATCCATTGCTTACTTGGCTGGTAAATATTTTTAATCCCAAAAAATCGACTACTTGTTTCTGACATCTAATGTTTTTTTCAGTTGTTTCTGGTAATGTCATACAATATGGCGTATTTGCATCTTTGTGAAAGCCCGATTTGCCCCAGGTTAGGAAACTTTCTACGATAAACTGACCGCGGCCATTAAGGAAGAATCGTTTAATTTTTTTCTCCATTTTTAGTAAAAATGAATCTATTGAAGAGAGGATTAGCATAAATTTGCGTAAATTATCAGATTACTTTTTATCCAACTTTGTCCAAAATCTTCTGAGCTGTGTTTGAGATGGAGTCGTTTTTAGGTTTTGTTTCTGTTTTTAGTAACACGTTCTTTCGATAAGTGATAAACTTTATTCAAAATTAGAAGGACCTTAATCAAATTTTAATCAGCTCTGCTGTTATGCCATAAGCCTTTATCACATACTTGTTATGTCATTAGCTGTTATTACACGCTGTTTGTTAAACCGTAAGCCGTTATAACGTGTTATTGGCTATGTCATAAGCCATTATTACACGTTATTTGTTATGGTTGTTTAAAGCTTTTATAACTTTTACTGACAAGATCCATATTTGATAGTAGATCGATACTGTGTGCATAAAATTGAAAGGTATTTATGTGAGCATATTGTCAGTAACATTTGGGTGAACTTCTTTCAGCAGTTTTAAAAAAGAAGGCTTTTACGTGTGTTCCTTTTACTTTTAGTGGTTTGGCCCTATTTCATTGCCTTCCACAATGTTTTGTACAAAACAGAAAGATCATAATACCAGAATGATCTCTGTTCTCTTTACACAAATTCCCTTTAGCGGTTTTGGACAAGTTGTTTGAAACTTGTTCTATATTTAACATCGATGTCCATATTTGAAGACATATTTATATAATTTGTACAAACCTGAAATTATTCATACCAGGATGCTTTAAATCATTTTATGTCAAATTACAAATCATTTAGTATTTTACGGTAGCCATTGTAAAAATAATTATCGTACAGAAATAAATTCAGATTAATGTTATGTAGAGAAATATATTTTTCCAAACTACAGTAATTTGTTGTTGCTATTTTATCTTCACCTTTTGAAAATTTATCTTTTACTCGCACCATATACCTAGCATTGTGTTGACGTGCGTTTAAACTATACAAACATTATGGGTTTTAAATACATACTACAATAAAAAGAACATTCTTTTTCCGTGATATTAAATTAGAGGTACACTACAGAGATTCAAAGGAGAGATTTGTTTCCTTAAATAGTTGTCTTTAAATGTATTTCCTTATCACCGTCCTCCCCGCCCTGATGCCAGGTGTTACTGTGTGAAGCTGAAATGCTTTATGTAACACTGGAATGATACCCATTATCACCAGCATGGTTCATGCAGAATATTTACCTTGGTTAGCCACAACAGACGAGACCTCACATGAAAAGAAACCAGCACGCAGTCCAATGATCAAACCCCCATAATCTTTCACGTTTGTAATACTTTTTAATCTAACTATGGTGACCTATCCAAACATACAATGCATTGTCCTTAATATTTACTAAAGTTTTCTTTTTACTAAATATTTCCTCTTCCTCTCACATACTGTCTTGTAAACGTCTTCTAAGTAGGCTAGGAGATGTATACAATATATTATCGAACGCAAAATGTGAAATATAGGCCATGATGGGCTTTGTATAAATGTTACAAGGCACACAGGTGTCCAGTTCAGTGAAGCGTGAAATATGGATCACATTGACTTATATGTGTGGTGAGGGTATATGAAAGAAGATACATATCACGAATTATCAGGATTCTAGATATAACAATGTGCGCAGTGTTCAGAACTCATGTTGGTCATGAGCTAAACATGCAAAGTTAACTTCTCCAGTAAGCTGTGAAATATCGATCGCAACGGATTCCCTTTTGTCGTTAGTTTATTCTATGATGTATATTTATATGATCGTCCTGTTTCATATTTGTAGCATGAACAGAGCTTAAGAAATCAATTTAAAATACAAAATTCAATAAAAGTCATTGAAGTTTTAAATATGGGTCACATTAACCTGCTTTTGTGATGATGGTGTATGACTCATTAATAGACACTACCACCACGTTTCGTATTTATAAATATAACTGTGTAAACAGAGAGCAAAAAAGGCATTTAGGTCACGATTTTAGGCATAACGCACATACACATACTGCAAAAAATCCTACTTGGTCATGGGCTAAATGCGCGACTTAAAGGAAGTGGAAAAGTGTGAAATGTAGATCACAGTGACCTTCTGTTGTAAGGTTCTGGTAGTAACAGGTACATACGCTTATCTTTTTAATGGTTCTATTATAAATAGAGCTGGCAAAACAAAGCTAAAGTACAAACTTTAAGAAAAGCCAGTGAAACGTGAAATACTGTCAAACGAGAACTTCTTGTGTGAAAAATGTGTAAAACTCATCAGCATCATCCCCTCACCAAACAGTAGGATTCCGCGTGTCAAACAATGTATAGAGTATGTCAAAATCATGACCAAAACTAAATATTCAACCAGGAATGTACGACAAATGTTCTGAATATACAAAATTTGCCCATCTCCAAGCAGAAGGTGCTCTGAAACCTGCTTGAAACCGCTGCCTAGGTTGTACATATGTGTGTACATTTATATGTGCAGACTCTGAGGCCAATTCCATAGTTCTACTCTACTTCGTAGAGGTGAGTTAGAAATAATACCAGTAATAAGATATGTTCGATCATGCTTGGGAAAACTTCGCTGAAGAAGGAGTGTCTTCATATAAGTCAATAATGTCAAGACAAATGGTTACAATATAAAAGCGGCACAATGTTAGATAATCAAAATATTCCAAAAGACATGCAATAATGTAGTTATCAATAGATGGAGGAAAGGAAAAATGAAGTACTGCATTGAATCAGCTAGAACTCGAGAAATTTCTGTTAAATTATTTTCATGACTTAGATAAATTAAAACGAAGAATGACCGACAAAATTCAAAGTCATTATACATATATACATACATTCCCATGATATCTATGTTTACCTGGGTCACCCTTGCAGACGAATCCCTTCTTGACAGAGCAATCGTCATCGTACCAGGCTCCGGTAAGGGCAGATAACTCAGCGCACGCCGTTGTCTCGCTGTTCGGTTCTCCGTCATCCCAGTTGAAGAAGTTAAGCGGAGTCATATCTATCCAGAAGAACCGCCCTGTTGAATCATGCATATTATTATTGTACTGACCAGTTCAGTTATTTAATCAGAATCGTACTCATATTCATTCTCATTTGTAGAAAAAGGACACTACAACTGTAAAGATCGTAAAACCTTTTACATAAATGTAACGTACCACATCGTAAACAACGACTCAACAATCGAGAAGTTACCATTTTTTTCTATTATATTTTTCACCTTTTGAGGGGAACATATCTCAACCGGAGCGTCAACAAATTAATAAATACAAAACAAATTGTGTTCAGATGTTTTTTTGTTTGTTCTAAGACAATTAGGTAAAAGTCTTTCCACTTCTTCCAACAGAACATGATTCTTTTACAGAAAATTTTAATAAGGTTTTGGATCAGTTTATTTGAATGGTACATTTGAAATAGCAATTCAAAATTTTGATATTTTCCTCCGTTTAAGGAAAAAGACGTCGATATTCTGGTCGTTAATAAAATTAACTATTTCTGTGCGCTTTTCCGGTGGTCGTACTGATTGGGCATTGGATAATGCAATACACAGCGGTATCTCTTGCATAATTGACACAAACGTTGACGATTTAATATGGATTTGAATAAAGTTATAAATCTAAGTTGATATGCATCATAAGAAAAGCCTAGTGAAATAAAACATAGGAGTTCTGACAGAGGACAGGATCATGTCATAACGTTTTAAACGTGTTGTTTTCCTGACAATGAGATACATACTTTCACCGAAAAACTGAACAGTGAGTGGATGCTCAACTAGTCCAATCCAAACGCTTTTTACATGATAGTCAGGAGAGCGACTTAGGATCTGGTTCTTGACGAACTCCGATTCCTGATGGCTGTGTATACTGGCTAATATCATGCCGCTGTCTCTGCACATCTCGCTGGCAGTGGACCAGTCTACCTGCATATCAAACACAACTAGGTAACACTTCTCGCCAAAGACAGCCATTGAAGAATTTCTACAAATCGCCCAGTGAGTTGATGGTGTTGTTGACCTTGACGCGAAAGAGCTTTTTCCTATGACAGAAAATAACTGCAAAATGTTACTTAAGACTCAATTTTCCTTAGTTAAATTTTTTCCATAAAAGCAACCATACATTGATTGCCTTAAATATTTCCGAAAAGTTCTCTAACTTCAAATTAAAGTCCAAAGCAGTTAATGTAAATACTGATGAATCCAATAGCCAAAAGGTTGTTACTCGACAGTAATGAAATATGCTCTCATTACTTGTCCCCCCACAAACAAATAAAAATAACATAACAATAACAATAAAAATCAAAGCAAAGTACATATTCATTTAGAAAGAATTTGAATCGGTCTTCTTAAAAGCGTATTTGTTATTATATATTTGAACTGCTCGATCTACCCGGGTACATAGACAAATATCTCTTTAACTACGATACTTTTACAAAATGTTGCATGGCACCTTTGTATTGTCCTGCTGACCTAGCACCATCATTGACTAGTGAAAGAAACAGTGATAATCTTAGAAATAGGAATAAATCTGTTTGAATTAGTACTAGACAGGAAACAAGCAGTAGTTCTTTCTTTACATCGATCTATATATGCATGGAATACACTTCTGTTTAATAAAATGTGAATAATAATAATAATAATAATAATAATAATAATAATAACGAGGACTTTGTATAGCACCTAATCTTTAGAAGCTCTAAGCGCGTTACAACGTTAGACAACACCTATAAAAAAACCATATATAATGATATGATTGCAAAAACCAAACACAATGGAATTAGAAAACAAAAACATGCTGAAAATATTTAAGGTAGGAAACATTATTAGGTCTTTAAGTTTGTTGTTGCAATTCAAAATAAGTGAGTTTTAAGAGCACTCTTGAATGGGATCACTGTGTCTTTGTGTCTAAGTTCAGTGGGCAATTCATTCCACGTTGCTGGGCCCTGGTATGCAAAAGAACGTTGTCCATATTTCTTTGTTTTCATAGTGGGAATAATGAGTATACGATTGTCAGAAGAGGAGCGTAAGTATCTTGCTGGGGTATACACATGGGTGAGGTCGGATAGGAATGTTGCACTGGAATCCGTCAGTGAAACGTAGCACAGAGAACAAATTTTGTGATTGATTCCGGATCGAATGGATAACCAGTGTAGGGTACAGAGCAGCGGGGAGGTGTGTTCTGATCGTGGTACTCTAAGGATGATCCGAGAAGCTGTGTTTTGAACTTTTTGAAGTTTCTTGAGTAGATATTGAGATGAACCAGACCGAATTGAGTTACAATAGTCCAGTCTTGAAGGTACATGTACTAATGAACACACAAGTGTTTTAGTGGCATCAACTGAAAGATATTAGCGAATGGAGCTGATGCGTCTTAGCTCAAGATATGCAGCCTTATGTCACGAAATTGTGTACGAGTTATATCAATATGTATATGTTGTCAAAAATGTACTCGGGTTTCGTTGACGCGTACAGCGTCACCAGAGAGTGGTATATTTTTTCGGTTCTAGTTATTTCGAAATCTTGAGCGAAACTCAGACTCCTGCATGTGCAAATTGCCTGCAGCGGGAAACCTAATTACCTAGCTGCGCATCTCTGTCACAGCTAGTGTACGTATAGAGCGAATTTTCTAAAACCAAATCACATTACGCAGAGTCTTGTCAGGAAGCTTACCCCTTTACGGAAGCAAATCTCCAGCTGTAGAGGTAATGAAATTTTCTTTATTACTATTCGTTTATATGACAGAATTGTTTTCATACTCTACATGTTTGAGAACCTTAATTAATGTTTCAAAAAGACTTATATATGCAGTAGCTAACGAGCAGGAAACAATTTATTCTAAATTCTACAGAGTCAATACCTAGATTATACGCCGCCATATTATAAATACTTTAGTCTGGTTCGAGTTAGCTACTTGTTGTAACTGAACAGACAAATTGATATTTATTTATACGCTGCATGCATTGAACAATTAAGGTAATGGTTAACGAATTCATGTGCGCGCATGCGCAACATATATCAATGCAGAAGTACTTATCCGTGTCATATGTACTACACGGTTTAGTTGTTATAATTTTAACTGCCTTCTGCCATGCCTTGTATATGGTTTGATGTGGAGTCACCAGCTGTAGAGCTGCTTTATACATGCCTGCCATGCCTTGTACATCGTTTGATGTGGAGTCATAGAACTCTGTGGAGTTTCGTGTTACGCTGTGTTATGGTGACCTTGGATCGGAAGAGTGGACTAGTTTTCTCGATGCGAGGGACCAGGGCTTCGCGATCATCGGGTCTGTGATGTGAGGGCTCTCGAGGGATCCTTCAACAGACTGACAGGAGCGGACCATGCATGGGTGCTTCTCTGGCCATTGACTAGAGCGCTTGGAACTGGAGTTACATCTTGGTCGTCAAATGGGCGCCGCGATAGTTATATATAGTGTTCCATGTTATTTCCACTATTGCATTTCATAATTTCATTCATTCCAAATGCTAGATCGTTATGTGAACGATCGATAGGTTCATAATGTCATTCTTTCCTATTGTAATATCGTTATGTGAACGATCGAAAGGTTCGTAATTTTCATTCATTCCTATTGCTATATCGTTATGTGAACGATCGATGTGTTCATAATTTCATTCATTCTTTTTTCAATATCGGGTTACCATCGACAGGTTCATAATTTCATTCATTCCTATTTTTATATCAACGATCGATAGGTTCGTAATTTCATTCCTTCCTATTTCAATATCTGTTTACGACCAATACATTCATAATTTACCTGCATTTCAAAATCGTTATTTTAACGATACAGTACATTCAAAATCGTTATTCGAATGATACATTCAAATTTACATTCTTTTCAATACCGTTATATGAATGATACATTCAAATTGACCTGCATTTCAAAATCGTTATTTGAACGATACATTCAAGTTTGTTTATATTGGGGTGTAGATCAAATACTTTTATTTTTTTGATCGATGATAGGATTTAATTCACGTTTGTTTGAAATTCCATTTGTTAAATTCATGTTTGAGTTTTTTCTCGTTGAGTTAACTGTAGTTGATAGTTCCATGTTAGGAACTTTATAATTTTCCTTTTCTTTTTGTTTATAATGGTGTCAGATTTGTTAATATTTAAATTGCGTTTATAAATAAACATCTTGTAAACGCAGTTGCTTTTGGCGTCTTCTCTAATCCAGTCCAAACCCGGCTTCATCCTGTGACACCTTGCATATCTTCATGACATGTTGGTGCAATGTGAGAGTACTGTCCAGAGTAACATCTAGGTTTCGTACTGACTGTGTGAATTTCATGTTGGTGTTGCTGATATTTATTGTTTGAGTTAAAGAATGTGAATGAGAAAGCCTGTGTTGTGATCAGAATGACCTCAGTTTTATCATCATTCATCTGCAGCTTGTTACATGTCATCCATGATTTCACATCAGAAATGCACCTGTCAACACCTTGGATGGTAGCATCAACTTCAGTTGGGTGGCTAGATTTGTATATTTGGGTGTCATCAGCGTACAATTGGTGAGACACTGGATGATGATCTGACACTTGAGAGCAGCTGAGTGTATAGAATGAAGAAAACAGGTCCAAGAACAGACCCCTGTGTAACACCACAACATATATTAACTGGGCTGGAGTGTACTCCATTTGCAGACACGATTTGTGTCCTGTTGACCAAGTAAGACTTGAACCACAGTAAGGCTGTATTGTGAATGCTAAATACATGCTGGAGACAGTGAAGTAATATATCGTGGTCTATTGTGTCAAATGCTGCAGACAAATCAAGGAGGGTGAGGACTGTAATTTTGCCGCTATCCAAAGCAGATAGAATGCCATTAACTACTTTTAGAGGAGTAGTTTCAGTACTGTGGCAAGGGCGATATGCAGATTGTACATTGCTAAAAAGACTGTTTGAATTCAGATGAGATACAAGCTGGGATAGAACAACCTTTTCTAAGATTTTTGATATGAATGGGAGATTAGAAACTGGGCGGTAGTTCTTTAAATCGTTATGGTCTAGTGTTGGTTTCCTCAGCAGAGGCTTTACAATGGCAGTTTTGAAAAATAATGGGAATTCCCCTGATGAGAGAGGGGTATTAATAACATCAGTTAGTGAAGGCAATACTGGATCTAAGCACTCAGGCAGCAGTGATGTTGGAATTGGATCAAGTCGACATGACTTTGGTGCACTCTTTATCAGGATTGTTCGTACGAAATCCATAGAGACAGGTTCAAATGCTGCTAATCGTTGCGGCTCAAATTCTGTATCCCAACTGTATCGTGACGATGAGTGAATTGAAATTGTGTAGTCAAGCTTATCTCTAATGGTTTGTACTTTGTCACGGAAGACATTTTCAAACGTGTCCGGAAGGTCGACTGGAGACAAGGTAGTTGGAAGTGTTGTACATTTGTTCCTTGACACTAGCTTTTTAGTAATCTCGTTGTTCTGCTGTAGGAGGTAAGCAAGTTGTTAGGTTTGCTTGGATGTCATGCATTAGTTTGGTTCATTTATCATACGGAGGTTTCTGTTAGTAGCAGATAAAGATGGAGGGTTAGGGACTGATACGTCAAGATGGCATATAATGCAGAGGTGATCTGATGCAAGTTCATGGGATACCAGGGAGGACCGTAGAATGTTATCATCAGGTCTATGAAGTATCCAGTCTAAACTGTGACTATGTTTATGGGTGGTTTGGTAAACTGTTTCAGGTTGAAAACATTAATGGAAAGTCAAAGTGAAAGTTGAAATCTCGAAGAATACTCAGGTTGCCACCTATCGAATTCCCATACTACAGGTTATTCGGAAACTGCTCCAAAAAGTGAGATTCAGCCAGCTTGTTTTTCTACTAGGAGAAGGGCGGTATAGGCAGTAAAAATGGACTGATCTTTGCTCCAGTGTGAGTGTGGTTTGGACTAGTTCAAACGATGTGTTGTCAAAATTGAATGTTGTGGTGTAGTTAAGACGTTTGATCATTGAGTTCTTTGTGATGAAATTAAGTCCACCTCCGCGAGAATGGCGGGGGAACGACTTGATGGAGTAACCAGTGGGTGTTAGATCCGCACACTTGGGCTCAACGGCTGATGTTTTTAGCCATGTTTCTGTCAGGAAAAAGAAGTCAATATTCTGATCGTTGATAAAATGAACTATTTCTTTGCACTTTTCCGTTGGTCCTACTGATTGGACATTGAATAATGCACTACGCAGAGGTATCTCTTGGATAGTTGACACAAAGGTTGACGATTTAATAGGGATTAGAATAAGGTTATCTAAACTAACGGTCGAATTTTTAAATTGTTGAGCCGGAAAGGGCATAAGGGAGATAACTGGAATTCTTCTTCCTGTTCTACGCCGGCCAGCTTTGAAACATCGTTTCTATTTTCGCTTCTGTTTACATTTAAGTAATGATGAATGTAGTCCCAGTTTGTTTAGTGTAGATCACATTGTAGTGTGGAGAGCCAATGAATGATCATTTAAAGCAATTAATGAAGGTCCATCATAGCATAAACGGGTTGACTGGCGTGTATCACGTGATGGCGGTTTGTTCAAAAACAAAGAAAGTTGTAGCAGTGAAGCAAGACAGCTGAGAAAAAGTCTAATTGTTCTCGTTTAAACAACAAGGAGATGAAGAAACACATACGAACTGAACAGCCAATACATGATGAACACAATAACGTAGACGAAGACAGGCAACAAGCACATATATCATGAAAACGGCACAAAAAACGAAACAGCTGCTTCAAGCCGGTTAAGCGATAGTGGCCATCTTGAACGCATCGAATGTAAATATTCTATTTTCAGAATAAAACTATAGATAGTACGACACACGTGCTTGACTTTTTCTTGTTACTTTCTCGGGACACATACTATTATCGATTGTGGATACTAAAATTAGAAACAATTTAAGTGAATCACATCATGATTTATATTCTAACCATTAGAAAGGTCATATATTCTTTGCTTTTGCTGGTGATATCATTATTTTAGTTTAAACACCAGCTAATTCGGCAAACTGCATATTATTAGAACTGAGCGTTTCAAAATGTCGATTACATTCAAGCATTCATTGCGAAATCCTGGTTACTTTTTTAATGAGATTTTACTTATTTATAAATCAGGTCTTAATTATATTTACCGACCCTTGAGCCACATTAAAGAATTATCTATATATGTCTTCTCCCTTCAAAAAGACAAAACATTTACGAATTGGATTGGTTTAACATGATCCCTTTACGATTCAAATTGGTCTAACATAGTCCCTGTACGATTCGGATTGGTTTAACATAATCCCTTTACGATTCGGATTGGTTTAACAAGCAGTAGGCAACATCAAGGAAAGGACATTTTATCAGCAAACAAATGAAGCAATAATAAACCCTTACATGAATAACACAAACGATTTGACTCATGGAAGTTGCAAAGCAACATACTAAACAATGGCTGCATTACATAATCTCAAAAGCCCATTGGAAAGGTTATACAATAAAATAGTTTAACAAGCGGAAATTATTTTGAAATTTCAATCGTAACGTAATTCACAGAGAGGATATATGAGGAATCAGACATAAACATGCACTGGCGCACTTTAATAGGGTGGCGTGCAAAGATACACAGACATTCTCAGTTGGTATCTTCTCTGTTCGTTTCGCCATCCTGTGCAAATTTCCATAGTCCGTTAAAATATTGTTTATTTAAATAATGCAAAACAGACAGACACAATCGAAAATCAAGCACAATGCATAAATGCACAGGATTTCGCTTTACTCCGCCTCTCTCTCTCTTTCTCTCTCATGTGGTAATGGTAATAACTATGAGTTTAGGAAAGTGACAGAGTTCATTCTTTGTTTTAACAATTTCGATACGCTGGTTATTGTCGATTTCTAAATTGACAAATAGAACATTCAAGTACTTTTGCAGAAAAAAAGCATACAAGAAACGTCTCAATCGCTTTCGTGTTTGCCGGTTACCTTGTTTGAAGAAACATTGTTATTGGCGCGTTCCTTAACTACAAACAGTTGAGCACTATGATAATGTTAAAGAGGAGATCCATTAGTAGAGTACGCCTGTGAAGTTAAACGTTTGACATTTTAGTTATGTATTTTTATATCCGTCAATCCTGTTCCATTCTCATTCCCATTTTAATTCGTATTGTGGGCCATACCGACCCGAACAAAATGTTAACATTCCTTTTAAAGTACATACCAATCCATAATGAAAATTTTTAATATGGTCATAGTGATCCACTCAATCTTAAGTTTCCATAGGAATCCATAGCGTCCCATCCACAATGTTAAATTTGCATGAGCCACCATAGGATCACAAATGAAATATTAAATTCACATCAATGGCTTTCGCAATCCATCACTATGTTAATTTACTTAAATTGCCAGTGTCAGGACCCATGTAAAATACCCGAAGATGGCCATATTGTTCTATCGGCATGATACATTTCTATATATGGCCATGGTGACATCAGTTGTGTGATATTCATACAGATGTCAGTAAAGTACCAAACATGTAGCATTCCCATACATGGCCATATTATCTCTTGCAAATAATCATGGGTCAAAAGCAAAACAAAATAGGGTTGATACTCAATGTTTGATGAAAAGCCTATTCAGTGAGCAACATTAAAAGAATTACTTCAGCTTTTATAAGAATTTAGCAAAAGCGTACATTTTCATTGGCCGTTTTTGGCTGTGTTGATTATCAAGCAATATAGCACAAAGATAGTAACAAGTACAAATTAACTATCATGGAATTGTCGGGGGATGATTACCGAAAAAAATCTATGAAGTTTTGTATAAATATTTGAGTTCTATTGCATCTCTTCAACAAGTTTAGTTTATCTTGTTGGATCCAGTTTGATCGAAAGATATTAAGAAGATAAAATAATCAACGCACGATAGAATCGATTCTCTCTGGATCATAATCAATGTAGATCAGAGTCGAATCATTCTGGATCAGTTTAGCGACCAAATAGCTTGTGCCAAGGAAATGCAAAGACATATCTGGGTAATTTGAAGATGTTTGAATTCGACCCCTTGCAAGACAAATAATGACGTATATGAGGACGACAAAATGACATACCTGTTGAAGTTTGGCATACGGGTGGATGAGAACTATTGCATGGAACTTGTCTAAAAAAGCCTTCATTGATGGTGACACACATGTTCTCCCGTAGATTTGGCTCTCCATAATCCCAGTTTGTGTAGGTCACTGGAGCGCCACTGATCCATTCAAAAACGCCTCTTGCCTTGGCGGAGGAAAAAGGAAACTATATCTAGAGAGCTGAACATTATTATATTCAGTTAACGATTGATATAAAATAATAATGTTCGCCCTTTAAGTTTTGGTTATAGAGCTAATATAAAATATTCATAGTTCATCCGAACAAAGTACAGTTTTGAAAGACCGGATGCTTTATTTTGTTGTCCTCAATGTTCTTCCTCGCAAAACGGTCGTTCAATTCGGGATTAATTTCATATATAGGCTTACTTGGTCTAGTTGAAAATAAAGTCCGAATGAAATATCAAAACCGTAAACAGTAAACCGGTCGCAAACATAGAATAATCAAGATGAACATATTGTGGAAATTGCTCCAATAGCTTAGAATTACGAAAAAGTGTGTTCATGATGAAAATTCTCTATGTAATACAACTATTTATAAATACCATGTATTAACATCATTTTTAACTATTAATTTTCAAATCTTTATAAAGATTTTATATAAGTGAATACGGCGGTCATGTGAATCACAAAGGGAATATGCCAGAACATCTGATTGGTAAATGGTTAAAAATGATAAAGAACAGTTAGGGAAACAAAAAGTGTTTCTTCCTATAGTGAACAGGAAGAGTAAGTTTTTTAGTTAAACACAAAATATGCAATCTTCTGATGAATGCGAGTATGCGATGCACTAATTCATTTATTACGATGTTTAAATTGGATCCACTAATTCACAATCGTTCAATTATTTCTGGATTTATTATCAGTGTCAGCCGATATATTGGACTGCAGAATCAGTATGAATAGCAAAAAATGTCGTGTTCTTTGCGAATCGAAGAGTTGAGAGTAGATTGAAAAAAAGTTCTTATAAGGCTAGGCGCAGCAGTGTTTCGTTAATATTATGATAAGATTCACGCTACAATATTGTTCAATTTTGACCATTCAGTACGTGGAGGTATTTGATTCTGGCATGTGGTATTTATACGACCTATAAAGGAATATGTGTTGAACCGCACCATGAAAAGTATGGTCCTGTTGCTACGTATTAGGATAACCATATCATATCTTATATACAAAAGTCAAAGACTTTGGTAGATGAAAACTAGTCTAAAATTTAACTCAAATTGCAATTAAAACATGACAGACCTTGCATGATGGATATAGGGTAGCACTTCAAGAATCCATGACAATAGTCACAATAGTTGATTCATTTGCATATATCTTTGCTTTCTGTTGAAGTTTTTTTTTGGTGAAATATATGGTCAGTTTAGTTTGGTACATTCTCATTTCGAAAAACATTGTACAAGCAATAGAAACATGCGTCGGACTGATCATTCAAAGCAAACTTACATATTCAGCTTCTGGGACAAAAGAGAACACTTTCAATAGCATGTTTAAAAGTATGTACTGGTAACAAATGTATATTTGAGAGATGCACGTTCAGTCAATTTAATACCTTCTATCATTTTAACTATGATAAATAAATTGATGGAAATAAAGATCAAACAGGACCCAATTAGGGCTTTATGCTCATAAGATGCTAATTTTAGCAAGTTACACAAATAATGTAATATTGCAGAAATAACGATACCTTAATATCTGTGAGACCAATCCAGAGGGATGACGCATCGGGAGCATTTGTAGCGCTGAATAGTTCCAGGAAGAGCATGTCATAGAGGTCAGCAATGGTGGCAAGGCTTGCCCCCTCTGCATGGCAAAGAGCCAGAGACTCATACCAGGACTGCGTGGAATTCAGGATCTTATAACATTGTTTAGTGGCGGAGTACATTGTATAATCCGCAGGACAATCCGATGTTGGAACGGTAGGTGTAACCTCAGGGAGACTGGAATCTAAGAACAATATTACTTTAACAACAGCAACAACAATACTACTGCTACTATTACTTATGCTACTACAAATGACAGCAATATATTTTTTCATCATTCATCAATGTCTTAGAAGACAGCGAAATAAAGCAATGACAGGGAAGCAATATGTTTTTCAGCAAGTTAACTCACTACATATATTATCGTCATTGAACGATTTATGCAAATACTAGACTAAATATGTTGTGGTGACAATTATTATTGATGTGGTAATGCGAAGTGGATGCAAAGAAGAGTCAGTAGACATTGACCACAATGAAATGCTCGACTGGAAAGAGTCCCACACCCCTTCGTTCCAATGAGGTCCACGAATTTCTGGCTAGAGAAACTTCCAAGCTTCCATGATAGAGTCATATATGATTCATATGATCTAATGAACACGTTGTTCAAAGGCCGATGTCTCACTGTGCTATTGATGAAATATGGTGGAAACTTCATTCCAGATGTGAACAGCTCTAGGCATTTTACATGTGACAACAAAATATCGATCCCGCAATATGATGCTTCGTCCAAACTTTTCTCAAGGATTCTCAAGCAATACTGTGACATAGACTGGCAACGTTCCGAACTTCCCAACAATTTCAAACCATCGATTACTACATTATAACATCGTTACTACCCTGCACCTTCCTAATGAAGCTGTCTCCTGTGATGAGGCCAGTGAACTTGTTTATTTTTCTTCAGGCATGTAAACATGTGCATTTTGATCGCGTAAATCGGGTATAAATTTAGGTATATATCGCTTATAAGGGTAACATAAAACAGGAAATCCTCCTCATAATACTACCGCTGCTACCACTGCTGCTACTACTAAAACATTACTTTAATATACTATGTTATAGCATACTTTATTTTATTGTTCTTAAGCTTTTTATTTTTAAACGTGGATTAAATTTGACTAATATTAGTAGCATGATTCACATGATATAATACCTCAAATTAATGACTCTATCCTTTTGAATCTGAGAACTATCATGAATATTTGCATAAACTTACAATATCTAACACTATATATATATATATATATATATATATATATATATATATATATATATTATATATATATATATATATTCCTGCTATACCTTTAATTTTGTTATTGTAGAACTCATTAAAAATGCGACATTAATTTTTAAAATAAATGAACATGTACAACAAATACATTTTCACTACAATCCTCAAAAGTGATGTTCATCACAGATATAGCAAGTAATTGTAAACCATACATGATTTTGTGGACTAAAAATTAAACTATATTCTTTCCTGACATGGTTGATAAAATATACACGGGTATAACAAATTAAAACTCTGTTATCAAAGAGTTTCTAAAATAGAAGTTGAGAATTATTGTGTATTTAACGACACTATAAATCGCTAAAATGTACGAAAGAATATCTCATTCTCATTAACAGTTTGTTTATTTCTCTTGTTTTCGTTTTGGTTTTCGTTGTCCTCATAACCACAGGTACAAGATCATCTTTTTTAAATACACTTTCCAATGACTTTTGTCTTCAGGTAAAATGCAACTATAGTCTAACATTTTCACGAAGATTTTTTAAGGAGAGCGTAGTTAAAAAATACAGAAAATAATAATTAAATGATTAAAGAGATCAGCCCACAAATATATTCCGAACTGTATCCCACTAAAGGCTAACTTTGGTAGTTTAATGGGTTTCCCTTTCGCATCCTGACAACTGGCACCATGCTAGTTCGCTATTAAACACTAAAGAAAAACTGCGCCATTTGTTTAATTTGTAAACACGATCTACTATAATTATATCATCTTTAAAGAGAAATGTCATCTTTGTATCGTATTATACATCACTGTTGGAGAGAGGATGACAACAAAATAAAAATAGTTCTTTTATGCCGTTACAGTGAAATCTAATGCACTTTTTATGTTTCCACATTTTGTAAGATATAATGAAGTTCATTTAAATAAAATGATTAATTGAGACCTTTGATTAAAACTTTACTTGTGAAAGATAGATCAGTTGATAATATCAAGAAACTTCTCCCATCTAGATAGGTTATGAATAAATTCATGGGATTTTGTGTTAGGATTTATTTCATTGTGCAGATATGTCTAAAATCACACACTGAAAATATCTTGTCTAGAAATAGGTAGTTTATGTTTTGTTCCCCGCTTCTCATTTGAACAAAATTAGCTAAAAAAGTAGATTTAGGAACAAGACTAACTTTCCTTCTTTTTAGTTGATTTTTCTTTAACTTGTTGTTCAGTATCTTGTAAACAATTTCATGTTATAAGTAATGTTCAAAAGTTCAAACGTTTGTCGATGTTCAATTACTTTATATTGCAACTGTCATATAATTAATTATAGTTTTGATATCCCGAAAATCATAACAACGATTAGTCAATTATACTGACATAATGATCAGTTACAACAATCTCACATTCGAAGTTAATTATCAAGACTATGCGTTTACAATATATATTTGCATTGCAATACTGTCTAATTAAGCATATTTTGCGTAAAGTTCAGACGTAATGACTTCAAGAAATTATTTTGAAGATGAAAAATCAGCAAGGTGTTCAGGAGCAACATAGAGGACAGGACGACCACCGTGAATTTATGTTTAACGGCCTATTCCACCTTTGTTATGTGGAATGAAGGACTTCCTTGTTGTACTGCGCTAGTAGATCATTGTGATGTGATTATTTATTTCCAACGATGGACGAGTCCCTTTATCTAATGCTTGGACTCACACCTCAAACGTTAAAAATGTTCATGGTTCCTCGAAGTTGCTATGCACAAAACATTTACAAACATTATGTTAGTTATACATATGACTAAAATACAAAAACAAATGTGCATTGGCTCCACATGTAAGAGACAACTCATTGTTGTCAGCTATGTTTCAATGAATATTGTTCAATACATGCTGTTCATGTATGGAAAAACTTCAATATGCAATCAGCATGGTGACTACTAACCACGATGGGACCGCGATATGTGTCCTCTAGATTGCATCGGGGGAATTAATCGTTTTAGAGATATCAACTCCTTTGTATAACCAACATGCCAATAGCACGTTGTAAAGTCAATGGAAGCAAAACAAGTATTTTCAGCTCACATGATGTCCAGGACCAAGTTAAGGTTTACAATTCAATGACCTGTATCCACGATTGGACACGATTTTAGGAAATAGAAAATTGAGAGAACTATTGTTCAACAGCAAAACGAATGTTAGCGATTGTCACAAATTGAGGCAGAAACTGTTCAACACGTTATGCCAGTTACATCTTTGGATGATTTAGACAAGAAAGTTCCACATAGAGAAATATAGTTTCCGAAATGTTTTCAATGCTACGTCGATATTTTTACAATGCAAAGAACGAGTTTAAAAATGGTAGCACTTCCAAGGTATTTTCCCCACGGTTTATTGACGAAAACCGTTTTGTCTTGTTCGAGAATAAGTATGTTGAGCTTTGGATACGAAATGGTGGTTCATATCTCATATGAATTAACAATAATAAAAATCTCAACACGTTTAGATTATAGACAATCACATAGAACGGCCATATTTTCCATTGCGGAGCTTGAAACGATTGCTTGTAACAATCCACCGTCTATTAATCATATCGAGGTTGTACATGAATATAGAGCGATGAGAACTAAACTGTCCAATTAATCGCAGTAATGAACATCACTTGCATCGAACGAATCGAATTTATCGTGTTTCAGAATCAATGTAGCAACCCGAAAACCAGCAACATCAAAATTACTAATATTATCACCAGGATGATAGAGTCTACCACGGGTAAATTTGCTCGGACCAATGAAATTAGTAAGATTATATATTCTGGTTTATCCTGCGTGAAATATTCAGCCGAATGTTCATAAGCCTGACAGACACAGCCACGGGAAACTTTAACATAGAACAATAAGAAAATAGGTTATGTACTTGACTCAGATGGCGAACAGAACGTGGCAACACAAATATTGGTTGTCGACCACGACAAAGAAATCACAAAACTTAGAGATCAATACGATGAACTGGAAAAGTTATATAATCGGTTCGTAATCATGTCTGTAGAAACAGTAAAACCATCGATGATTTGTAGGGGGGAAGCCCTAGGAAATGGTAATGAATCTTGCCGATATTGCCACGCAATTAACCGCATCGAAAGGTAATATTTAATTATTACAAGCTAAACTAGATATCGAGAAAGTGCGTAGAAACAAGATTTTATACCGATTTTGTGCCGCTTTTGACGATGAAGCAAGCAGTGATCACCTCACTGAGTTGTTCAGAGATCTCACTATCATATTTGTTTAGCGGAAATACGTGGCGGAAAACGGCCATTTACTAAAACAATTGAGACTCTGTTAAAACGTTGAACAAAGACATTCACGGGTAGTTGAATCTGGATCGGAGTTGATGTCACTAACATGACTGATTCCACGCAGACATTTGCACTGCAACTCTGCATTGGTTTTTTGTTATGTATTACTATTATAAATGTTTTTCATTATTTTCGGCGTAGCAGCAGGGATGTGGGGCCACCAGGAGCATTTTTGACGTTTGATTGAGAGGTCCAAACATCAGACAGAAGAACCCGCCACAGTTGGCGAACATTAATCACATCGCAATGCCACAATAGCTCTGTCCTTGGGTATGAGGCGTCGATCAAAAAATGTAGGAGTATGCAATTAAAAATAAATTCACCGTGTCGACTGCTTCAGGGCATGATTTGTACATTCTTCTGTACAATTGGTCTAATTCTTTGCAAATACATTAGTTAATAATGTATACCAAATACATATATACATGCCTCTAGGACCCTGACATACAAAACCACGCACTGAAGCACAGTTCAGGTTGTTCCATGTTCCATCGGGATACATTTCCACACAATACTCCTGAAACATATTGCGAAAGAACATCATGACATGAACAATAACATACTAAAACAGATTTATATATCACGTACACTGAAAAAACTTTGCTGTACAATGGGATTTCTTATATATATATATATATATATATATATATATATATATATATATATATATATATATATATATATATATACACATAAATGCATGTTCGCATTTCTTGTTAACATTGCGTCCCATCTCATAAGCTGCGTAACTTTTATCTTGCGATGTTAAAGAGCACGCGTCGAGACATAACTCGAGAAAGTTTTCCATTGATTATCGCTACTCACATTTGAAGTAGTTGCTGACAGAAATTATGTCTGTCCTCACGTGACCGATAGTGCACTGGTAATTCCACGATTAAAATGTTTAGAAAATAATGGCAAATATTTTACTTTTATTTTTTCTTCATGTAAATTTATATACCATACACATGTAATGTTACCTACTGCAACTTTTTTTTAAAATCGTGTTTTTGCACTTCGCGTATTTAAATTTTGATTAGATAATAAAGAATCAACTTTTTCGTTGTTGGGAAAAGCTATTTTCTCCGTTATTTGATTTCAATTTCGTTGCTCTATGATTTTAGCTGGAATATAAATTGTAATACAATAATCACTTTCCTCATCGTACTTCCCGTTGGAAATATATCTAGTACAATGTTAGCATATACTGTATACCATGTCATGTTCAGACGGTTCTTCTGCTCTGAAATTGGAGTATTGGACAGGAGAATTGTCTTCCCACTCATATTTGCCATTCACATCTAGGTCATTTAAGCCGATGAAAACCGACAAACCACCGGCCTCACGCATACGTAGCACCAAAAACACTGAAAGACGAAATAGATCACCATGTAAACGATATGTAATGCAACTGTTGTCATGGTAATGCCTAACATTTCATGAAACTCCATAATCACAAATAGGAGACCCTTTTTCCTTTCATACTGTAATATCTATAATATAATATGTGTATTCCTTTTAATTGTACACATGTTACTTTCTTTTCAAAACTGACTGCCCTACAAATCTTGTTATCTTCAAGGCTTCTTAACATTCAGTAAGCTGAATCTTTGAAGGACGTTTGCAAATGCATAATGAATTATTAGGTAGTTTCTTTATATAAAATAAGGTCAACTGCAAGACCCTTTCTCGCTCACGTAACCAAACTTTATATTATTTAATATTAAGTAATATAAACATAATATAAACACGTACATTACATGAAGGTAGCCTTAAAATGACTATGTCTTCACAGTTTACCTTGTTCTAGCCGCGAATTGATGCTGGCAAGATTGAAACCCGGTCCATATTTACTGCAGGCTTTCTTAGCTCTGATCCAGTCATACCTGCCTGTAGATTGGATCATAAAGCACTTGCTACCTACAAGAAATGAAAGTTATGGTACTTATAACATCAGGTAAATAGGAAACTAATCAGGAAAGTATAAAACCCTATTAGTGTCATTATTAATCTTTACTTGGGTCATGTCACACTAAACATCCTAATAATAACTCCATAACACTGCATACATAATGCCTAACGATAGAACTGAACTATAATAACAAAGTGGAGAAAGTCTCATACAGTTATTAAATTTGGGAGTTTTCTTTAAACCAATTGGGCTGATTAATAATTTAATATTGTATAAAATATTCTAAATTGTTTGCAAACTAGCTTGAACCGCTTGAACGGCAATTAGGTTGGAAATGTTTTCAAGTACTTTGTTAAAACGTGAACATAAATTTGCTTTTGTTGACCATAATATGTCAGAAAAATTGCTTAGTGAACTTCTCCATCTAAAGGGTATAAACGTAAAGCACGAGCACACGTATTGATTTCAGCAACGACTGAAAAGCACTGACATCTGGACCCAAAATATTTAATAAATATTGAATATACTTAACGTTCAAATGCATTCAACATTTTAGGATGGAATATAACCTTCTTATTTACGTCTATATTTAATTTCTCCTGTTTGCTTGACCTTTGTCTGTAACTGAGGGTTGAGGACTGGCCGACCTGAGTATTCTTATGTTTCTTTTGTGTTTGCAACTTATTAATAAGTTGTTTGGATTTGTGATACAACGTTTTCGAATATTTGGGAGTTAATTCATATTTATGTTGGACACTCTTATATTTTCACTAGTAATTTAAACATATTTGTTGATTTTAATAAACTCTTTTGTTTTGCTTTCTTTCTTTTGTTTAGTTTATAAACATTAAGTCGTAGCATAAATTCAGGGATCGTCTAGTATCTGAATTTGTTAAAAACGTTTCAAGAGATATTAAAATTGTCTTTTAACTTCAAATTAACTTTTTTATACTGAATTTTCCCTGTCGCTGGCATAAATTTCATTTTCACACATTGGAAAAATCTTGAGTGGAACCAATTAGCATACGCAATGCCATTTAAAATGAAGAACTTTAACCCAGGAAGAGTCAGAGTATTTTAAAAAGGTCGAGTTGCTTGAGCTTAAAAGACATTATGTTATTTCTGAAAAGAAAGCATATGTGGCAAAACAATAGATGCAAACTATTTTGGTTCATTATTTAGTAGTGTATGAAATTTTGGATGATAGTGCTTTGAGTATGATTAATAGGTCTGTCTCTGCAAATGGACAAGAGTTTTTGAATTGTATAGAATAAACTGGGTAAACCCATGCTGAGTTTGCAAATGAAAAAGAACAACTCTTTCATAGCGGAGCTCAGCCAAGAATGTTGATAATTATGATAACCTGAGAAAAATCGTATTAATTGTAGAGCTCAATAATTGCACATGTAGTGATGTGAATACCTACCTTTACGAGAAAAATATCAAAAATTAAAATATGCTGTTCGAAATCTGACAAACAAGTTTCATTTGTCAATAAGTTTTCCTCTCAGCAGGTTTGGGTAAAAACATATCTCAGTTTTATGTGAGCCAAATCTATATATGCCACAACTTTCAGAAAACTAATCTCAGATAAGACTGATAAAAAATAATTACTAGCTCTTATGCGCATTTATTGTCAAAAAAATGCATGTCATTTCTGAATGCTACTTGGTAAAAAAATAAGCAAAAGAATAAAGAAACAAATGCTCGAAATATTCTAATTTATCAGAGATCAAGGTCGCAGTGCTGTAATAAAAGAAATCTGTTGGAGGGTAAAACAAACACCAATATGATTTTATCATGATGAATTCTAATTATGAACTATTCAGGCAGAAAGAGTTCATATGACTTATTGTTGATTCTGCAAAGCCTATCCATATTAATATATAACGGGAAGTATGAGCTTCTCAGAGTCTTTTGTTATCAGTTACTTTGGATTTTTTGCATGAGAAGTCTTCAAGTGAATGATTTCTTAATCGGGAGTAGCGTATGTCTTTTTTAATGCTTTCATCCAATATGTCATTGTGAAATCAGATGTAGTCCCAGGATTCGTGACTGTTGGAGCAATGTTTCTTTACCTTATGAGGGTATTCATTTGTACTACGCAATGACCCTAATGGAAATAAAAGTTTTATTTAATCAAAATGGAAATGACAAGCCTTGTTTGGAACAAAAGTTAATCCTAATGACAATCTCTGATTTTAATCCTGCCCGTGCAGTTACTAGAACTATGTCAAGATGAGCTCCTGGAAAGATGCTGATCAGGAAATTATTAATTTAGTTGAAGCATTTATTGGTCATTCTTTAGATAAGATCCCCAATTCGACTAGTAATACTTTTAAAAAAGAGGGAGAAATTCCGAGAAAATGTTCCAGTGGTAGCAGAACTTTATTATAAGAGTTCTTATTCAAATTCTCATAATCAGCATTCATATAAGTCTATTTTAAAATCGTAAAATATTAATGTCTTTGAGGACGGTGAATTTCAATATTCGTTAGACACCTCCACGTTTTCCAAAATAACTTAGGAACAAAAGAAACTGCACCGAATAAAGAGATAAGATCACTTGCAGAGTCGTTATTTCTTATTAATTTGTGATTTCAAAAAAATTCAGGGTTTGAATTCTTTTTTGTTTAGTCTTTAAGTGACATCTTCGTAAACGGTTCTTCTAACATCTTACCAAATGCAAAGAAATCTGGCAGACAACCTCCTACAGCTGCTTGTGTAGGTGGAAGTGGCGTTATGTTATTGCCAATGATCGATCTTTTGCAAACAAACGGCAATATTCTGTTGCAGTCCTCATCAGACCAAACACCTGCAGGTAAAAGATCGTTATGCTCTTGTATTTGTTGTGAGACGATTTGAAATATAGTGCCAGACTACCTACTAGGGACGAGGAAAGTTAATGAACGACAGGAACGAAAGTTATAAGAATTGCTAAGTGGGAAAGATTATAAAGTAGAATTAAATCAAACTAAAGACTAGAAATATCCACCCATATACATTTCAATAAATTTGCTGCGATTGAGAATGGATTCACAAGGAAATTGAGAAGTAAAGAGGTTGAAGAGTGTTATAAAGATATCTTACATAATATAGAGAAATAATTATGAAAATTTACTTATTCGGTTTGCTTGGTCAAAGATTAGAGAAGAACTATATCACTCTCTAGCTTATCCAAAGTTTAACTCACCTCCGCCAGAAGTCATAGCAACGCATGCTGCCATGTAATTTTCATTATCCGGCTCGTTATTAGCCCAGTTGACGAAATCGACCGAAGTCCTGTCAGACCACCTACGAATATATATATACATTAATGAGACTGCATTTGGTACTAAAATGGCTCTGTCATATGTCAGAATTTTCAAGGTAAGACTTGAGAAAAAAGCTTTCGAACGAGGTACCCTATATACCTCACAGTTGGTGTCGATTCTTTAAGGACATAGACTTAAAATGGATTGAAGCGGACGACAATTTCAAAATATTTCTTGAATTTGCCAGTAGCTTTGAACCTACTATCAAATTTATTTCGGAGTCAAGAACGGGTCCAGTATATCTTTGAATATTCAATCTATCTTCTTGTCGGGGAACATGGAAACTACTGATGCATGCTAGGATTTACTCTCAACCAGCTGCCATTTCCAGAAGGAAATAAACATCCCTAACGGTATCTGAGTTCGTACGAAGCACATATGGTGTAATCTTGCTACCTTTAAAAAGGGACTATGATAACTCAAGGAGACCCTTAGATGGAGATGGTGCAGAAGGAGATGTATAAATGAAGCTATTATGAAACTAGAATCCTCAGAATCGAAGTCCTCCCGAAATATAACAACAAGCAAAGCAGCAAGCGTGTCCCTTTCGTTATAACATTCCACCGCGATACCACAACTCTACAAGACTTTCATTCTAACGTATTGGCATTACATTGAATAACCCAAAGGTATGCATATAATATTTCAAGACGATGGGATGTCGAGCCAGGAATGCAGTGTATCTTCTGATATGCAGCATCTGTTGATTTTAGAAAATGAATGAATAATTACAACAGCCACATTCGCAAACAAATAAACCCGAATGTCGCCAATCACTAAACCGCAATTAGAAATTCACTCAAGTCTTCGAAATGCCACCGATTGAACCCAGAATGGGTGAATCGGAATTGAACGATACTGAATGCAACAATTAAAACTCATCAAGACTTCTGCCTAGATGAAATAAACCGAACCTTCAAGTTACAGTCTTATCGGAATCACAAAGTGTCATCAGTTGTCATATGTCGAAAATTTTTCTATATTCTTTTCGCAAGTAATTATTATTATTATTATTATTATTATTATTATTATTATTATTATTATTATTAGTACAGTTATTATCCTTTATATCGCTACAAAATTATCTTGACATCGTTTCTGACAACCTGCATGCATAACTCCACAGGTATATAATTTCAACTGAATATCTCTTGTGGATGGTGTTGATTTTTCGGCACGCGTCCGTCTTTTGTGCTCAACCTGGAATTAGGTCAAAGCAAGATGGTTCTCTATGTGATATACGCAAAACCACCCTCATTTATTATTCATAGAAAACGTTTTAGTTTTATATTTCTTGTTGTAGATTCACCCTAGTGATTCTACAGGTAGGTGTCTATAATTTCTATTAGATTATATGTTTAGTGCTTGCTTTGTATATGTACTCCTTATATTATCCTGGCGCAGAACTTGTTTGCTTGAACATTGGATCACCGTCATACTCACGTTAAACCTGTAAATGATAATTCACTGAGCCCAATCCAAGATCTTGCATCTAGTTCACTAACCTAAAGAAGAAGAAAAAACCACAATGTATGCGTTCCATGTTGTCTATCAATGTGTGTGTGTCAACATATTATCGATAGAAAATCGCAGGGATTTATAGTGCGTACGTTAGAAGTAGGCCGTACCATTCAGTCGCTGGCGAAAATACTCACAAAACTGTTCAAATTGTTATTTATTAATGAAATACAGCTTTATGCCAAAACACTAAAAATGGCGTTTGGCAGATTGTGTTTTGCATAGTATAATTACAATTGAAACGGATTTGCTTTTATTCTATTAGAAAAAAAATAGTTTCTGCGATATATCAGGTTCGGAAACAGAATAAAAGCTAGGTAAGGAAGTTTACAGTCCTCTTTTTCTTTCAGACGATACATCATCAACACCTTGCTTTATAAGCTCCGAAGTGACATTAACTTACGAGTTGAACAATTACATATAGGTCAATCATTACGAAGTCTAAATAAAGAAATTGAAGAAAAGTAACATCTTACAGCCATTCTTGTGGAGAATTTGCCCTCGATAACTGATTATTAAACGTACTTGGAGGAAAACTAATACAACAGAATAAGCATATAATAAATTCGTTATGTTTCTAATGCTGCAATGCGTAGTCAGTACCAAGAGTTTATGTGTTAAAAAATGAGGTACAGTCTCGTATACTGCACGATTAGAAGACCAACTCCTCTAGAAAATGAATAAAAATTGAACTACACATTCAGTATAATGATGCTAAATCGTAGAAACACTGGGAGTTTTGATAACTGATATTAACAACAGATCCAGATTCCGGACTGCACCAAACAGAACTTGTAGGATCAAACATGGACTAGTAAGTATTATTTTATTTTCTGATGTTTGCTTAGACGTATTGCAAAACTTGTGACCTCATATGTTGGTCATTGTTGTTTTGTTTTCTTGTAAAGGTATGATTTTGCATATTTATCTTATCATAAAAGCTAATAAAGTATAGTTGGTTTCGTGTAAATGACCCTGCACTTACACATAGCCACATTTTCGTTTGCATTTTGTACCAAGGTATCAGATGCAAGTAGTTAGAATTTGTTCGAAGACGTTTTTCTAACGTGATAATTCTGCAATATAGACATTCCTATGATAGCTACAATGTCTCCTACAAAGAATGATAATATTAGTTTTATCTCTGCTGCCATCATCCCATTTTTGGTATATCAAGGAATTTATATTGTGTGTGTATCAAACCTAACTTTTGATAATGTTACGCGTTCTCTAGCGCTGTTTCCGGAAAACAAATAAGTACTAGGACATGTTATACAGTATGGTTGTTTCTTATCTATCCAGTTACATAGTGGTAAATAATGACTTTTTCTTTTAACAAGGCCAAGGTTCAGTGGCGAAATGCTATATTTTATCAAAAGTCAAAGCAAGATGAAGGGGTTGTTCGATTCGAATGTATGTGTCAGATTATATGAAGACGTCTGATATTGATTTGACTTGGCAGGGTATTGTTATATTTAGTTTATTAGGGGCTCTAAACATTAATATATATATATATATATATATATATATATATATATATATATATATATATATATATATATATATATATATATATATATATATATATATATATATATATATATATATATATATTCTTACTTTACTGAAGATAACATCATTTTCCATTTGGCTGTGAATGCTTGCTAGTTGTGCTCCTTTTTTCATACAAAAGGCTCGGGCGGCATGCCATGATCTTGTGACTGAATTGGAACTGATATAATAACAGTATCCATTGTAATTCTTCCAATGTAAATCCATTCCGCAGGAAACTGGTAGATAATAAAATGGATGTTATGAGAATTCAACAATATACACTGACTTCTATCAATCACGTAAAGTAATATTCAGGGTACATGTGGTTATTCATTAACCATATATTTTTAAATCAAGATATACAGAAATGAGATTTTAAAAGTGTACCTATCTCTGATGTTGTTGTTGTTGTTTCTATGACTTCTGTTGCAGGAGCTTCCATTCCTGAGGAGGAAAAAAATAAAAGCGTTATTATATCATTATAGAACTGTTCTATAAACCACTTTTTACGACACAAGTTGAAAAGAAGGAATGAAAAGGTAATAGCTCAATTGTTGTAGAGAACCATGCGTACAGTTAACAGATGCAAACAAATCTGACTGAAATTAAAGCTTTTACACGGATTGTTTATCTTAGCATCTATCACCTAGAGTCTTTATAAAATACTAAACAACCACTCACACCGCAAGTTGAAGAAAGAATTTATCACATTTATACACCTAAAAGAATTTATTACATGTATACACCTATAAGAATTTATCACATGTATACACCTATAAGAATTTATCACTTGTTTACACCTATAAATGCCTATGTTCCTCTCGAGAATGTAAGCCGACTGGTATTTGAAATTGTGAGCAAGGGTTTTGGTCTGGAAGAAAGTACCGTAAAACGGTTTGGACCTTTCATATATTCCGTACAATAAAAAGTTTGCAAAGCTCATATAAGCTTTTATTATTTTAATGGCAAACCAGATTTCAATATTTACTGAATGAAATTGCTATAGTTTAATAAAGTTTTGTTTGTGGTAATTATTGTGATTCAATACATTACGTTACGTTACTTTAAAAAATATGTCAAATCTAAATTGACACATAAGTGATGAAGTGATAATTTCCAACTGAAGCAGATTCCTAATACAAGCTATATGTAACCTAAATCAAACAGAAGCAAAGATTGTTCAGCCTGCGAAATAATAATGGAAAGATAATCCATTGCACCAACCAAATGGATACAAATATTTACTGCGGAATAGAGGAGTAGATATTAACAGAGGAAGCTTGATTAATCTATTTTCCAAACTCCCGTATGGGGGGGATACGAGAAAATTACAATACAAATAAGATTAATAAGCAAACATATGCACACACACACCCCCCAACATAAAGAAGAAACGAATGAATCGTAAAAATAAGGTATTTTTAAAATGTAAATGATCAAGTATCTTGTAATAGATGGATTCTACCAATGAAATATACGAGGATTGACTTATTGCTATTTTTAAAAGTATTTGAGGAAGGATGCACACTGCATAGATAAAATATTAAACAGAATGAACACTTTGAGTTATCGCAAGATAAAGAATGTGTATAATATTTGAGGGAGAAAAATAGCGCATTAGAAAGCCAATGAGTTATACATGTACGGTATACAAAATACTTATGCTGATCACCACACTAAAGTCAACGAAGGAAGTTAATCCAAAAACGTCACAGTAAATACCAATCTTAACATTTGAAAAACCTTTGCAATGTAATAGTTGCAAATATGTATATTCGATTACAGGTGCTATAAAGTTTAAGAACATATTGTTAGAGTGTTGTTGATGTTTAAACTTCTTTCAAATTTCATTAAAAACCTGCATGTCAGCCATGTTAACCATGCCAGAAACAGGTCGACTTTGCTCAACTGAACAATCCGGTATCCAATTTTCTATGACAAGCGTTGTAGAATTTAAAATTTTGTAATTTCTACGAAAGCTTATGTCACAAAGAAATACTGCCCAAGAAAACAAAACTATTTAATATCGGAAGATATTTTGCACCATATTGATGAAGTAAAATTCAATACACCTTTAACGGTTATTAGATATATAGGTTAGGTAGAAACACTTTTGTTTCTTTCAGAACGTTCTTTTGACATCTAACTATAACTGAAATTAAATCTCACATTACAAACCTAAATACCAAAAATGAATAGACTGTGATGAAATCTTCACAATTTAATGATATCATATTAGAGAGAGAGAGAGAGAGAGAGAGAGAGATAGAAAGAAAGAGTGATATAGAGGAAGAGACACAGAGGGAGAAAAAGAGGCAACAAAGAAATAGGGGGTATACTTGTTGCGTTAGCTGCTTACAAATGTAAACATAACCGTGGAACATATGTACTGATTACTATTGCTGAATACTGTCAGCTGATGAAATCAGTCAACGATTGCTATACTGATGAAATCAGTCCATGATAAACATACTCGTCTTGGAATTAGTCAACCATGGCCATACTGATGATGAAAACAGTCAACGATGAGCATACTGATGACGAAATCAAAGATGGACATACTGATGATAACATCGGTCAACGATGTCGATACTGATGATGATGATGAAATTGCTCAAAAATGGACATATTGAAAACGAAATCAAGTTTTCCTGGTTAAATATGTTTCTTCGAGAATACTTACTCAATCATAATACCTTAGGAGAACTACTATTACCTCGCAAATCCACACTCCCAGATACTACTTTTAACTAAAGGAAGCTAAAAATTGTGTATCTACTTAGATGGGGGTCGAGCAGAGTGATGTGCCCTTAGGTATAAGGATTTGCGACAAAAACCACGTACCTATTACTTACTACTGGAGTGGAAAGCACGATTTATGTGGATATAACTGCTAGGAGGCTGGGAAGGTTTATCTGAATTATGATTGTGTAAGTATTCTCGATTAAACCTATTTTACTAGAAAAAATCAGGTTCTTAATTAAATACGTTATCCAATCATAAAGCCTTTGTATAATTGGTAAGAGTTGGAGGGAGGTAAATCCCATTACAGAAGAGAAACCATCTCCGGTCCCCGAAGGTGTGTGAGACAGCTTCTAGGTAATCTGACTGGAGGGGACTTCATCTGTCGGAGCGCAGCTTCAAATTTGGAAACAATTTCCATCCAACCCCCGCAAATTCATCGGCAGTTGTGAAGCCGCGTCTTCAGAAGTTGTTGATCAGCCTAGAAAGATTACCTGTTCAACTGCAAATATAGGTCCCTCGGGATCGAATATGGTCATTTGGGATGACAGAACGCAGATATAAAAGCTAGAAAATGTGGACTCCGATCAACATCCCAAGGCTTGAAAGATGTCGGCTGCAGAACAGTTCCTGTCGAACGTGATGCTGTTGGTAATTTATTTAACCTCGTGAGGCAAAATGCTTAAGAAGTTCATTTGAGGTGGGGTTATTTCTCAATAGGCAGAGCGATTACCCCTCTTAATGCAGGACGAGATAATCTGTGTTGATATATCCTCCTGTTCTTCTTGAGGTTAAAACAGACCAGATTTTCCTCGTCGTAAAGGCACCGTTCTATTAGGGCACAACTTCAAAGCCCAAACTAGGTCTTCTGTTAGGTCTTGAGTTGATGTCTGAAGACTAGACAGAGTTTTCATGATGAAAGTCTGGTAACTTCTGGAAATCAGCCTGTTCTTGGTGACAAAAAAGAATGCCGTCATGACTGATTCTCCTTGTCGGAACTGCATGTATTTCGGGTTTGCTGATAGGGCATTCATCGCTAATTCTACCCATTGTTGCTAATGCCACAAGGAAACAGGGTCTTGTATGAAAGGTGTGCTGAAATGTCATTTAGAGTGATTCAAAAGGTGCCTTGTTTAACCAGTTTAAGATAGGTTCAGTTTTGGACACATGTCATTTGGTGTTGTGTACCTCAGAGATAGAGAGAAGGTTGTCTAAGCTCTTGTTTTGTTCGATATCCTCTCCTCCGTGGTGACGTGGTCAGCTATTTGTGTTATATATGCCTGGAGAGGTTAGATGTATTCGTTAGCGCACCACTGGGTGAAAAAGTGCCATTTGTATGTTTTCAGGTGAGTGAAGCACCTGGCTAGATCGATGCACTCCATGACGTGTTATGATAATTGTTTAATTCTGAGGACCTTTTGTAGTAAAAGCTGACGTGCAGGTATGGGAAAGAATGAAAAACCGACGGTCGGTTTTGTTTGAGTACGTGAGGGACAATTCAAATATTCCGAGGAATTTTCCTTGCGGAATTGACAAGGTTATTGATCCACGACATCTATCTGAGTGGTGCAATAAGTATAAGGCAACACTTTGTTTCTCTTGCTTTCTCTATCAGTTGTCCGCAGCTGGTTCATTACAGACTGTAATCTCGGGCGATTTCATTTGTATATGTAAACCCACCTTGAGCCAAATTTGGATGCCACAGTTCTGCAGATTGTGTCTCAGGTATGTGCAGATGGTGAGAGGTTGGTCAAGTTGGCAAACGTTTGGTATCAATTGGGTCAGAATAATTATGTTCAATAGTCACATAACAAGGAGATCCACGACAATGATGTTCGCTGCCGCGTTGAGCAAGCCTAGTAGGCGAACGAATTGCCGTGCTAGTCGAATTTTCCTCGAAAGTAAAGAAGCAAACATGGTTCAGATTTTCAATGCCCGATCCTGAGGGGGACGAATCATGTTACATGTGTATTGAACTCCATACCTAGGTGAACAAATTGCTAAGATGGTAAAATGGTTTGAGTTTCCCTTGTTGACATGTCGTGTTTGGATATAACTCACCTGATGCTTATGCAGGATGTCTTCCAGGAAACTTCATATTGCTTCCGTAGAAATGGCCTGGACATGAGCCATTACTTGATTCATCAGACGCGTGAAGATCCAGTGGCTGATGATGTGCCTTTCTGGATATGTTCTGAATTGGTATACAATGTTTTGGGAGAATCGCAGGAATGTCATCGAAGCCTGGTGAACAGGAACATAAAAGTCCAGACTGATGGCCGAGTCTCCCTCTTGTACGGCATTCAAACTGCACTGTTGCGTTGTCTTTGAGATCCTGAGGCGTGAATGAACTGAATGAGGGCGCTTAGGTGGATGACCGGAGGCAGGGTGCCATTGTAACTGGGATAAGAACAAATTCCGGTACAAAAGCCCAGAAAACGTTGGAGCGAACGACAGGGCCGTCTGGCTGCTTTATCAACTTTGGCTTGCGAGAATTGTGGACATCGCTGGGTGGAGCTTCGATATGACGGTTGTCAGGTGTTTATTTCCTATGTTGGCCCTTGGGTCCTTTATGTTAATTTTCCGTATTATCCCTGTATCAACTATTTCGTTGCTTGAGAGGGTAATTGGTCTCCTTGGGGGCTTATTTGCAGACTTCTTCAATCTGGCCATGAAAACGATGGTTAATGGATAACGTCTGTGCTCATATTTTGGCCATGTGGTGGTCCTTCAGGAAAGTGCATTCAGAGAGCACAGAGTCGTGTTCCGCCAATTGTGAATTTACATATGTGGTTAGAGCATTGGACAGTGTGGTGAGTGGCTCTGTTCAATACTCAGGTAATTATTAAGACCGATCCCTATGCGTGCCTTAAGGTATTCCGTGTATGAGACTATAAAATATGTTCCGTCTGTTGGAAGATAACCATAAAGACTATGTCCAACATCGAAGCCATGGTACCAATACTGATCACTAACTGCTGAGTGTCATCAATGACCATCCGATCCATACATATTTAGTGTGGCTTTGTCATCTTCAAATCGGCGATATCAGGGTCGACTGCTGAGGTTTCCAAATGAAAAACTGGAGTATGGTCAAGGTAGAACCACCGACGAACTGATGATGAAGGCAGGTAAGAATGTACGTAACCTTTGGAGACTGTGGAAGTAATTGAAATTGGACTTTTTCGTTTCGTCATAAGATAAACAGATGTTGGAGCTCTGATCCAGGTTGCTTATGAAGTGCGAGGATAACATAACATTAGGGGCCAAAGCGGAAAACGCCCTCAGTGGAGGTTCGGCAGTCTAAATCTTCCCGAGAAATCAGATAGTCTAGAAGTGATGCCAGCACTTGAGAACAAACAACATCTTCCTGTTTGCATGCGTTACGGCTGAGGTCTTCTGTAATGCATGATAAATACTGGCGAAGAATGACGAGGACTGCCGCTCAGTAAACTCTTAGAACGCTCTGAATTAGAAACCGTGACTTCGAGAGGTTATCTGAATAAAGAGTCTCTTTCTTTCGTCGGAGTGGAGCGATTTTGCGAAGCACCTTCTGTTGAAACGAGAGGAACTAATCATGTTTCGAGGCAGTATGTGGGTTAGACTGGTCCCTGAACATGTCTGCAAAAAGTTGGGTTTGACGTTCTGGAGGCCGGACTGTTAGTGAATGAGCCAGAAATATTGTTTTTCTTGGCCTTTCGTGTTCCTTGGTATATGGCTGAGGACGGTCGTAACGAAAATAGGCTATATGTGTCGGGAAGCTATCGTCAGAATCATCAGGTTGTGATGGGTTTCATGATGTTTGATTCACGTAACCGGTCCGTTTGTCTGCTGAGTGAGAGGGAACTTGTCCTACGTTTAGCTCTGTCCTTCGCTGTTGCTTTGAAAAAATCGAGTCGAATCCCAATGAGGCAAGATAAAGGGAGTTGCAAATAATGCTGAGTCCTGTGTTGGTGACTCGGCTGTCGGTGCTGTTTTTGAGCATGTCATTGTCTTACGCATAGCATATGAAGGGTAAGAATTGATTTATCTCCCTTGTCCGCTAGAAGTTCTGGCATTGAGGAAAGGTCATCATGCAGACTGGTTACGTCTTCGTCTTTAACTGTGCTTTTCTGAGGATTCCCCATAGTTCTAATATGTAAGACAAATAGAGCATAACGTATAAAATTGTAGACTGCACTTATGCTGAGAACGCAATGTCAATGCAGAGCTAAATCTTAAACGTTGACCCCAGAAATTTATAACAGTCGGTCTAATAAGGCAAAGATGCGTACAGGTAAAATATGATGACAATACCACCTGAAGGTAGAAGTGTAAATATGTGGGCCTGTACATCTGTTGTTTGAATACAGTGTAGGAGCAGAGCTATACAACATGATGGTTAACTGGACATTATCTCAATTACAATATTACATTTATGGAGTGACAAGTACGGTTTGTACAGGTTAAATCATTGAAGCATTGCGTTTCAAGGATAAGGTTGCCGTGGTAAATGAAATTCCATTGTACGTACATGAAATGACGGTATTATACATACATTGCGTATCTTATGGGCATAAAGACATGCACAAATATAAATATTGTAGCCCGAACCGATCTTGTGAAGTCACATGGGCCACCAGTGCAAGTAACTAAGTGCTGTTAAAGTCTGATGCAATTCTTATGCAGATAAATATAACTAAAGTGTCGCTTATAGAAACATGCATGAGTAAGACGCGACTGAGGTAACCGTGTATAGAAAGCTTACCTAAGTCCGAGTAGAGCGGACGCATTAAAGAAATGTACACAAGTGTGTAGCTTATACACACAAACCTTCACACAAAAGGGAACTGAGAGAGCTTATGTAGCTATATACAAGGTACAAGGTGCGACAATATCGATTATGAGGCAATTATCAACAGAGAAAAAGCCCACATACCACATGTACAAGTAAAATCATTGAATTTGGCGCCCGTACGCTACACGTGCTTTGGGAAAAAAAATCACCAATATGTACCCGTTTGTAATGAAATTACACATATATTATGACTTGTTTTAAAAGCGCTAGAGTCACACACGTACATAAAATAATGATAGCCCGAACTTAATGTGAAGTTGCTTAGGCTCCCCGTGCAATTATCTTAATGTGTAACGACGACAAAATAATATGAAATTTTAAAGGCAGAACTTTGTCGGGATAGGATGAGAAAAAGTTGGAAATAAGGATGAAGTGTACTTTAGCATTTGCGAGGCCTCTCGTGACGAAAGCGTGCTTCTTGGCACAAGCATTTCTAAGAGAAGACCACTTTTTCTGACCGTCGTCTAGGTCTGCAAACATGTATTGTCTCCCTTTAGCTAAAATTATTATCTGGAAAGGCTGAATTTGCGAGGTAGTAGTTGTTCTTCTAATGTTCTATGATTGCGTAACGTATTTAAAGAAGAAATCAGTCAACGATAAACGAAAGAAGTCAACCATGAACATACTGAAATCAGTTAATGCACATACTGATGATGAAATTAGTCAAGAAAGAACATACTGTGATGAAATCTGTCAACGATGAATACACATTGACGAACATACATTGATGAACCTACTAGCTGGATATACATCTTACATCAACCGTTTATCAAATGCGAGAAGATGTGAATAAAACATGTTCTATATATTCTGTTTCACCTCAAAATCGACCATCATCTTTTACTTTAGTATAATTTGCGAATGTATATATGATTCAATATTTTCGATTGAAATACCCTTAATTGTGTTTCCTTAGTACAGTCAAATGGTAGCTTCTCAATTTCTTGAATTTAATAAACGTCTTGGGCTCACTTATATTCTGTCACTTGTTTTAAGAAAATAGAGTCGTAACAGTTGTCAGAAGAATACTTTACCATGCATGAAACTCCATAATTGCAAATAGTCTTAATTCAAATGATATTTGCAACCACATTCTTATATTCCTTATTAATTTTGTACGTGTTAAAATTTTTTTCAAAACTGCCAGACAAAAACACGTCTATTCATCTTTAAGATTGCTTAACGTTCAGCAAGTGGAATTTTCGACGGATGATTGTAAATGCATGATGATTTGGCATACATATACCATAAATCGTTTTGTTGAACTATTTATTTCCGGTTGTAAGCACCAGGGTAATTTTTCACTCTGCCGGTACTTCGGTTGTTTCCGTCAGTATGAAGTGTGGGGAAACTCCGGAGTGATCTTGTTAGGAGGTTAACGATATTAAAATCATAGTTTCATCTGTCATGACAAAATTAATCCAAAATTAAGTTCGAAAAATTTTGTTTACAAAATAGTTGTATTTGTCACAAATCAATTTCGAATATTATATCCGTAAATAAATACGAACCTTTAATCAGATATTTGATACCTTTGAAATATGCCAACATCGCGGTCAAAATGGATTTTGGTAGAGATTCTATGACCAAATTCAACCTTGGGGTAAAAAATATGATTAACATAAATAAATGAAATGTAAGTTTGTTTCGTTATATTTAAGCGTATCTTAATGTGTAAAGTAAATGTGTTCATTTGTAAAAGCGAGAATTACACTAAAATTTTCAGGAGAGTCCTTGTTTTCTGTTTGAATTTCACATAATTTCTCTATTCCACAGAACAATTTCTTGTTTGTTGAATCAGTGTATTTACTGGCTCCCTCTGATAAACATTTTGCCCTGGGTGTTAGGATCCCACTCAAGGTGTCTCTGCCTATGATATCAATAGCGCAGCTCGTAAATTGTTGGCTTCAGTCTCAACAAATTCTAATTTTCTTGTCAACAAGCGTTGTAATGTTAGCACAGTTACTTTTTCAAGATGTCAACTATAGTGAGAGCTTAATCATCCACTCCGGTGGCCTAGTGATTAGAGCGTCCGCCAAAAGCGGGAGCTCGTGGGTTCGATCCCCGGCCGAGTTATACCAAAGACTTACAAAAAATGGTACTAACAGCTGCCTCGCTCGGCGCTGAGCATTAAGAGGTTAGTGTTAGGACATCATGCTACATGTCTGCGGCATGATGCCCCAGTGCTGGACATCACTATAAACTGCCACACTGCAGACATCATAGCGATATGACTGAAATGTTTGTAAAGCTACGTTAAAATTTCTAATCACACACACACACATACACACACATTAATCAGCCCACTATAGGTACAGGTGCTAGATTACAACTTATATAAAAGTTAACACGCGCATTACCAATGTATTACTATATCCGTGATTTAATTTTCTTGTGACGGCGGGCGGGTATGCGGCTTTATTTTTGAAATTTTTTTACGTCAATATAGTTAATATATATAAAGTACTATAATGGAAATAATATGGTCTTTGTATGCTTTAAGTCATAACTAGATACTATTTTTAGCTATGCAAGAACCAGAAATGTGAAAAAATCCCCTGACTCTGCCCGAGAAAATTAATATAGTTGTGGTATAACGTGGTACGTAACGCGGTAAGTTACAAAATAATGTGGTATACCAAGATACAACATTTTTCGTCTTACCCATCTCTAGTGCTTGACAGCCAGAATAACAACTGCATTTATTTACAGTGGAATGAAAAATTGATTTGTCTGTAATTATCAATTGTTCTCTCTACTCTTAAACATTCATAGTCATTAGCAGACGTCTGTGTGGGCCAAGCTAAATGCTTCTGAACATCTTTAATTCTGCAATATTTGCTCTTAGTAATCAGTCAAACCAAATCTGGTCAGATGATTCCTCCCTAATTATGAAATGTTTACTTTTGTGCAGGAGGTGGGACCATTGGGGGCGACATCGTGAATTACTGCACATGACTGTCTATACAATCAAACAACATATTATACCTTTTACAATAATCAAAACAGTCGACGTTCCCACACGGTTTTGGCGTGTAGCATAGTGGAATACACTATGCAATTAAGATGGTATGTGCTTCATGTTTTCTAAAATTAGCCATATAGTGTAATGAATTGAATTGTAATATTTGATGTCATCGACTATGTGCGAAATAGCTGTCCATGCATTACAATTTCCTCGATAAATTAAGATAACTCGAGAATAATAAATATAGGATGAACGTCTTCTTATTTTAAGGAATGTAATTTATCTTAAGGTATTTATGAATAAATTAACTATAAGTGTAAGAGTTAACGCCCCTTGTCAGTGCGAACAGCATTAATTATCTGTAAATTATTTTTCGTTGACAAATAACAAAAATGTAACTTAAATTTTGTCGTAGTCAGACAAATAAGGTTGAAAATACTATTCGACTTTACTGCTCGTAAATTCGGTTTTAATCTATGCAGAAATTGTGTGTATCTGGACTTTCTGGAAATTTAAAACAGCAAGAGTGGCTTAAAAGAATAAACATGATATTGCCTTGTGGTTAGTATTGTCTCATTCACTGATGTAGTTTTGCAAAACATATTAATCTGCCTTTATCACTATGTTTATTTGTATGCTGAATTGTATAAAGGATGTGTATTCACCACGAACTTTCTCCTTTATGACATTAAAGGTTTCACCATACTATTTAAGTTTCTTATATACGTCCTTTATTTTTTCATTCACTTTTCTATTCTAATGCAGTAGTTATATATTTAGTTCATTTTAGTGACTAGCATTAGAGATATATGAAAAATAAATCAGCATCTGTCTCGTTGCGTGCTCAAGAAATATTTCTATTTGAATTAAATACTATTGGGATTTTAATGCAACTAAACTTTCCAAAGCCGATTGCTTGCATTGCCATCCTGCACAAACGCCAATAAGCCGACCTAAAAGAAAAAAGGAATTATTTTCTGTTTAGACCTTAATGCAGCTTTTATTTAATTAAAATAACATTCTTTACTTGTTAGAAAATTTCCCGGAAAACATATTATTGATTTTGTTGGAGATTATAGTAGGATGGAATAACAGATATTTGACCCAGTAAGTGTGGTGGCGCCTTAAAACATATAAAACTGAACAGTCTAATTTCCGCTATTTGTATGCACTAAGGGGAATCAGATCGACAGTCCTCCCATTCCGTTGTAAATTAAACGTTTATGAATGACACCCAAAACATTTTAGTGTTTTTTGTACTCATTGTTACACTATGCACGTTTGATCGATAACATTATTCTTCCGACTACAATCAATCTAATCAATTGTATTATATATATCTAAGGTGGATGCATGAGTATGTGTGAGTTGGATTTTTAAAGTAACTTTAACAATTTTTCAGTCATATCGCTACGATGTCTGCAGCATGGCAGTTTATAGTGTTGTCAGGTAGACATGTAGCATGATGCCTAACCCAGTCACATTATCCTGACACCAGGCCGACCAGTCCCAACACTAACCTCTTAATGCCGAGCGCCAAGCGAGGCAGCTGTTAGTATCATTTTTTGTAAGTCTTTGGCATGACTCGGCCGGGGATCGAACCACGAACTCCTGCAACCGAGGCGGACAGTCTAACCACTAGGCCACCGGAGCGATTGCATGACATTCAAACGCAATAATAATTTGTTAATAGTTGGTAATATTTTGTGCTACGATACATCTAATCAGAGATCATGACTATGCTGACTTACAAATCGAATTTCATTAGAATGTGACTAAAACTGTAAGCTTTGGTTGACAGCAAGGTCAGGCAATCAGACTAGGAAGCATTGCATTAATATGCACCGATGTGATTCAAAAACCAAATACATCTTAGAACTAGACATTTTAAGTTATTAAGTTTTCTAGAATTCTGGTCAGAAATATAGCCGCTAGAGTGTAACACAATTCAGGCAAGTCACAAGCCAGACGCCTCTATGGTGTCCGCTTATATCGGATATAAATTAAACTTGATCTTGAGGATATAGACGTATATGCTAATGTTGATCAGTCTTACCAGAAATAAAGTGGTCACCAGCACGGTCAATCAGATGCATAAATGTCTTATTTCATAGAAGGAAGCATTGCATTTTTTATACAGTATAATGATTATCACTGGTTTCAACCAAGTTTAATCAAGTTCTGTTCAGAAAGGAAACCTCAAGTTTGGTAATCTTTTCAGGAAAAAATGCCCGAAGAATCTCTCATTAATTAGCATACATGTCACTAATAATCAGACTCATTTTAAACCCTGCTTATTAGTAATCTCACATACTAAATTTAATCAAAGTTGGGTCATAAAGAAAGACTTTATAACATAACTTGCAGTTGTTAACATATGATGGCTGACACTCGATTCACTACGGACTCGACATAACACACGACAGATGCAGAACGAAACTATAATCTCCTTTTGCACACCGTCTGGCAAGGTAAGCCCATGTATTTCAATTTCTCTCAAAGTCAACAGACCTCTTGGTAGTTTGCAAATGTACGCCATAGCCTTATAGCAGTTGTTGTCGTTCCAAGTATTAGACGACAGGAAATACTCCACACAGTCCTCCTGACCATTGTAGTCATTTGGTTCATCTATCTGCCATTTCGTGTACGTCAGTGCCGAACCGTCGGACCACTTATAGCCTGTGGAGAGATCGACACAAATTGACATTAGAGTAAAAGATATAGAATAGAATAGTAGAAAAATAATATCCATTCTAATTGAGGAGACATGACAAGTATTTTAAATGCTTGTACATATGCATCAGTACCGACACGACAAGATAAACTTGTGGAATGTGTTATGACAATAGCTTTATGAACATGAAATCAGGTTCGGCAAAAGAAGTATCGATTCTTGCGGAAATGAAATAATAAGAGGGATAACTAGTCATTATAGAAGTATCTGTTTATGTGTTCATGTTAATCTTCATGTTTGTGAACATCAGACTGCCAATGGAAAAATATGCTTTATCAACAAATTCCTTTTGACCCGCTGTACTAACTTTTTCATTTTAAACAATGGACTGTGACCGAATTCTGGTGTTTGAGAATGTGCTTCAGTGTCATAGCTTAGGCAAATAACAGTATGCATTCATTTTAAACGATGGACTGTGATCTAATTCTGGTGTTTGTGTTGTTTCAGCGTCACAGCTTAGGCAAATAACAGTACGCATTCATTTTAAAGAATGGATTGTGATAGAATTCTGGTGTTTGTGTATGTGTTTTAGCGTCACAGCTTAGGCAAATAACAGTATGCATTCATTTTAGTGAAATGACTTAAATGACGTTCATACAATTTCAAATACATGAGTATGATGCATTAAATGGGTGGAAGAATAAGGTTTTCTGAATCTCCAACACCACGCTATATAGTGGACGCGTCTGCAGGTGAATATACTTCCCAAACGTAGCATTTATTACACTTTAGGAGTAAATATGTGTGAATGTTATCTTTTTACAGCAACTGGACATAATATTGGTTATTGGCACCACCAAAAACGCAATGTTTGAAAAATGTAAGAAATGAAGAATCGCACACATAGTCTAGGAAGACAAATTCTTACAGACAATGGAAGCATGAAGGGCAGCACAATATAATATAAAATTAAAAGATCATGCAAGTATGGAAAAGGTATATAAAAGTAGAATCCTCAACACTTGTGAGGTTTGATAACGTATATATGGGTTACATAACATAAATGGTCACCATTTAATTCAGAAGGTATGTAGCATTGCAACACAATTCTGTGTAAATTAACTGCCAGCCTAAAGTCGATTTGATTCATTTAGTATCATGTGATAAAACTGCTTTCCAAAGATAAATGCATAACCAATATTGGCGGATAACACATAATACAAACACAAGTTGACCATATTACACTAATCACCGTGTTTTATTGCTATCGGATGACAAATATAGTATGTAAATTGGTAATCAGCTCAACCAGTTAGATGCAAGATCGTCCTAATCATAACTCACTTATCACAAATCCCGTTTAAAAGCACGAAGATTTATGTTTATTTACAAATTGTGAGCAAATTTCTATCAATATTTGGTCACATGAATGAATAAAAGGCCAGTCAGTTAGATATAAGATCACGTCATTAATATGTATCGATCTCACTTAAATTAAGCTCATCTAGCACCTTAATAAAATTAGTTTACTTGCCATATTTCATCAAAATCGTATCTTCTGACATCATGTTGATATTACCTAATTTACCTAGTTTGACCAAGTCGGACCGGAAGTACATTCTCTATTGAGGTAGCAAGCTCAGCCAATCAGATGCATGATCAGATAATGGGTAATAGCCACTATCGCTAATTATCAAATGATCTGGTCTCTTCCTGATATGAATTCCGAGTCTGATCAATAATCGGTTTAGAAATGTGGCCTCCAGACTTATCACAGGCAGAATCATCGTATTATACATCATCTCGCTGATCATGTTACTATGTCAAGATCATGGTGATATACGTCTAAAATCCAAGCTTAATAACAATCTGTTTATAAATAAAGTCATATCACATTCGAACCCGAACTATGCATCCAACTGTGAACAATATCAACCAATCATTTTTAAGATCGCCTCAATAATATTCATGGCTGTCCTAAATTATGGAATTTGTTCGAGATCTCAATAACATAATCAGTGACCAAATTCAAATCAGACATATCGTCTCCAGATAATGATCACAGCAGAGTCGTAATTCTAAACTAGGAAGATTTTTTCAGAGGTGACAAATGCAGCTTCTTGTTAGCACATTGTTTCGATGAGATTTAAAGTGATGTAAAGTTTTATGACAGAGGTGGAAGATCTTCACTCAAGTATAGAATGACTTAGATTAATTGGTATTCTTACTGTTTTCTTCATCAAGGTCATTCAGCCCTACCCATATCTGATCACGTCCAGATGATCTGAAGAAAAAGACAATGCTACATAGGTAACAATTAAACAGAACAATTGGTTTACAGTAGTGCACTATAGCTATTTTCTATGGAACAGCGAAATTCCTAGCCAACCCTGTCTCTATCAACCGTATAAGCTACTTTCACAATGATATTGTTCTGAAACGAAATAAAGGAGACTGCATGCCAGGAAATAAGACAAATAACATCTTTTAGGTCACTCAGTGTACGTCATATCATATTTCTGTTAAGTATTGTACAGTGACTTTTTGTGAAGGAATAGCAAAATACCCTATAAATGAAAATAGAAAGTGCAACATCGACGAAAAACAAACATGCTTGTAACTACTGAAGCACATAAAAATTGTCGAAATGTTCGACCAATCCAATGGGTATCGACAATAGCGGCCTCATAGTCACCAACACGGCATTAAGATTCGTTGTCATTCCGGGTTAAACGTAATCAATCACAAACTAATTTTCTAGCATTTCCAGTTGAAAAGTTCATAGAGAACGCGGTTTGGGAAGGTAGAGGGTCTGCATGTGCTTCAGGCTACAAATGAAGAACTAACGATTAGCCATTTATAACGTAGACAGTGCACGTTCTCGCAAGGTTGGTTGTAGGAAGCCGTTCATAAGGTGCTAGTGGTGTCACTAAAGAATGCGGACCGCACCGGTGACACCATCAGAGGGACGGGGGACACCATAATGACTGTCTAAAATTTCAGAATTTTTGTGCATGAAGGAGGTCCGGGGCGGGGGGACACCATGAGTTACCGCACATGAATGTCTATGAAATTTTTGAAAATTTGTGCAGAAAGTGGGTCCATGGGGGCGACACCGTGAATTACTGCACATGACTGTCTATACAATTTTTGACTTTTTGTGCAGGAAGGAGGTCCATGGGGTGACACCATGAGTTACCGCACTGGGTGATACTAACCCTAGTGACGCCACTGCGAAGTGCTGCCTAAATCCCGCAAGACATCGCCAACAGCAAAATTAAAATGTAACAAGGAGGCAATTGTTATTTCCCACAAAAACATTAACTTAAATCCTGATTTCAAGACATCACGTGGCTACATTCTGTCGTGTCGTTGATTTCTCCTCTAATGTTTGACCTAATGCAATGTCATCATAACTGTTTTACGCATGTGTGTAAAAGATAGGGATACATACATTTTAATGTATTCATTGGTAATTTTCGTTGCCGCTGGTCTGAAATGTTTATTTGTCCTTCGCTAGCTACAGTTTAGTTAGAAAAGAACGCTGTAAAAAGCAAATAACAGATTGAACTCTATGTATGCCTTTGTGGTAAATTATTTCAGACGTAAAATGTGTTTCCTTGAATTTTCCATCATCTTTATGTGTTGGAAACACATTACAGTACTTTCCAGATTCATATATGCAACCAGCGTCCTTTTTCTCGAATTAACACAATTACTTCCGTTGTTGGTATCAACTGCTTCCACCCCTCCAAGTCACGTACTGTTGCCAACCACTATAATTATGTTACTATTATGAACGATATTACTTCCGGAACAACTATGACTAAAGCAGCTACTTTTCATTCTACTACTACCACTACTTTCTGTTTCAAAATAGCTCACGTTACCATCACAGTACCACTCTTACTGCTTTCGGTATTATTACCGGTACTAAGATTAATACTGCAATGCTAAAGAAACGTACCTGACTATACTTTTAATTAAAGTGGCTTCTTCGACGTCCGCAATACTGACCAGGTCTGCCCCTTGTCTTCGACAACTGCTTAAAGCTTCAAACCATGACTGTTTATTACTAGACATCTAAAATGAAAAAATTCACCCCAGTTGCTGTATATTTGAGAAATATGATACCAGTTGTTCTTGTGTCTCTAAATAAACAATTAAATTAAAAAAAAAACAAGAACGCTGCACACTTATTTTACTTATGCATTATGATTTATTCATGTTAAACAAGGTAATTTAAATGAGCATAACAATTAATGGACGTATGTGATTATTATTCACTGTATCCTAAAGTTTATGTCTAGAACCTACATACTCAGTTATGATTAAAGACTCAATGTTTATCAGTCGAATTGACATATTAAAATATTATCAACATTTATTCATGTCAAATGAAATACGCGGTGTTTTCTCTAAGAACCATGCAATGAAGTTTCTAAATCATTATTACAGAAATATGATTAAAAATCTACTGCAAACATCTTCAATTCGCTTCATTTTTCTGCGGGAATGTGTTAATGACCGGCACACATAAACCATGGAACCATGGAAACATACAACCATGCATCCATGCAACCATACAACCATGCAATACAACTATGCGACCATGCATCCATGCAACCATACAAGCATGCACATGAATCACACCTTGTAGCAAAATTTGTCCTTGGTTGTCCAACCAGACAAGCACGGAACCTGAACTGTCGACAGAGAAGTTGTTGTACGAGAAAGTTGTGTAAAGCCATCTCGTTGTATCTGACATATATACGGCAGGATGCTGGAACAGTCTTCTGTCTCCCACAACCCAAATGGCCGATAAGTCCTCATCGATACGCAGGAAACGTTTTCATTTCCTATGACAAGTGATACTAAGATATTAAAATTATACAGTGGGCTCATGTATGTATGTATGTATATATATATATATATATATATATATATATATATATATATATATATATATATATATATATATATATATATATATATATATATACGTGTGTGTATATATTAACGAATTTTCGTTTTCTCACATGGCAATCATCAGATATATTTCAACAACATTCTTCATTTCAGTTGAATATAGATTAAAATGCAAAGGATAAGAAATGTTGGTTCCACAAAAAACAGACATTAAGATTTCTTTGTGATATTTAAAGTACACCTTTGAACTGAACTAACAGTCAAGCATAACAAAGCATAAAAGCAATTATTTTGATTGATGTGGTCGAAGGAAACGGTTCCAATCAACAATACTCTTTTCATTGTTGCAGCTTAACTGGGATGCTTATATTGTGACAAACACATTATGATTACTATTAATACCAATACTGAACTAAAGAAAAGGTTCGTAAAAGAGTACTCTGTTTCTCAGTACTACGTTAACATTTGATAATGAAATAAAAGCAAATGAATCAAGTCCTGCATTAGGTTTTTTTCTTCAGAAAATAATACCAAGCATATTACCAAGTTTTTTATTAGAGATGTTAATGCAATAAAACAAAATCTTTCTGAACATGCGCGATTTCTATCAAGTATCGATCTTGTCAGTTCAGGAAAGAACTTTGTAAGAGTGCCTCACCTGTGAAGTCCTTATTCCACAAAGTGTACGTGACGGCTTCTCCATTTACCCACTGATACATTTTAGTGTCGTTATTTTTTATCAAACCGACCCAATAATTTTGCAATTTATTCACCAGTTCACTCGACAAAAATGCTTGTGTGTGTCTGAAAAAGTATTAAAAGTTTCTTTAGAATCGACATGTTTAGCAACTTAGAATCAAGAACAGGCATTTATTTTACATTTTTTCGAATTTAACATTCATCCATTTTATAAAATATGGCAAATATGAAAACAAACAATCCTGCTGTTCTACTATTACTGATTGATAAGAAAAAAGGATAAAAGGAATTCTAAGGATCTTTAAATGTAACAAGAGTTCCTCGAACGGATCGACCCTCTACAGGCCGTAAAGAATGTCCACTAATTCAAGATTAGACCATTGTCCTTTTAAATGGGTATTGCAAGCATATGTCATATTCTTCAGCAATTACAAGATTTAAAGATAGTTGCTCTGGCCGCTATATTGTATGTCAGATGGGCACAATGTTTATTTAAGACTAATTAGACATAATTAGAAACCTTGTGGTGATAACCCCATATCAAAAAGACCATTATTTTGCGTAGAATACTGACAAGATGCTCACGACGGCCGTCCTAGCAGCCATACCAGATGTACGATTGGCACATTTACAACTATTATGAATCATAAGATATCAGCCAGTGAAAACCCAGTTTTGATATAGCCATCCGTTTAGCAGGAGTATAGATGACAATATTTTGAAGGTGATCAACATGATAACAAGTACCGAGGACCAGTTTGCATCAATTTCATTTAATACCAAATATGTACCGTTAAACTCTTCTGACGAAAAGCCCTTGTAAAATGACTTTCCAGTTAAGAGTAGCAGAAATTTGCAAGATGGATGCTCTGGTGTCCGTAATGGACATTACATATTGTACAAACGTGTGATATTATTATAGTCATAAACAAGACGCATTTGTTATGTATGCACGCCATAACAGTGTTTAATTAGACTTCAAAATCCGCTTTTTTAAATGAAAAAATTATTCGGCAATCTTCGTTAACAATGGGTAGTTTCCGCGTGTCACAAACGGATATGACATATATTTATCCCTTCCATTCTACTTAGTCATTCAAGTGTTTAATTTTCGCACGTAAATTTCTATGTGATATATCTTACGATCGTGTTTTTGTATAGCAAAGATGGTGCACTGTGTTGTGTATTGATGTAACCAAAGGAGTGATGATTGGGAAAAGGCTTCTTTCTTTTTACCAGCAAAAAAGTGGATTCAAGCTGTGGGATTGAATAGGGCGAGGGATGGGAAAGTTGTATCATTTATCACGGATTATTGTAAATTTGGCCCAAATACTATTCGGCCCAAGACAATTCGGCCCAACTTAACAATAGTTTGTACAGCTTCTTTTTCTTCAGACAACAAGTAGATTCTATTTAAAATAGGTTTACTGAATAAGTTTTAGGGAGAAAAAACTAAATTTAAATAAACTATCTCGATATTCTTTCAAAGACAATAATCATACTTCGCAACGTACATATGTATGAGAAAACACAAACTAACATCGACATTCTCAGCTTCAGTCTTCCTGTCAAATTATCAATAATGATTTATAAAACAATAATGCTTAACAGATAATATTCTACAGAATAGGTATACATTTCTCGAATGGAAGTGTACATGAGATATTAAAACAAATATATTTAACTTTAGGTTGCCGGTTGTGACACTGCTGCATAAAATAAACACTCGATTACAAATGAGAGAGAGAGAGAGAGAGAGAGAGAGAGAATAATGTTTAGTATTTTTCCAGTGTTTAGTTGCTGCAATATAAAGCTCTTACCAGTTAATTTTATTTTTTGTTTTTATTTTTTAAGCTGATTTAATGTGCGCGCGCATAAATTGAAAGCTTGCAGTGGCGTCACTAGGATTGGTGTCACCCAGTGAAGTAAATCATGGTATCACCTCAATGGACCTCCTTCCTGCACAAAATTTCAAAACATTTATAGACGATCATTTTGGTGTCACCCCCTCTGATGGTGTCACTAGGTGCAGTCCGCACGAACCTAGTGACGCCACTGAAAGCTTGTCATCACTAGTCAATATCGTCAATCATATTTGCTCCATCATACCATAAAGATAAGAAAGGAAATAATTGTGCGCTGAGTTTGTGCCACTCCCGCATGGTACAACAAAATTGATTAACATACACTTATTTGAAAATAAAATGAAAGAAACTAACCTTGCATTGATATCATTTATTCCTTCTTTTCTCATCATGCGAAATTTATTATACAAACAAATATATCAACGAACTTAGTATATGTAGCGGATTGCTTGAAGGCACCTGGAATTTACGCATGATAAGTTAAAGGTGCAAACTGACCAAGATTGTATTGTATCCAGATTAACTATACGATGGTATCTCGCAACTAAAAATCATTATTTTTTAAAATATTCACTTCGAGTGCAAATGATAATCTTTTCGCTAGCATGGGTTACAAAAAGTATTACTAAAGCAATTTATTGTTGTGTGTACTATTTTCCCTGCAAACGTCAATTATGATTAAATATGCCAAAGAAATGGAAGCCCCGGAAATGAATAAACACTACTGGCAGCGAGCAATAACCTCCATCCTTAAAAATAATAATAAACCTCTTGCTTAAACTTACCGACAGGACATCAAATACAACGGTTATATTATTACAAAGCAAACCGACCCCGGAAACTGACTTTGGTATCGTTTAAATGTGCCGATGTTTACTTATGAAATACGCCGACATAAGGAAGCCAAGTTTGGATCCTTTAGATTCTCTTAAGTGTGCCGATTTCTTTCTTTTCATAAAGTCGGCCGACTTAAGGAAGCCAGCATGGATTCCTTTCTACCTGTATTAACAGGAATTTTAAAAATAAATTGAGACAATGAAACAATTTTGAAAGCGACACAATCTAGTGCGCCGTGTGCGCATATCGATATAAGGCTAAACCGTAAATTAGTTTTCAGGAGTTTCATCTAAATATTCCCTATACATAGTTTATATTGTTTTATTTTTTTGACAAGAAGAAGCATGTACTTCCTCTTGGCGTCCTCTTTAGGTGGGAAATAGTAGCTAAGGGGAAGTAACAACGTTTTATACTTTTATTTCAAGTAATTAAATTATTATATCTTCTTTGCACTTGATAATTGTTTGTTCTTATTGTGCGAGTATGACTACTTTTAATCATATAATGCAAATCTGATGATAAAAGAAAGATGTTGGAGCATCGATAGTGACCTTTAAGACTAATTAGATATCGTAACAAATGCTTTATCAGAACCACTTATTCAGGATGTGTAGCGCGAATACGATTTTAAAGATGGCAGCTGCGGCGGACATAATGTATATCAAGTCGGAAACATTTTCATTTCAAACCAGTTAGACATCATGAGATGTCCTCTGGTGACAACTCCGTGTTATTATAGAGATAATAAGTTTCAAGGTGGCTACTATGGCGACTATACTGGTTATTAGTTCGGTGCTTTTTTCACTCATGTCTAACTAGACAAGTCATTACGTTTAATACCAAGCTGATGTGGCCATCCATTCTGATGTAGCGATACTATTATTTTCAAAATGCCCTAACAGTCACGTTTTCATTTAGGCCCATCTACATCAAAAAATGAATGTGTATGGAAAGTTTTAAAGCAATCCTCCAAGGAACTTAGAAGTAGCTGTAATAAACATGTGTTAATGGACGGACGGATGATGGACAACAGACTATCCCAAAAGCCACCCTAGTCTATGACCAGTAGAACTAAACAATGGCATATTTTATTGCATGCCTGTTGAAAAGCTTGGTGGGATGATAAGAATATTAAGACAATTTCTTGATACGTTTCAATCTTTTTTTTTACAAATGATGCTCTCCAAAAGAAAAAGCTCTTGATTCCTTTATAGTTATGAAATTGCCTCTCAGACGTAATTACATGTATCAAACTTTCTACTTACCTATCTATTATGACAGCAAGGTTTCCGCCTTTCTTTACACAATATTCCTGAGCATTGTTCCAGGATTTGCCATTGGTTACAAACAGATAACAGAACGGGCCGTATCCTAAGCTATTATCCTGTTTTTACAAAACAAATATGTGTGTGTGTGTGTCAAGAATTAAACAGTCAGTACCGTATTGAACATCAATTTAACAACAAAATTTTCCTATGGAAACAAAAATTAAATCCACATATCAGACAATCTAAATATAGAACCGTAAATAAATTTTTTTAAATCCTAAAATTAGAAAGTTATTTTCATAACGAAAACATACTATTTTCTTTTTCTATTATGTATGTTACCCTCCCCTTTTATGTACCTTCTTTTAAGAATGAAAGTTGTTAATTTTCCTCATTCATAATGATGACTAAACCAAAATATTTTATTCTCATTAATTGCTTCCATCGGATCCGCTAGTGTGTTAATATTGTCATTGTTTCCATCTGACCAGCTAGTGTAATAAAATTGTCATCTTACACCTTGGTTAGTTGTATAAAAAAATGACTGGTCGATATTTTCATATTATTAATCGTTTTTACTCTGAACAAGCAGTGTAAATTTCAAATGCTTCCTCACTTCCTCCGGATAAGAGAAAAAAGTAAATGAATTGTATCTTAAATTGCAAATTTTAATTTTTCCATTTTTCATGATTTCTTGCTGGCAGTAACCGTCTTTTCACGCCTTGATATTTTCTAATTAATTCATAGCTTTTTGTTTGCTTTGAGAAATAGGAAACGGAATATCAATACAGGATGTAAAAATATGTATTTGCATTTTATCTTACATGCATTGAGATAGTTTCCGTTCATGCATGACTGTTTTAGTTTTTGTAGTTTAGGAGAAATTTATATTAGGATGACAAAGACTCTATCCTCTCCATCACCATTAAGTACGACCTTTCTTTCTTTAACAAATTAACATTCACAAGTGTTTTGTTGGTTACACACAGCAAATATTGTTCTGCTAATGACTCACATAAGGACATCCAACAGCAAATGGTGACGGACTTGTGTAGGCTAAGGAAATTTTCTCCATCTCGCATATGTACCCGGGCATGTCATTGCTGCAATGCTCATCGCTCCACAGACCTGTCTAAAACGACAACAAAACAAAATAGAAGGAGATAAACATGTTTATAAAGATAACCTTTCCTTAGATTAACACGGAAACCGTCAGCGGGAAATTATAACAGTTGTTTCTGTATTTCATCCAAAGACATTTTCCTTCCATGAATGAAATCTGTACTTTGAGCATTTTGGATTGGCTTTGGCATTTTATTCCATACAAAGACACATGAATACTAAAAATGTGCTTAAAAGTAACTGTTTTATTTTAAACTAGTTTTATTTCACTAAATTTAGAAGCACATGTGCTATGGGAAGACAAATGTGTACGTTCTGTTTGCTGAGTTACAAGGCGTGTGCAGATTAATTTTAAAGACTGCCTAATCAGCAAGTGGTGTTATGCTTTTGGTGTATGTTTTAAAAAAATATAGAGAGAGAATGGTTTATTTTGCCACCAAATTCGTATTCCTCTCAAGTAAGTATCATATTTTGCTTGCTATTTAAGAAACAATACTAGAACCTATTTCTCTACCAAATAACTAGTGGTACCATAAGGCATGTATGTTTTGCAGGAAATGAAAATATCTCAATTGTAACCAAACGCATTTACTTAAGTGTAATTTGTGGCTCCATCCTTTCGATATAGACATCACGGAAATAAATATATTTTATATTTGTATAAAGAGAAATTTCAATATTAGTTCATGAAGTTGATTATTGCTCATTATAGAACTGAAGAAAACTAAATATTTACAAACATCTTAAAAACTCATATGATGTGAAAAAATGAAGAACACTTTTCAAAAACGGAATATGTTGTTCATCAATTTAGAAAAGAAAGCAACAACTGTGTGTTCAAATCTGTATAGATTATATACCTGCAGACCAAGCGTTACACAGACCCTCTCTCCATCATTATAGTTATTTGGCTCATCTTTAGACCAAGTAGTGAATGTAACCTTGGAGTTATCGGACCATTGGAAGGTTTTAGTACTCTGGCTGTCACTCATTCCAATCCAAAATCCATGAACAGGGGCTAAAGACGATTAAAGTAGTGACTTTGTTTTTAAAAAGGTTCAATAAAATTTGATTTCTTACACTGAAACATCGATATAAGCACATGTTACCTTTTTATATTTCAATACAATTATATAAATATTAAATGAAATTTGTTCCATCATTCTATAAAATTAGTGAAGGATAGAATCGCTCAGCGTCTGACTAAAATTGTTTTTGGGACAAAACATATCTGATTGTTACAAATCTAGGTATTAAACTATGTAACATAATGGAAACGGAACCAACATTTGTACTAACATCAACAAATGATTGTTTTTATAAGTTACTACATGAGAATTTAATACTGGGAATTTAGTTCCAAATAATCCTAAATGTTTTACCACAAGTAAAAAAGTATTGAATGTTACAAAAGAATTCCAATAATCTTGAATGTCTTTCTGTGCCACAATGATACAATCTATAATGTCTTTGAATGAGTTCAAAAAAATCATAAAATTAGTGTTTTAGTCCAAAACGTTATGGAACACATTGCAATTCCAATGGATAATTTAAATAATTTTTTTTTGTTGAATTATATCTGATCACATCTATACATTCTGATCATAGATTCCCAAAGACTGACATGAAACAGAAATTAAGGAATTTGCTTACCAAGTCCTATGTATACACATTTCACTTGACAAAAGACACGGTGTATTGTATTGGAAATCCAGAATTTTGCATGGAAAGATTCCACCAAATTGTCAACACGTTCTTTACAGAACATTCTAATCTCGTAGACAAAGTTAAGCCTTAGCCTCCAATTTTAGTAAAAATCTTAAAAATGTTACAGAAGTCAGGTAGACAAAAACTATACCCTCATTCACTGACAAAGGTCAAGCACACAAAATATATGAAAGAGCACGACATGCCAATACCAAGAAGCTAAATACAGATCATAATCATAACTTCAAATTCCAAAAATCAAAATTGGTTCAAACTCTTAAAGCCGTTTAAAGATTTGTACTAGATCTTAAAGCCATGACAGCAATATTCTGATGTCACATCAGTCATATATGAAACTGTAAAGACATTGCTGCCGTGACGTTCTATAATCTCTCAGAAAGAAACGATGTTTTAAAACATTTAGATATAAAGTGGCTTAGGTATTCGGGAGACTCAGTTGCACTTGTGGGTTTGTTTTAAGTAACAAAACTACCAAGTAAGTCGCATATATTGGCTCAGTATGTGACACACGCAGTATTCCTTATAGGTTTTGCCTTATAGCTGCACTATATCGTAATGGAAAATATTTCAACTATAATTATGAGATTACGTTTACGTTTGGTCCATTAGCTCCGCCGTTCGGAAGAAAAATTTAAAATATCTTTTTAGTCCACTTGTGTGATGTATAAAGATACATATGATATGCATACCATTCTAGACACAATATGTGAAATGGATGTTACAAGGAACATTCATTCAAAGGATAAACTGCGTCCCCCATAAAAAATTGACAACGTGTTTTCTTCACCTGTTTTTCGTGGTTCATTAGAAAAGCCATACAAAGTACGATGCTAACAGAATATGACACACGAAACATTAGTCCAGTTCTTATGAACGAAAGCTCAAAAATATGTTTCCAACTCTTGCCATGGACTCCACCTCAAACACTTTTGTGACCGCATATTTACAAACATTCTCTATCAAGTTTGCTCATAACTGATTTAGACTTTCTGTATAGGTCATCTATGTTAAGGAATCAAAACCGTTGTTACATTAACCCTGGAAAAATCCTTGATAGATTCTCCTCCAAAAACAGACATACATGTCGTGATTGATATAATCCAGCGGTGTACAGATGAAGTCAACGATATCAAGCGTTGACATACGCAGAGCCATGCCAAAAACAAAAGACAACCATCGGCCAGATGAAATAAAGTGACCAGTAGGCAACACAGCTTAGTAAAACTTGTACTAAAATACTTAAAGATCCCCATTTCTCTGAGACAGTGTAACAATAAAATGAAATATTATAACACAATGGGTTATACTCTCAAATGATGGAAAAACTTACCCCCGTAGCAAATACCACAAGAGAATGCGCAGTTCGGAATCATCCAAGTAGGATTCTTGTTACATTCTCCTCGACTAGCCCATATGTTGCACCAGTTACCTTCCTGATACGTATTGGAACAGTTGTGGTAGCATAGCTGGCACGTTTTGTGACAATGTGTAGACATCCATACCGGATTAATTTCACATTCACCCCTCTGTGCCCATGTAATACACTCCGTTTCATTAGTCCAAATATCGTAGCAATAATCTAAAATAATATCAAAAAGGACAATATTAAGTGAAAATGTTACAAATATTTGAGTTGAAAATTGTAAATGTAATTATACTTTTTTTAAAAGTGAGATATCTCTATTAAGTGAAACATAATATACTCCATAGTAAAAGTGACGGTTCTATATCACAAATTTTAAGATTGAGGGGCACATGACCAACCACAGAAGGCAGTTCCATCCAGATAGCTAATGGATTTTTTTATGTATATTTGGAATATATTACCCTTTTTAATGCTTTCTCTTCGTCTATATTTCCATTCTTTTGGCACTCAGATAGTCCAGACCAAAGTAAGTTCTTCAAGTTATTCAACACTTCATTTGACATTTGTGGTTCACTAATGTTCACAAATATATCATCTAATTTTCTTTTTCAATTTACTATCACTCACCGAATTGTGTATACGTAATGTTTACGTATTATATTTGATCTAAATTATGGGTTTTATTTCCCCCTATAACGTTAGTCGATCGTGGTTTACTTACGTCCTACATTATTTCAAAGTACTGAGTTCGGTTTATCAAATCCTGCATGAGCAAAGTACTTGCAATGACAAAGCCGATACAAGCTGAGCTCACTGTCCGTGGATTTCACAGTAGCCCGGGTACTGCAGGCTCAATGTAGACAGTAACTTTACCAAACGAAAGGTCTTGTGAGAGAGCTGTCCACTTTACGAGAGCAAATTAGTGATAGAATTATTTATCTATTGGATGTTTAAGTATTTTATTAAAACTTTTAGAGACAGTCGAACATGTGTCATATAACTCCATGCTATTTGATGCCCGATGGTCTGTTGTCAAGTTTGCCATTTTATAATTGAATAGACGAATTTAGTTCGTTTGAATAATGCATGTATTGGAGAATGGAAAATATTCTAACTGTGGAAGTTCTGTAAGATTAGTCTTGTCATATAATGACTTGCATACAAATCTTATTACTATGATAATAATCATGTATAGTAGTTCAGACGAAACAATTTAGCAAGTGATAATCAACTCCTACACGTACGCGTAACGTACCGCACTACAGTTGTGCGTCACGCGAAGTTTCAGTTTTTTGATGGTTTGGCATTTATTTTTGAAGCTTTATAGATGTTTTGCTTTTGGATGAATGTATATGACAGCTATGGAACTGTCTGGGATATCTGGATCTTTTTAGACTATTTGTCTACGTTTCGCAGCTTGGATGCTATTGAGCTCTTTGGCTGTTCATATTTAGCCGTCTGGATGTGTCTGAAAGTTAGAGGTGTGATTCATGATCGTACTGCTGGGTCGGATGCTGTACAATGTGTGCTGCAGTCGGTCATGAAATTATTTCGGAGCAAGATAGTGGTTATCTCTTCTTGAGGGACCATGATTTCGGAACAAATGGGTCTGCAGCAATCCATGGCTCCTGAAGGATCCTTTGGAAGACTAGGATAGACTGGTCACGCGTAGTGGCTCTTTGATCATCCGATAGAGTGGCGGGACAGAGGGTACTTTGTAGAAGTCAACTTGACGCCACAAGGTGCATGTTCGTTGTATTGTAAATGTATTAAATATGACTATTTGAGGGAAAACCAAAATCTACTTAGTATCACTAATTGAGTGTATCCGTATTTAGACAAATTCCATATTTTATCCATCCTCGCAGCAAATCGCAATTTAAAAAAATAATAATAGCATCAATGTTCTCTTCAAAATGCACAACAATTTTCCTCAACTGATAAAATAGTTTGCACCCGATAACTCAATTTAAGAAATATAAGGAATAGTGTACAAATTGAAAAAAATGAAAAGGTTGCCTACCAAAACAAAATATAAAATGTAAAACATGATAACATTGTTTAAATACAGATTCTTGTCCCCTTAGTTATTGCTTTCATTATAATGGTTTAATTGCACCGTAAAATCCCTTGGAGAACTTAACTATCGAACGAATACAACAAACAATGACTAAAAAAAGAACTAAAGCTATACATGTCTCTCCTTTATGCCTATCTACAGTAGTAACTACTATCGTTGTCTAAAACACATATGTTATTTATTTTTTGGGGGGATCTTAAGTATATTAACAGAGAAACTTTAAAATGCGTCACTTTGATGTGCAGCTCTAATACATGCATTGTTAAGAAATTGAATATTTTATAAAACGTTTCGAATGGAAAATTAAACGTTACTTCATTTATCTGCCTGGAATGATAAATTACTATAAATAATGAATATATCATATTAATGATTATAATAATTTGATCAATTATTATCTTACACGATACAAGAATTATAAATCATCACTTTCTCCAAGTGTGACATTATTGTGAGGATACGTATTTTACAACTGAAATGTTTTTTTTATGCATAGTCTATTTCTAAAAGAAGAAAGAACTTCGTTGTGAATGTTATATGCAAAATATATGTTTCTTTTCTTTATCCTAATATGCAATGTCAGGATGAGGATTGAATAATGCATCAAAGCAAACTGTTTTTGTCTTTATCTCACTATGCAATGTCAGGATGAGGATTGAATAATGCATCAAAGCAAACTGTTTTTGTCTTCATCTCATTATGCAATGTCAGGATGAGGATTGAATAACGCATCAAAGCAAACTAGTTCTGTCTTTATCTCATTATGCAATGTCAGGATGAGGATTGAATAACGTATCAAAGCAAACTATTTTTGTCTTTATCTCACTATGCAAAGTCAGGATGAGGATTGAATAACGAATCAAAGCAAACTATTTTTGTCTTTATCTCACTATGCAATGTCAGAATGAGGATTGAATAATGCATCAAAGCAAACTGTTTTTGTCTTTATCTTACTATGCAATGTCAAGATGAGGACTGAATAACGCATCAAAACAAACGATTTTTGTCTTTATTCCACTATGCAATGCCAGGAAGAGTATTAAATTAGACATCAAAGCAAATTGTATTTATTTTTATCCAACTCTGATGTGTCATGAACAGGATAAAATTATACATAATGCAAATTGTTTTTGTCTTTAACCTAATATGCAATCTCGTGAAGATGATTAAATACCAGATCAGAGGAAACTGTTTTTGTCTTTATCTCACTATGCAATGTCAGGAAGAGGATTAAATTAGACATCAGAGAAAACTATTTTTGTCTTTATCCTACCATGATATGTCGTGACGATGATTAAGTTATACATCAAAGCAAAACTGTTTTGGTTATATTTTTCTATGATATATCATTTAGAGTGCATAGATGTAGCGGTGCTGTTTTATTAGGTTATCATATATATATGATGCTTGACAATTATATCAGACTAGATATCAGATAAAATATATGGCAGTATTAGTGGCTGTGAGTGACCAATAAAGTAAGACTTATTTGTCAGTATTGTTGATTCAATATGCTGGAACACTAGGGTAATTATCTGATTGATACCTTTGTATCTTTGTATACGTTTTTGTTTCCTATTTCATATTATTTTAAATTTTCGTTTGAATTTACAAGATCTTATTATCTCAACCTTCAATATCTGATGTTAAATTTGCTAAGGTATTTTATTTCTTGCAGAGGACATCATATTTGTAGTAGAATGAACACTTATATATCAACCATACAAAGTACTACTCGTGCCCTGTAAACTCCAGAGAACATTTACAATTTTGTCAAGATTAACAATTGAAAATTTGCTTTTTAGCATATCTAAGAATGTGCTGTCATTGTTTTTTAGAATGTTCAATATACATGCTCTTTCAAAATAACTCCACGCAAACGTTTTGCTACTAAAGAAATTATATCCCATCAGATCTTTTTACTGAATAATACATAGCTTAGGAAGAGACTCGTGGACGTGTGTAAGTGAACCATATACATTATATGTCTGAAACAGTCAAAGCACATGTAAATAACTATCCACACATAAGATCTGTTATTTAGACTTTCCTTATGGATCTAAAATGTTTCAATTTAAGTGTGCTTTACATACCTCTTGGCATTTGGCTAAATAAAAAGTTTTGCTCTTCTTGATTTGCGACACTGGCAAGATCACCTCCCTCCTGCCTGCAATACTTTAAAGCCGTTTTCCAGTTTGTCTTGTCCTGGACAAGCAAGTAGCATTTACCGCCATATTCACGCCAATCTCTTTTGCAGCCAAAAAATCCAGTTTCTAAATGTATTAGCAGGTACAATATGAGATGATAACTGTTGAAATTTTATGTTTAACATTATTAAGTGTTACACGAGTTTATTTTCAAGAAATATACGTGAACAGTATTTCTAACTATACAGAACAGCTGATAGTGCGGCATAAATTACAATTAATTAGATGATATATATTCATTGAACTTGCTTCGAGTCTTTAAAAGAGTTACATAAACTGGGCTTGAATGTAATGTCACAATCCTAATTAAAATGAAATATCATTACAGAGAATAACCATTTATACTCGCAATAAAACCATCAGCGAAGAAAATAGATTCAAGTAGCAGATCAAAACCCTGGATAACATTTGAAGAATGATACTGCATCCTGAATAATATGTCTATAATGTTTCCTTTACATTCGGTGCACGTGATTGCATAGAAATGCTGCTGCTAGACAATATGCATACAATACTGAAATGCTGCTGCTAGACAATATGCATACAATACTGTTATACAGTCCTGTCAGATGCACCTTTAATTAATATTGCTACCATGTATTAAGACATAGGTATGTGTCCTTAATCTGGCCTAAAGAATGTCATGCTTGATTTAATGATTACTTGCCTGATGTCCTGGGTGGCTTTGTTGCAGAAGTAGCTTTCGGTGTTATTTCAGAGGCTGCAAATATTTAAGTGAAATGTGGGTAAAATGTGTATTTCATCTAAATTTTAAAGACATTCACTGATTTAAGTGTAGCAATTCAATTTGAAGGCAATATCATGAGTTGTATTTTTTAACAAAGATTTTAGGAGCCATTATCTGAAGGTGTATAATATGATCCACTGAGAGACTCTAATTATAGCACTCTCAAATACAAAACTACTTGCTGAGTTGCAAACGTTTAAGTCATAAATATGTACAATCTTCACTCAGAAGAAATCTTTTAATAAATTCTTTATTTATTTCCTCTAAAACGTCTGGCGAGTGGGCACAACGGACGGCAAAGAAACAAAACAGCTCAAAATATTTAGTTGATGTCAGTTATTTATGGAGATATTAGTATATATTGTACCAATCCTGGTTCAGGAAACCCATGCTAGTTCTTGTTTTTACAAATTTAAAAACGAAAGAAATGAAAAAGTATTATAAAAGTTAAATAAAGCATTTACTTGCCTCTAAATGGCAAAAGACCTTAAACATGAACGGTGAAAAACATTGTATAAGAAATAAATTTCTTTAAAAAATGAGAACCGCCTTTTTCATTTTTGAAAATACTTAAGGAAACCGATCAAAATAACTACGAGATTATGAAATGTTTACAATTATGGCGTAAAATACGAAATAAAAAGTTGTTATACCAACATATGAAGCAACCTAAAAGTAAGAAAGTTCCAGGGAGAGGAAGGCCTTTTATAAGGTTCGTGATAAAGTAAGCAAGCTGTAGGTAGAGGAAGGTCTTTTGCAGACTTCATGAAAAAGTAAGCAAGCCGTAGAGAGAAGAAGGCCTTTTGTAGGGTTCATGAAAAAGTAAGAAAGCTGTAGAGAGAAGAATGCCTTTTGTAGGGTTCATGAAAAAGCAAGAAAGCTGAGGGAGAGAAAGGCCTTTTATAGGGTTCATAAAAAGTAAGAAAGCTGTAGGGAGAGGAAAGCATTTTGTACGGTTCATGAAAAAGTAAGAAAAACGAGGGAGAGAAAGGCCTTTTATAGGGTACATGAAAAAGCAAGAAAGCTGTAGGGAGAGGAAGGTCTTTTGTAGGGTTCATGATCGACCCCTGACATAATGGTATACATATTTGAATAGCATATGGTGATATAACTGAGCTAAAGATAAAATGTGAACGCAAGAAACGTGCAGGAAGCAAGAAGCTCTAGGAAGGAATCGATCTCCCGTGAACGTACGTGTGAAGCGAATTATAACACGGTAGCAGCAAAATAGACGTGTGAGCACTATGTAACAAGAGGAAACTCGTAATGCATTAAAGCTTGTTTCTTTTATTTTAATTCAAAGTATCTAAAATCTTCCTTTGTATCTCATATGTGATGAGGTCATTTTCAGCACAGATTGTAGCCACTGCTTTTCTTGTCCTTGCTAAAGAAAATGACCAAAAACGAGTAATTCCAAAACAATGTTTGATTATGGATTTGAACATTTGTACGAAAACCCATACTGATGTATTAAATTTCAATCAATGACAAATCCCTTATTTAATTATGTTTGTTCTAACCGATACCGATAACAATAGATCGTTAAATGTCACGAGGACATTTCAGTCATTTAACCTAAGACGACCATAACTTTCGTAGGATATGGTGATGTCTTTCACAAGCATTTTACCCAAGCTGTTTACCTCTGCATTGAAAGATCTCCACACAGCTTAATTATGCTGGCAGTATCTGTTAATTTCGAAATACGCTGTCAAATATATGCTATGTTTTGTACTGCAGCAAATTTGTGTCTTAAGACCTTATATGTTGATACAATTTTCATATGCAATGACCAATAATCCATTGATACTTGGCAGTTAGGTTTACATTTTTAAGCAGCTAACCCAAACAGCTGACGTAGATTCGCCAAAACCTTGGTATACATTTGTATGTTCGTATGGCAGATTATCGTTAAAAACTATTTATTTTCCCTTGAAGTGTCTCCATTCATGGTGTGGTGGAACTATACAACTGTTAAAGAACGCATTCATATCGTACTGTTGTTATTTGATTTGAATGCACCATCAATGGGAAAAAGTATTTTCTATTCAAACAGAAGAGTTTAGCATCTGGAAAAACGCAATACATTTGTCTACTCGTTAACTTAGTTTTAGCAATGCCTATTAAAGGCCAGAAGGAAACCCGACCAACAGTAGTTACCATCCACGCTGCTCGGTTTAGATAATATTGCTAAATATCATGTCACAATGTTATCTGTGTGTTTTCATACAGTGACATAGAAACTTTAAGGCGTAATTTGCAACAATCTTTAATGGCTTGCTTGTTTGTGATAATCATTTTAAGAACAGTAAATTGTTGTTGCATTAAACAAGTTTGAAATCTACAGTTTTACGAAAACGGTAACCTGAGCTGAAAGAGGGACAGGTTCTCTTTTAATTAGTTGTTAGTAATATAAAGTCCATTTATGTGTCTAACAATGTCACCATTACATTGCATATGAAATTGGTGTTTCTTGTTCAAATATATGTATCCTCAGTCTATTGTTCACCCGCACTCAATATCATTCTCTGTAGCTTATGCTCTTTACGTGTGTTCAGTGGGATACTTTGTAGCTCTCATATGGGAAAACTGTTTCTTAACAATCTGTACAAATCCATAAAGTGAAACGTGTACTGATTTTTAATTATTAAGGAGAAAAAAATGCATCCTAATATAAGAGATTTGGGTTAATTTTGAGGTAAATCTTTGTGAATGAAGGTTTTACGTATGAATTATAATTGAATTGAACATGAAAAAAATGTTGTCAAGGAAAACTGTCTAGATCTTTAAGTATATGTACAAGTTACTACTATAATTCTTTGAGTAACGTGTTGAAGAATACGTTTAGAGTAGCTTTGGCTGCACCAGTGTCTTTGTAGTTTTCATTAGCCTTTATGATGCTGAAGATTTGCAAGCTTGTAGAGTTTTGGTGTTTTACTCCGTATTTACTTTTAGCTTTCATGGTTTCAGATTGTTTCAGCTGTTTAGCGATTCATCGCATACTATCTATTACACCTGTTCATAATACTTCCCATTCATATCTTCGTCTTCTAAAACTTTGAACTTTATAGTTTTCTTTATATTGCAGATAAATATCTTGATCCTAAAACATGCCACCATTCAGATTATCCAGATTGTAAACTTGCATGATTTTGAATGATTTCTAACGTTAGGCTATGAATATAAACTTTTATTTGCTTTTAAAAGAAATATGACTGTGTTTCCTATTTTAAATTAAGGAACACCAAATGTTTAAATGGTCAGGTAACATAAACTATATTTTTAATGTTTTCTGCTTGCTCGCTTCAACTTGAGTCATGTCTGCTAATATTTGCTGCGTGTTATTACATCCCTTAACTAGTTTATAAAACATCTACCAATTTTCTCAATTAACAATGAATTAAGTACTTCCACATTTTTCTCATCAGTGTTCTGCTCAACCCTCATCCTACAAGCTCTTTTCTGTTCTGAATAAGCAGTATGTGAGTTTCTGTTCTTGTAGATTCTTAAAATACGTTTCCCTCCTCTAACTGTATTTGTCAGGATTTATTACTTAAACGAGTTCTCTGAAAGTACCGTTTATGCCATATCTTTTTCAGTTTTATCCTTTTCAGTCTTAGCATATTTTGACAAGACATTTATCGCTGTAAAGATGAATTTGTATCCATTGTAAACATACTCAAATATCAACAGTTTCTACTTGCGACTATCCATCCACTTGATTTACGATAACCGTCCGTAATACAATTTTTATCTAACATGTTTATGTAACGAATAATAATAATAATAATAATAATAATAATAATAATGAGGACATCGTATAGCGCCTAATCTTTAGAAGCTCGAAGCGCATTACAACATTAGACAACATCTATAACATAAAAAACATATATAATGATATTATTACAGAAGACAAACACCATGAAATTAGAAAACATAAAAACATGCTGTAAACATTTAAGGTAGGGAACATTATTAGGTCTTTACGTTTGTTCTTGAAATCGAAATAAGTGAGTTTTGAGAGCACTCTTGAATGAGATCACTGTGTCTTTGTGTCTAAGTTCAGTGGGCAATTCATTCCACGCTGATGGGTACTGGTATGCAAACGAACGTTGTCCATATGAATTCGTTTTCGTAGTGGGAATAATGAGTATACGATTGTCAGAAGAGGTGCGTAAGTATCTTGCTGATGTGTACACATGGGTGAGGTAGGATAGGTATGTTGGACTGGAGTCCGTCAGTGAAACGTAGCACAGAGAATACATTTTGTGTTTGATTCTGGATGGAATTGATGGCCAGTGTAGGGTACAGAGCAGCGGGGAGGTGTGCTCTGATCGTGGTACTGTAAGTATGATCCGATCAGTTGTGTTTTGAACTTTTTGAAATTTCTGAAGTAGATATTGAGATGAACCAGACAGAATTGAGTTACAATAATCCAGTCTTGAAAGTACTGATGAACATACAAGTGTTTTAGTGGCATCAACTAAAAGATATTTGCGAATGGAATTGATGCGTCTCAGCTCAAGATATGCAGCCTTGAATATGTTCATGACATGTTGGTGAGAATAGGGCGAGACTTCAAGTAAATATGTTTTCAATTCATCATATATCACTTTATTTTGTCTGGTTTAATTTGATCACGCAGTGAATATTTATATGCAAGCAAATGGACTTTCAGGATTGCAGTTGAACTGTCTTATATTCCGCTCTTTTTCTCCTTCATTAAGCCCAACCAACAAGCAAACATGTCATCCATCTGCAATGGATGATTTTATTTTCAGTTTCTTTCAGCCTTTCATGCATACAATCAATCACATGAATGATCTCAGTGTTATACCCAATTATTTCATTCATAAAACATATACCTTAAATCAAGCAATATATGCCACAACGTCTGTTTCTTTTTCTATTGCTGCATCATTATAGATTGAAGGTGAACAGCCTACCAGACCTTAAGTTTATAATATAAATTTAGTTCAATGCAAATTTGTCTAGTTATATAATGCGCATTAGAAATTCGTCTAGTTATCTAACACGCAATACAAATTTTTTTATTTTTTAATACGCAATACAAATTTTCTAGTTAATGAATACACAATACAAATGTGTTTAGTTATATAATACGCAATAAAAATGTGTATAATTATCTAACACGCAATACAAATTTGTCTAGTTATCAAGTACGCATTACAAAATTATCTAGTTATCTAGTGCGCAATATACATTTGTCTAGTTATCTGAAACGCAACATAAATTTGTCTAATTATCTAATACGCATTACAAATTGGTCTAGTTATTTGATACGCATTACAAAATTGTCTAGTTATCTAGTACGTAATATACATTTGTCTAGTTATCTGATACGCAATATAAATTTGTCTAATTATCTAATACGCAATACAAATTTGCCTAATTATCTAATACGCATTACAAATTGGTCTAGTTATTTGATGCGCATTACAAAATTGTCTAGTTATCTAATACGCAATATAAATTTGTCTAGCTATCTGATACGCAATATAAATTTGTCTATTTATCTAAAACTCAATGCAAATTGGTCTAGTTATCAGAGGCGCATGACAAATTTGTATAGTTATCTGATACGCAATATAAATTTGTCTAGTTATCTAATATGCAATACAGATTTGTATAATCGTCATATACACAATACAAAATTGTCAAGTTATCTAATACCCAGTACAAATTGGTCTAGTTATCTGGTACGCATTACAAATTTGTATAGTTATCTAGTAGGCAATACAAGTTGGTCTAGTTATCTAATACGCATTACAAAATTTGTATAATTTTCTAATATGTAATACATATTTGTCTGGTTATCTGATATACAATACAAATTTGTCAAGTTATCTAATACGCATTACAAATTTGTATAATTATCTGATACGAATAAACATTTGTCTCGTTATCTAATACGCAAGTATTAATACTTTGTGCAGCACAGTTGAAACATTTTGCTATTATAGTTGATTCTTCTGATCTCAATTTTTATATAATTTATAAATTTATAATTTCTGAATGCATCGCATGATATCTCTTTTATATTTTAATTGGACAAATAAATATTAATTGCGTCAATTGTTTTTCTTCTAACGCAAGTATCTCTAACCACACTTTATCCAATTCAAACTTGCGAATAAAACGTTTTGTATTCATACTATGAGTATTGCTGTTATACTGTACACATACCATATTTATATCACCCATGAAACAACTGTTGGGTTTATCAAATTATATTTTTGTGTAACCATTTATGTTGTGTAAAAAGTATTCACATTATTATGTGCTACTTATGTTCGTTCACGAAACGGTACTAGAGTAAATAGCTATAACATTTATCTCTGGATCATTTGTTGTGCTTTGATGAATAATATACACATCATGCAAGTGGTGCACATCAGCAAGTAATAGTGTATCGCAGTAACACGGACTCTATCAACCAATCATTTTATATTTATTGCGTGTACTTTCTCATACTACTATGGCTTCTGCTTGAACTTACACTAGAGTCAGTCTTGTTGTTCTTGCATTAACTAGTTCTCAATGCAAAATCTACGTTTCCTTGACAACAAATGCAATCAATAACAGAGACAACGTGGGAGATTATGTTTTTATTATTATTACTTACCATTTTTCTTGCATATGTATCCAAATGTATTGTTACATGGCATATCATTCCACTTATATTTCTCATCCAATTCAGCAATTATTGAACCACAGTCTTCTCCGTTCCCGTAATCATTAGGCTCCCCTGAGAACAAAAAACGAAGCATCGATAAACACTGACTCTTTACGTAAAAACACTAATAGTAAATCTGACATACGAACGAAAACAAATTGAAAGCTGTAGCAAGAGCAACGTCGTCTCAATTGCAGATCTCTGTTCTTAATTTCACATTCAAAACTCTATTCCTATTGAACCTACACCCATACACAGAAACTATTTCATAGTTATTGACAGAATATAAGATGTGGTAAGGTAATAATTAAAATAGTCGTCAACGTACAATCTGGCCTTTAATATGTCCATTAGTCCTGGGGGCAGAAGCTACAGATGACCAGCCTTATGAACATTGTTATGACAGAGCATCACATCACTAGAGATTTGTTAATTATGTCAGGGTCAACGTCGATGAGATAAAAGGCGTAATGGAAGACCGTCGGACGGAATGATTTTATTACAATCTACCTGACGCTTTCGAAAATGCGTAAGGATAGTACGATTACGCAGGCTGATATCTGATTTAGGACTGGGATGGTCACACATAGTTGTGGAAAATAAAATATGATATTGAGGGCATCACAACCCTGAATAAACCTTGAACATCTTCTAGTCACTTATGGTTCATGGTTGGTAAATGTTTATAATGGCTTAAATTAGTAGTGTCCACCCATATTTTAAAGAAGTCATGGCTAACTATAAGTATTCATTTCTGTTGAAACACTTGCTTACTATCATCATGAATATATGAACATTTTGGTCAATGCCCAATATCTCGTGGATTTAATATATCATAATCCTGCGAATGTGGCAGGAAGTACAGATTAAAAATATATGCACCGATCCCCATTAGATATTATTTCTAAAATCCAATTAATGAATTTCAGTTGTACATAGATTCATATTCACATGTTTAGGGTTTTCAAGATAAGAAGGAGCAAACAAAATTTACGCTATTACAATGATATGCAAAACATTACATTAAAATATCAACTGTACTAAGATTTATTTTGTTAAGATGTGGAATTTATGCAATATGTTCAACCATTCACTTAAGATGACTACTATATGCATTTAAAATTGCCGTTGCATTTTCTGAGCTATGTTTTCGTGCAAAAAATTAGTTTCATTCATTGGTCTGACGTTCAATTAAGTCACAAGCGGCATCAGTCAGGTAAATGCAATCTTTGTTTTCCTACCTCTGGCCCAGTTGAAATAGAAATACGGGTCGCCATTTGACCATCCCCAACCGCCCTCAATTCCATGATCATTGACTCCGATCCAGTATACTTGAGGCATTTTGCTCCTCAACCGCCCTGTAATACAAGCATGGTTGCATCAATACGATCCTTTACAACAGAAAATGTACATTGTTTATGCACAACGTGTATGATAGTTCTGAGGTATTCAGTTTTTTTGTTTCACTGGAGAAGAATGTAAAAGTATTGAATAGCGAGATGTTTAATAAATATTCTATAATAGTACATTATTTGGTTTAGACCAGTAGAGTTGTTTATTCTTTGTTCATTTTGATTAATGTTAATTTACTTGCTAAAGAACGAGGCAGCAAGCGTGTCTGCAACACCCTTTATTGCTTGATACGATGACACATTTGCACCGGGAAGAGTTAATGAAATGTATGTCGGATCTCTTGACCTTAAGGATCGTTTATTGAGATACTGGGCTACAAATCGCATAAAACATAGCTGTATACACATCAAGCATTTCTCAATAGAATAACAAATTACTGAGTATGAATGGTTGTAAGTTTCAGGATGATTAAGACCTGAACCACCTCGCCGATAAAAATAATGGAATCAAGAGACTATATGAGATAAGGAGCAACAGAGAGGGTGAACGGACCTTTTTGTAGGACGTCCCATTTTGAAAACTAAGGTTTCCTACAAAAATGAAAACATAAGGTTAATAACGTGAAACCAAAGCTTCTAACTTTCCAAGAGTTTGTCCAGAGTGTAGCTCCAGTGGTTAATTTTTTCCGCGTTGTCGTTTTCGAGTAAATATACGCGCGCGTTTTCTGCGCTGACGCCTCACTGAGGTCGCACCTTCTCTGCTATTATTCAAAAATTTTGGTATTCGCGTATACTGCTGAGTAACATAAATCACATCATTACTTTTATGTCTTCAGCGCGAGAATATTCTGGCTGGATTTGACTGTTTATCCAGCATCACATCATCGTATACAACTAAATTGTTAACAAACCCATCGAGGTCATCTACGGACGGCGCTTCACCGATATCAGTAATAAATTCAATAACGTCTTCATTTAACAATTTTGCATTTTCGTTAAAATCTTTAAGTACTTCATAACATCGCTGGTCATCAACTGATGGTGCAACTAAATACAATTTACCCCATTTCAACCACCTTATTATCAGATTAAGTAACAGTTGTGTCTTACTAGACCCGGGCGGCCCAATAATTATCATTCGGACAGAATTTGGTAGCGATGGTTGATGTTTAACCGGTTCTCGTTTTTTGTTGCCGAAAAATCAATTACATACATATACTTATAATATGGATTTATATTGTATGAAATGTATGGCGCGTACCCCCATAAGTGAACTAACAACTGTAACTACGAAAAACAAGCGACAAGCACTTATGGGCAAGAGTTAACGATGTGGTACAAAACAATTTAAGTTTATTTCCGCTGGAAAACCAACGGGCAAATCAACAGGCAGAGTTTTTTTTTAAAGGTGGTGATATTGCCGCTTCGCTAACAAAGTTAACAGGAACTCTGTGAGCTAAATACCCAGGAGAAAAACATCTCCCAGGATATAATTATTGTGGTCCTGGTACCAGACTTGATTTCAGGCTTGATAATCAAGATCAGCCAAAACCTGAAGAGTATCAAGTAAACGCTATTGATAATAGAGTGTCATGCTCATGATGTAGCTTATAAAAGCAAAAACCTACAAGATAGACATATTGCAGATGTGAAATTAATTCATGCGCTAACTTCCATAAGCAATAAATCTTTCAAAGAATCATTAGCTGTTTGGTTGGTGAGATCTGCGATGAAATGTAAGCTATCATTAGGAGCTGGGAAGTAATCAACTAATTATTAAAATAATGGAATCGATTTATTATAGCCCAAGAGGCTACTGGAGGTGTAGAGCAGCGATTAGTAAATTCGCTGAAGCAGCACATGTTACACGTGTTGCTGCTGAAAAATGGTTAGCACGACAGGCAATATGGCAATTTTGTTTTATCTACCACCACTTAAACGAATCGAGTATGTACATTTTGATGTCAGCGTGCCAAATGAAGTTCATCAGGCGGATATATTATTTTTACCACACGATACTATTAAAATTGGAAGACGTCGATTAACATACAATTACGCGCTAACTGTCGTTAACGTTGCAAGTAGATTCAAGGAAGCCGAACCATTATCAACTAAAACAGCAACTGAAGTAGCTTCTGCGTTTGAACGAATTTATCAACGTGGTGGTCTTCGATGGCCACAGCTGCTACAAGTTGATCCTGGCAAGGAATTTCAGGTGCAGTATCATCGTTGATGGAAAAACATAACTCTCAAAAATACGACGAGGACATACTGCAATTCATCGTGATCAGGCAAGTGTTGAAGGTTTAATGGAACGCTTGCTATTCGGTTATTTGGATATCAGTATGCGAAGGAAATAATTCAAAAGAATATAAGATTTCGTGAATGGGTTGCAAGATTACCAAGTATGATAGCTGCAATAAATAATGAAATAATTCGAACAACTGCGTTGAAACCTATTAGCGCGATCACAAAAAAATATATCTATACAACGACATGAATTTTCAAAACAACCAGTATTAGGTAATGTGACTAAGATATTTATATGAACCCGGTGAACTTGAAGGTGGTACAAAAGTGCGACTGGTCATATTTGGTGTATTAAAACGCAAACAATGTCCAGCGTGGTAAGATCTACTGGTAGGCCCGCAATCTACAGATTAGATTCAACTGCTCCTGAACGTGGATTTACACGTGAACAATTACAAGTAATTTCCGAGGACACACAATTACCACAGCCATCACTTAATTAGCACCTCTACGACGAGTACACTCAAGATAGGTCAGCATTACATTTTCGCGTCTATGACAAAGACTATTATCTTTTCTAACCAGGATAAATCATCTTGGGTCAATGCTCGAGTATCGTCACAACATCAAAACAGTACAGCTCGCACAATAATTATTTTGCTGTTGTTTCAGTCTCAATATAAATTCAGCATCAAGCTCAAAGTTGTGCTTATTTTTTTTTTGTCAGACTGTTTATAGCTAACTAATTTGTTTCTTATTATATCATTGTCAATAACATCGTTATTACCAGTTGTTTCTGTTAAGTTTGTGATAACTCTCCGCAATTGAGATATTTTTCTAACTCTAGACACAGCGAGATAAACTAAATTTGACCATTCGATACGATCATCGACGATCCAAAATCGAGTATCAGAGATGGTTAACCCCTGAGATGAACATAGTTTCATCGCGTATCCTAACGTCCACGGAGTTTTGTCTGCGCTCAGCGCATTTTCAACAGCATTGGCATCTACTAAAATAATATCATTTAGTACAAGATTATGTTTCTCTGACGATCCTGGTAAATCAACGTCGATATTCTGTCGTCACGTATCAACCGGTCGATAACATAATGGTACGGGTAGATTTGAAATTTTTTATTTATGTAACATGAATAATTGTTGTTGAAGTGTATCACGAACTATCTTTCTACTTGCAACTATCACATCATTTGGTCTCAATAAATTCCAACAATTAACAATAGGAGTTTCTGAAATTACTTCACGCATTATTTAACACTGAAATTTATTCGGCTGTAGTCTGATTAGTTTTTTTACACTCTCTTAATTCTGGATCAAGTGCTCTATGATCATCAGTTATTTCTTCATAATAATCAACAAAATTCCTCAACCATTTATGTGGAGAGATACCAACAAACGGTGGTGGTTGGCCATGATCTCCGCAGATTATTTCAGCATTATTTTTTGTTAATAACCAATCAAGAAATGTTTTTAATGTTTCTAACGACACTGTACATATTTCATCCCAAACGATAATCTTTGGAATTCATTTTTAGCCCATTCCATCAGGAATCTATTTATCTTATCTCCATCGAAAGAATTTATGATAAGTACATGATTTATTATTTCTTTCTGTCATTTCTCTTGCGAGTCTGTGTGTAGGGGTTAAAACGGTTCATATCAAAATTCAGAAATTGTTCAATCACACGAGTTGTTTTACCAGAACATCCTGCTCCATTAAGATAAACTGTTTTAAGTCTAGCTACGGGATGATACACTGACGGTGCTGATGACAATTTTGATATATGATTATTTTTGTAATCAATGTCTTTAATCGAAACGTCGGCTGATTCAGAATAATCGAGTATATTCTTCTGTTTTATTCTCCATTCACCCCATGATGCATAATTACCGATATTTAATTTTTCCAACAATCCTGAATATTTTTTATTGATATAAAACGAATTCGTAACAATTCTGACAGTAAACTTAGAAACTCTATCATCGATAATAAATTCATCGAAATATACGCGAACATTGAAGATCTTAAATGAGTAAACTGTGGTGACTCACCATCAATATAACCCACAATTGTATCTAATTTAGTTCCATTTGGCAAGAAAGTTATTTCTCGACTTATAAACGTATTTTTATTTGTTGTATCGGTAATTATAAAATCTAAATCAGCATCGTCTATAATTAATCTTGTATTATGATCATATGATCCTCCTTGGGTGAATTTACCGATTATTTTACTGCCAAGATCTTTTGTGTTTTTTTTTCGTAATCGGTTAAATCAGGATTTTCATCATCAGAATATTTCTTTTGTTGTGGTGACCAAACTTCTTTCTGTGGACGATATGATATAATTGCTTCACCTATTGTCAGAAATATCAGTATTTTTACATCAAGCATATACCGTAACAATACTATTGGTACCCACATTATTTTCTGAAAATTGTTTGCCAAACTAGGCATAACAAATCGGATGAAGATTTTCGGCAAACTCAAATAACTCAATACAGGCAAATACAGTCAAGTCAAAATCTGGCAATGGTCCATTTATCGATACTCTGGTCATTTCGTGTGTGGGATGACCGAATCTTTTACAATATACAGAACACTCTCCCATACCAAGAAAACTTCCGGGATAACATGCAACCATATCAACCGAGATAACATCTTTATGATTGTATTTAGTATTCCATAATCCACCGTGACCATATTCGACACAGATCGATATTATATCATTGAGAAAATCAAACAAAGTTTTTTTCCACGAATTTTTCTCTCTCGCAAAATGAGCAGCAGCTGACGGTACAGTAAAACAATTACTCAGTAATTGTTCAGTATCATAGGTATATTTCAACGCAGTATTTTTCATTTTTTCGTGGAGAGATTCTGTGCGATAATTTCCATCATCAGAACTTTGAAACAACCACACGGATACAGGATCGTTCTTATTTATTTCGTTAATAAAATCAAACATATCACCGTGGTAAAATTTAACAGTTCGATTTTGTGGAAATATTGTTACCGCATTAGTCCACGCATGCGCATGATGATCAATAATTTCGATCGAAGCTCCTTTTGATTTATACTTTGATTCATATAAAATCTTTTCGGTTCTCGTTTTTACTTTTATTGGCAATTTTAGTTTCTTTCCTAGCTCAGCGACATATTTTACAGACGCTCCGGTATCTTTAACTATTTATCCCCATTCGTTTATTATTTTAAGTCTTTTATCCGTTAGACCGTTTCGACGAGTCGAAACGAGTCGAAACGGTAAAATGCTCCGTTACACGTTCGGCTACACAATTTGATTTTGAAAATTTCATTGGTTTCAGATTATTAACGCTGGGTTTATCATTTATGGGATAAATTCCATAAATAATTGCTGTTATAGGATACGCTATTTGATAATAGGGCTTGTCGATACCAGTCAACATTCCTGGTTTAGAATTTTTACTCAGTATGGCAATTTTTTTCATTATGAAGGACAGGGTCACATTTGTCACGGATGATATAATTCTCTGTTTCTGCTAATGCAACAAATTTTATTTTAAAATTATATTTTCGATTGTCGAGATAATTAATGATCGTTGTCGCTCGTTTGTAGTTCATCGTAGCATCAACACCTTTGTCACTGAGTATGATTTTGAAAGTTGACCATACATGAGATGCGTTATCTTTGCAAAATTCTTTCTTGGCGTCATAAATTTTATTAAGCAAATTTTTATTGTTCGCATCAACCAGAGCTTTTATCGGTAGGTCAGGGGATATTCCGTCAAGATTAAATTTATCATTTAAAGGTTTATATATATATATATATATAATGATTCAAGCAAAGGACAAATGCAAGTGGTTAATGATGGGTTCTTTGACTCCTTGTAACAAAAGCTGCGTAAGCGAATTCTGAGGAGATCATTTTTGCAAAGCGTTCGTAATGGAAGTCTAGGACCAAAACCGTGTTTACGATGTGTTGTTGGAGTGAGAATAAACATGTAGTTGCGTGTGCAATGTGTTGGTAAAAAATACAGAGAACTGAAAAGATATAATGATTAAAAAATAATGACAGTGACAGAGTTATACAAAGAGTAGAAGACTATCTGATAAGATTCTCAGAGTAATGATTTAGACAAATAATGAATTAAACAAATATTATATATAAATGAGCCAAATGTTTGATAACCCCCACCCAAGGCAAGACTTTGTAAAGCATCCTATTATAACGAATTATGAAACATCTCGTGATGGTGTAATCAGAAACCGTCGAATAAAAAGACATTTAGTCGGCGATGTTAATAATTTTGGTTATCTAAGATTTACTGTTGGGAAGAAAAAGTATTTCTGCCATAAATTTATATTCGAGTGTTTCAATGGAGTACTCGAAGATGGTCTTGTGATAGATCATATTGACTCAAATCCCCAAAAGAACTCTATACAATTTTCAAGCTGTCACACAAAGTCAAAATTGTAAATCCGGTAATGCTGGCGAATATTCAAAAATTGCAAGATCGGTTAAGTCTACAAATGCAGTGACTGGCGAAGAAATAATATTTCAATCAATGAATGCATCTGCCAAATATTTCGATAGTGTACCAAATTCGGTTCAACGTGTTGCAGATAAAATATATAAATCTGCTCTCTCTAAGAAATATAAACAAAAAATTATTTTCCGTTATTGTTAAGAGAGATAACTGTCAAGCCAAGCTATCTCCTTTAGAGTAATTAAGTAGTTACCTCGATTATATTTACTAACTCTTTATTTTAATTTTTTGTTGGTGTTATCATTCAGTAAATTATGATACAACAGTTATTTTATTATTCTGAGACTTTCTGTATAAAAACCCCATTTATTTACTACCACTCTTTTCCTTCTTATGAAGCAAAGGAGATAATTTTGTAGTATACGTTCTGTCCGTAGATTGCAATTCATTTTGTCCTGATAATTAAATAACCATCTTTGTCCTAATTAAGATCAGTGAAGTAACATAATTGTTTAAGAGCTCAGATTAGTAGAAGGATAAATTCTAGTTTGTAACTTACAAACGAAATGACGAGGTGCATGTAAATACAACATGTATTTTTAGATCTATTACACAGGAAAATAAATTTTTCAAATCTGACTTTCTCAAGGCAGAAATATATGTGTCTATAAATATATATATATATATATTTTTTACAGTTTTGGAAAATAGAAAATAACTCTCGCAGTAATTTTACTCAATACTGTAGAATCGGTAACTTTGTAATAATTTCTGAAACTTATATTTATAAGACTGGAATGTGGCGCAATGCAAATGTGGTTGATTCTCATCTTGGTGGTCAGGGTTCGATTCTCGTGACCGGCATACTGTCGATGGTACCGGTTACAACGGTTTTTCTGTATAAGAATGGGGGCGCCATCCCGTCTACACCCCTCACCACATAAAACAAATATTGGGTTTCTCTTCAAGAGTCTCTCTCCAATTAAAAAAAGACGTCACTCAACTTGGTGAGTGCCGTTTAGCACTATGCCCGGAGTTTGTTATTGGGGGAGGGGTGTGTGTATGAATTTGTAGCGCCCCCAAAAATGAACAGTAACAATGATGAGCTCTCAATCTCATTTAAGGGTATACAATAAGGACATTCAGAAAGAATGTGCCGGGAACAAAAAGGCTCATGAAAGATGCCCCATGCAGCATTTGAAAGAATGTCGGGCCATAAGAAAGGCCTTGTAGGAAGGCATCTTTATGGAACGGCGTCATCATGTTGATGAAGGATACCAATTGCAATGATAACCACTCATCATTGCTTCTGTTTATTTTTTGCTAAAAATATAATTTAAATATATCTTATTTTTATATATAATAAAAATGAATTTTGAAAATATTAATGATATTATTTCTGCAATAAAAAAATTAGTAAAAAGACGACATAAAAATTCTACTTTATCCGGAGAAAATTATTTCTGATTTTGAATCACGTAAATTAGAAGATAAATATACACTACCAGCTGAATATAAGCTCACGAAAATTATACAGCAGGCGATGTTCAAATCTTTGGCTAGTGTAAAAGATACGCAAGTTAACAAATTCGTATTCCTCTCAAGCTTGATAGAAGAAAATTAGATCAAAATTAACTCACGAATACGAAACGAAAAAATTATCGACACGCCCGCGAGACAGTTAAGAAAGATTATGTCAGATCGTGAAAGCGAAAGTATTAAGGAGAATTTTGATATTGAAAGTATAATTGACAGCGTCACCGATGAAAGTGAAAGTTAATTCTACCGAGAATCAATAAAAAATAATATTTTGTTGTAATATATATATATATATATATATATATATATATATATATATATATATATATATATATATATATATATATATATATATATATATATATATATATATAATACCAAATTACTCAGAATTAGACAATATTTTTCTAAGTTGATTGAGTTTAATACAGGAATGTACATAATTCAAAATCTGATCTCTATCGGAAGTGATCATTGTAATATGTTCTCGGCGTAGCTGGTTTAATTGTTCCTGCGCCAATAAAAAGTCTTCGTTGCCGTTTTCATCAATAACCACACTAACACTAAATTATCTGTGTTGACTGATGGTGTTTTCAAGTACCTCCCCTTGTCGTGTATGAAAACTCTCACATGCTGGTACATTATATAATATACCTCCTGATTTAATTAATTGTAAAACACTCTACATGATCAAAAATCTACGGACAATATTTTTGTGTTCCGAATTTTTTTTTCATGAATTTAGTCAAAATTCATCGTTTTTTTCACTCATTTTAGTCGATTTTGTAAAGAAAAACGTTGAGGTTGAAAATTGTTAAGATTTCACGTATAGATTAATATTTAAAAATTCTCCACGTAGGTCAATTAAATGTCCACTCTAGTTAGTTAATTTGAAATGTATACGCAATAATAAATTATTATGACATCTTAGATAAACCGGATTGATCGGTTCTTGTACAATAAAATATCCAGGCGGTACTTGCAGTGTAAATGTGTATAAAATATACTATTGCTGAGCTTGATTTGATTTTTCGAGATCTATTTGATAGATGCCATCAATTGTATCGCAAACAAGATTGACTGCTATTGTTGAAGTTACATTAACGATTCCTGGTGAAATATGACGCCCGCCACCATATGGATTATTGTTATGTCTGAGAATACCTTCTGGTGGGGTTATTTTTCTCCATTATTCGACGGTTTGAGGAAAGTTTTCATTAATAATATCGTTAAGTGATTTCTTCAGCTCATCAGGGGCAAATTCTGTGCTATAAATATTGCTAATTGTTTTTCTGTCATTGCGTGGTGTCTTAGAAATAGCTGTTTAAATGTTGTTACGTCGGGGTATGGAGAAATATGATGTATTGCATGATCACCCCATTCAAAAACATTTACAACGATCTGTTTATTGATAAACTCGAGGTCTGATGCAACCTGGTTTAGATGTTTTATTGACTCAATGATCTGTTGCTTTATATTATCGTTGCAATGTTGTGCGATACTAGAAAATAAATTTTGTAGTTTATTACTTACTTGTTTATGTTCAGACTTAATGACGTCGGAAAATGATTTGATTTTGTTTTCGTCGATGAAAAATTGATTATCCTCGTCAACATTGTGTAAATCGTTTATGTTTAATAATCTAGGATGTCTTGTGTCATCAGGACCAGTGATATAATCTTATATATGTATTATGTTCCATGGATGAGTTTTGCGATACTCTGGATCCTTTAAGAACATTTTCTTATCTGTGATATAATCAATAAGTTTTGGTTCTAGTGGTCTATGATATTCTGGTTGAATTTCAGGCCATTCTAACACTAATCTGACCGACGATTGATAAATATCTACGACATAACCTGGAGAATATATTTCAATTGCAGCTGATAAAGTTGGTTCGTGCACTGTTATAGTCACTTATGCTTCTCTTACGGTTGCAGATTTGATTCTGCGCTGAAATTCATCATTGATTTGTTCAATCTAATAACTGCCCGTGGGTATGCCGACAACATTCCAGTCAGGAGTTCCATCTGGTTTATTTTTATTTGCAAATAAAAGTGCATTATTCGCCTGTAATCCACCAAATGATTTTGATCTGATATTTGGCCAACTATGGTATACTCGTAAGTATGCTAGTGCGATTTCATTTGCGCGAATTGAAGCTGGAAAGTTAACATTAAGTTCAGGATTGTTTGAGCTCATTGATATCATTGTTTTTTGTGTTTTGTTGGAGCTGTATTATTTACAATATGTTACAGTAGCTCTCAGTGGAATTGACATTATTATTTAAATCCCGAATTTCTAAATTCATCGCAGTTATTGCTTCATTGTAAATTATAATCGTCTCCGTGAACTCAAAATCTGATATTTTTTCATTACTAAGACTTGTTGATAATAACGAGGATAATTTGGAGTATGCTAACGTCGCTGCATGTAATTTTACTATATAATCCTGTAATTTTGTGTTTGTGCAAGTGCATATATTTTTGTAATGATATTAAGAATACCGGCAATCGTTGTCACGGCTGAAACACAGATTGTTACAACTACTGGTGGCATCATTGTTATTGTTGACAATAATACGCCGGATCTAGCAATAACACTAGACGCTGAATAAACAATTATGTCAACGATAACTACACGTCTGCGATATTTCGTTACTTGTATCGTATACCCATCAACGATATTCTTTAATTTTGTTTGCCATTCACGTGCTTGATTGTATCTATAATGCTTTGCTGCAACATCACGTTGAACGTTGATCGGAATACTCATTATATTTTAATTAGGTGGTAATTTAGCTACTAATTCAAGACCAGTAATAAATCAAGCCGAGTATTTTCTTCTTCGGGTTCCACAGTAATGTTACCTCATCGTTTTGATCTAACATCACTAACATAGATCCAGGAGGTACAGTTAGTGGACAACACCCTGAAATCGTGGTAGATATTATAAATGATACAACACCGAGTACTGAGAGTCTGCATACACCGGTAACCTCTGCGCGATGTTTAATAGTTTTATTTTATTGAGTGGTGACCATAATGCCTGGTCAGACGCTACTGTATATATTGCGTTGGTAATCTGCTTGTGGGGAATTTTAATCAGTTCAATTTTTTAACGATATCAGGATTTCCACTTATAAACATCTTCCAGTCTTTTTCTAATCAGTTCAATATCCGACATAACTGTCTTAATATCGCCAAGTTTTGTGTTAATATGAACGAGCTTTACGTCAGCAGTAAACGGGTTTCCATAGATTTCCTCTGAGGTTTCATTAATTTTTCTAAACATTTCTACGAAGATTTGTAAACATATTTACGCGAACGTCGTACTCAGCTCGCAGCGTGGATAATTTAGTGTCTACGTTGTTCACGATTTTTGTGTTGCAGCATCCTCATCAGATGTTGGATCTCTTAAAACAACTATCTTATTTCCATTCATGCTGAGTTCACCTGTCATTGTATCACCGGTAGATCGTAAACGATTAGCAACGTTTTTTGTGATTTCATCTCTAATAGTTGCGATTGATATACTTGAGTCTCTGATTTTACCGTCATTGGTAAATACTGGAATATTATCCGTAGTAGCACCAAGAACTCTACGAACTATGTCATTCCATTTGATAGTACTCGTCTTTAAAACACCGTATTTATCCTGAAAAACAACAACTTCATCTAGGTCAACTCCAGAGAGGTTCATAATATCAGCGAGTTCATCTTTTGTCGCGTAATTTGGCAAATTTATTTCGTCGAATTTTGTTTAACTCTTAGTATCATCGCTGCGGTATCTTCCGTAAATATCTACCATTATTCGTAATAACGTCCACTTGTATAATTGTGCACGACTTTGTGAGGTGGTAATTTTGATTTTGAAATAACATCGAGTACAGCAATTGCTTCGCGACCACATATCGGTGGATCCGTTAGTGTTTGTGTTGGTAATGTTGAATACCAAACCTGGATTTTGTCTGGTGTGACATAGTTGATAAATTCCTGCGGTGGAGCCAACCCATACGAATCGAAATAAACAATTCAACGTGGATCAATCGCAAATGTAACCCAATGAGTTCCTGCACCTTTACTATTATCAAAATTAATAATACCCGTCTCTGTGCTGTTTGGTTTATGTTGTAACTTATCGTGCATAAAAACACCTCTAAAAATGTTTGTATTTAATTTTTTCCAGCATCAAGTAAATCAAAATTTGACATAGGTGTTAACGACGTGTTCCTGAAGTCTCAGACCCTTTCCGTATCGATAGGGAGCTCCTGGAAGACTCAGACCTTTTCCTGTTGCTCTTTTTAATGCCATTCTAGCAGCGGTTCCAACAGCACCTAACGCGTCCGCTTTTGCAACGGCTGGAGCTTCAGCAGCTATCAATGCTGGTATCGCCGCGAGAAGTGGAAATATACCGCCGGTCTTAGCAGTATCTTTGATGGCTCCGGCGGAAAGTTCAAGTCGTAATCCAGTTTTGGTTATTGTGGTTCCGGATTTTTTTTTTACTGATGCTGATTGTAGTTTTTTAATCTGACCAGGAGTCAGACTGACACTAACATGATGATATAATGACATTCATGATTATACTCGTATTTTTAAATCACCGCGCGATTACATATTTTCTACTACTGTATCAATAACTCTCATTTGGCCACCAACACCTTCAAGTAGCATTGATTTGTCGCTGAGTATAACCGCAATTGCTCTGTAATTAACACCACCTGGATTCAAGTTAGCTCTGAAGTGTACATCAACGACATATTGCCTAAATAAATCTAAATGTTCCAATGAAAAATAATAGATCGGATACAATGTTGTAAAATCCAGCTGAGATATCTGCAACCCAGTGTCTACATTTTGATCACGTCCCATATACGACGACAATTGATGATACGCGCGCGCAACACAATTGTGTTCAAAATTTAAGATTATGCAGATGGTTCTTGGTGTCCTTTTATTCGTAAAGAAACCTCACTGACTCCAAGGTTGTCAAATATCATGTGAGTCTGTTCTTGATTATCCAGCCGATTAACATTTTGCAGCGCAATAAAAAATATGTCTCGTTGTAGAAACACCCTGCTAAGTTGCTATTTGCCATGTAAATAACCCGGCAACATTGCTCTGAATGCTATCTGTGGTCATTGCAAACCATGACAATAACGACTTACCACCTGTGTTCATAAAAGAAAGTAATCGCTGTTCTTCAGCCATCGATGGAGTCATCACTGGCATCTATAGTGAGAGTTTAAACAGTATTACTTAACCACCAGCAGCAACAGCAGCTGATCGCCAAATAGTATCATTATCACTACCCTTTCTCACAAACGCAACTGTGTGTTTCGCTCCAAAGATAACTTTTCTGACATTTCTGCTAGTCGTGGGTCCGTCGCACTATTTCGTGGTACTTGTACTTGAAGCAATTGCCTGTAATTAGGATGATTAGTGTTGTCTTTGGTAAACATCATCGACGGGCCAATTGATCTTGTATAATCGTCGGAGTATCTTGCTAACCTTACTATTCTTGCGGCAACGTCGACGTCCTTTTGAATTGTATCGATGTTTTTTTTTCCATCAGTCATATATGTGGTGCTATCAAATAATTCATAATACCATTATTAACAAAACCAATTATAGCCTCAGTCAAGTAGGCTGTATTGAGAGGAACATCTGTTACAAGCTCACCTTCTACTTCAGTAAATGCCTCGGCGGGTAGAAAATATCTGCTTGTATTATGGACTTGCAACTCAATACTTGGGTACACGTGCGTCGGAAGAATAATACTGATAATCGCGTGCGGATTCATCTTTGTGAACTGGTTCATCCATATCGAATGTTGTGTCGGATATACGTTTGAACATCTTATTATATTGCCCATTTTCCAAATGGTTATCGCCTTGACCTACCAAGGACACGAAGACCACTTCCTGAAATAAAACTTGTGTTTAATTTTTCCTCTTTCGGTAAAATTTCTCCTTGATTTTTCAAGGCTGCTAGTTTTTTATTTGCGGCTTGATTTATTATTTTACTGACATCCGCGGGCATAACTTCGGTGCTTGGTAATTTTACCGGTTGCTGTGGTCGGACCGCCTGAGGTCTGCGTATTAATCGCGATAGTTTTTCTTTGATTGCCAAGAATGCTTTACCAGCAACGTTGCCGATTGCACCAGAAGCTTTTTCACGAATAATGTCAGTAGCTTTCATTATTAGTTGTTTTGCGATCGGTGCTGCTTTTAGGACCATCCTTCTGAATAACCCCTGAACAACATTACCGATTCCATCTTCGTAAAATGCTTTATAAACGGGTAATCATGAATTTACTACTCTGACCATTACGGGTCTACGCTGAGGACTGTGTATGATCATCTTATTTATTATTCATTTATCGAATCACTGTGATAGTCATCAACGACTTCATCAATGAGCTCTAGGTAATATACATGATACCGCCTGTAAACAATCGTTGACAAATATCAGCTGCTTCATTAATAATTTCCGAAGAATTATTTCCAGAACGTTTCCCTCATATGAGAACTTCTAGTCGTTGTACGTCATCGAGAATATTGTTAGGACAAGTAACAAGACCACTTCCTCGTGTAGTAATACCGCTTCCATTAGCACCTGTATCAGGTACATCGTTAAACTCTTCTTCTTGTTGTCGCTGAATTTTTTTGTTTGTTTTTGCTCTTCTTGTTTGGTTTTTTTTATTTGTTTCTGTTCTCGTTCTTTTTCTTTCTGTTCTCGTTCTTTTTGTTGCATTTCATCATAAGCTTACTCCGCTTAAATACGTTTTATAAAACAAGTCTTGTTTATATCACTAGGGATTTTTAGTAAAATATTTCTTATTTCTTGTATACCGCCTTCAGTAAATTTCTCCATAAAACCATTTCCTTTTTTCCCCGTTTTTGTTTCTTCACCAACAACACCTTCAAGTATTTCTTCATCGACGGGTGGAGGTTGACCGGCAGCTATCTCAGCTGCAAGTTTTTGTAGAATCTCTTCTGTTTTCTTAGTTCTTTATGCTATTTTTCCAGTTGCTTTAGCCGCTTGCTCTAACGGGAGAAGAACTGGTTTAAATAACTGTTCTGCACTTTCTGCAAATTCAACTTGAGATACCTGTCGCATTTGTAGCTTTTCTTTAACAAAATCACGGACTGGAATCTATGTTTTAATTGCTTCTAGTCGTTCTCGATCTAATCTAGCTGCATGAGACTCAAGCACTGGTGCCATTATTGATATAACAATGATTTAATTATAAAAGCAGAGAAGGTGTGACCTCATTGAGGCGTCAGTGCAGAAAACGCCCCCGTATATTTACTCGAAACGACAACGCGAAAAACGTAACCCTCTGAGCTACACTCTGGGGAAACTTTTGGAAAGTTAGAAGCTTTGGTTTCATTTATTAACCTTATGTTTTCATTTTTGTAGGAAACCTTAGTTTTCAAAATGGGACGTCCTACGAAAAGGTTTGTTTACCCTCTCTGCTGCTGATAAGGAGAAATTACTTAACGGAAAATATGTGTATCAAAGGAAACATGCCTAGCGATGCATGTATTAACGACGCGAGAGTTACTGGAAGAAACAGTAACCTAAGCAGTCAAATCCAGCCTTAACGTATTTCTCTAAACTTACTACAACGAATTTCTTTATCAAAATTAAATTCTTCACAGATAAGACACGCACAATTAAGAAAGAACAAGAGAAACAGTATTTCAAATAGAAGGAACCTGAACTTTGGATCACATACTGGTAAATAGGGATGATTGAAAAGTATATGCCCAGTTACAAGATTCAATTGATTTAAAAGGCTAAATTAACCATATAATTCTTATACATTTTGACAGCAATTACTTGATAAATAGGATGGTGACGATACACTCGTTTAGGTTCACGATGTCTGTTTTCTTAACCAACTACTGAAAAGCCCTTATCTTGTCCTGCTAAGTTTTCAAGAACAGTTCTTCGACTGCAGGTGACACCTTTATTGTACAACCTTCCTGGCATGCGTTAGTGTAAAAAGCAATACATTCATGATACCATTGACGAATACTAGAAGCAAATGTCGACAAAACCATGCACGACTAGTCTGCCTTTGTCTGATATATATTCCCACTAGTAGCCACATTCCGAAATTATAATATTTTGGTATATTGTATTGATATTGGAATAAACATAATTGTATTCACGTGAACGGCTTCATATACCCAACTCAATGTTTAAACATTTCAATTAACAGTTGTTTTTTTTGTTACTCTTTCACAGACCAATTATGGATTGCAAGTGATACCATTGCTGGTCAAAAGGACACAAACTATTATAGGGATATTCACTTCTAACAATATTTACCAGCTATATATGACTGTTCACTCTGGGAGGTAATGCTAAGCAGATCTCCTCCATCTTGCTGGCACTGCATGCGAGCAACATGCCAAGTGACATGTAACTCATTAATCTGGTAGCAGAATTCTTCAAATACACTGGTTTCCCACAGGTAGCCACAACGAGAATCCCAGGCCATTGCTACAAACAAGCAGTATTATTTATTCAACATTAATACAACGGATTTGCCTAGAGTAACAACATGGAAATAAAGCTTTGCCTTTATCGATTAGACTGTGGCAACAAAATGCGTTAGAAACAAGAAGTGGAACAATGTTCATGTTTTATTCTTCAGATTCAATAGGGTCTTTCTTCCTTTATCAACCATGTAAAAAAAGAATAAATACGATAAGTCCTCTGCAACGGGTAAGAAGCGTATCATTCACAACAGCGTTCAAATAACGAAGCCGACTGATGATGAAGGCAATTTAATTAGTCCTTGCAGACTTTATATTCTAATACTTTTTAGTATAACTTTCCTTTTACAAGCTTTCAATGTTTAACAAACGCGTGTGCTGTGTATAAAGTAATGTTTTTCGATTGAACGCTAAACGAACTATAATAATATCTTATAAAAATGCTGCCATCGAAGCCATTCATGGAAGTTTAATGTTTGATGGCGAGATCTATTTAACAAGTACTTAAAAATGTTCAACTGTACCTATGCGACCCCAAGTTTGAAAAGACGGAAATTATTATTTTATTTTATAGTCTGTTTAGCAGGATAAAACGAAATGGGAGACGGGGAAATATTTACAAAGTTAAAATACCCAATCACCTTCCAAAAATTATGTAATCGACCAGACTATCAACAAAGATCTGTTTGAATGCTATCGATACCATAAATTGGTCATAGCTTTAAAAAAAAATGGAATGATTGTTTCTCGCTAGAGCAAAACATATTGTTCTTTATTGAATTGACTTTATTACGTACTTGTTGTGGTTACTGAGCTGGTAGTCATGACTTTCTCTTCTGTCGTCGTTGCGATGGTTGTTAACCTATCAGTCGTATTTGTTTTTGGTAAAGTTGTTGGGACTGGCACTGACAGGAAAGAAAGCACGCAAAGTCAGTCATTTGAACTTGACTTTCTAAATGTGAAAAGACCATATTAACAGCTTATATACAATTATTTAAACGGACAGACATAATAATTGATATAAACTATTATTAAAATATACCGGCAATGAAAGAAGGTCTAAACAATATATAGGTTTTTTTCAGCTGGACAGTTTATCATTAATGTAGCTATTGTGTAATAACCAAGCCTTATAAACAATATATTTCAAGATAATATGAAACAGTGTATCCGTCCACAGGTCTATACCTCTTTGTCCCCCTAAATTGGGGAAAACTTGCTTAAATCGAGAATTTATTTGTATCTTTGGCATCTGAGTGCAAGATAAATTTTGTGCAGTTTCACCCCAACCCAAATCACATAACATTACGAATCTCTAGGGTCAAGTACATATGCAAATATGTTTGAAAAATTTGGATAAAAGTATTTTATTAATATAATAAAGGAATTATGATCTTGAGGAAATCTGTACATATTCACAAGCACAAATGACACGTTCGTATGTAGCAGATTTCGAGTTCGGATTCCTGGTCAGTGTACAGTGCCATATGATCAAAAGCCAAACAGAGGCCATACAATGACACATTTCGATTCGAGACACGCAAAATACGCAAAATAGGGATCGTTTTGATGAATGCTATGACAGCTACTCAAGGGTAAGTTTAGAATGCAACGCAATTTGGACGTAATTCACTGACAAAAATAACTGCACCATGATCCCAATGTAATGCTGTACATCGTGTGATGTGGCTTCAGTTAGAGATTCATGCTAATAACACGTCATAGAGGAGTAATTCAAGTAAATGATTAATGACATTAACATTGCTGATTATGTTGACTTCGAGATTTTAAGACAATTTATTAATCTCAACAGCACGATGAAGAGCTTTTTCAATGATGTTGATACGTTTGAGTGGAAATTAAGGGATGGTGTCAAAATGTGCAGGTACTCGACCGAATTTATTAGAGTCACTGAACTTCAATAGTATATAGCAAGCATCCGCTTTAATGTGTATATGTGTTGACTGAATTTACAGTTGACAAATGAATTATACTGTGTGGTTAGGGGCTGGGGGCGACAGATGAAAATTTAGGTCCAATAAGGCAACAACAATTCATCTTCACTAACCGGCAATAATTTATTGTTACTTGGTGAGATCGTAATTGTCACGTGATGTATTCTAATCAATTATAGTAAATCAGTAATAGTTCCCGATTGAAGAAAGAAAAACCGATTTATAAGCTCTACAAATATATTATGAATATGTAATATGACTTAAATCCAACAGGGAAGTTCAATAATTCAATAACAAAAATAATTTAGATTTTTACCTGACTTTTGGCAGACGTACGGGTATTTCGAGCTACATGGTGAGTCATTCCAGCGTCCATCTTTTGATGATCCTCCAACGCGGATGGCGGCGCAATCTTCTTTTCCACCCCAATTGTTAGGTTCATCTGAGAAAAGATTTTTCCATCTTGAGAAAACCAAGAGCTTGAAAATGGCATGTTTTCTTACATTATTTCGAAAATTGAAGGGAGAAATATATATATATATATATATATATATATATATATATATATATATATATATATATATATATATATATATATATATATATAAAGAAACCTATAGGTGGAATTTTAATCTATACAATGACTTTTATGTTGTATGTATCTATGCTGAGTACCAATATAAAGGTAAATCTATATACCTGAAGCTTTAACTGTATTTCATGTTTTGAATCTCTTTACGGTTTAGAGTTTTAAAGAGGCTACTTAAAACAGAAAAATTGCTAAAAAAATAACAAATTGTCAGTTATAATGTAAATATATTCCGTTGAAAAACTTGAATGAGTCTACGTTTATGAGGAAAATGTTCATTGACAAGGATTAGAGACTCTTTAAAGACACCATATTAATCTTTAAAGACACCACATTAATCTTTAAAGACACCACATTAATCTTTAATGATAAATCTGTGTAATCATAATTTGGTGACAAACTGGTATAAACCAGTGATATACATTAAGAAGCGTTACCATTACTTGAACAAATTTCAATAAAAGTTTCAGAAATGCAAATTAAATAGCAATGTGATATATATATATATATATATATATATATATATATATATATATATATATATATATATATATATATATATATATATATATATATATATATATCAAAGCTGTTATATGCTAGTGGAGTTTTGCCTACCTGGGCCCCAGTCTGTGTATGTTAGTAGTGAGCTATCAACACCCTCCCATTTGTTCTCTGTGGTTGTGTCAGATGCTCCAATCCATAACCCGAGAGAATCAGTGATTCCATGGACTTTATCTGAAAAAAACAGATATTTAGGATCGAACTCTCTACCAGGGTATTTATAATATAAAGAGTCGATTTTACCGTAACAGGTTCAATGCTTTTTTATGAACTGCTCACCATTAGTCTTTTACAAACAGTGCAGCCAGCGAATAAAAACGGAAGAAAAGTTGTCGTGCTGAAGGGAACAGTTTGGCTCAAATGTCTGAAATATACAGCCAACAGCCTGGCACGATTTTCAGATGTTACCGGTAATATTATCTATCAGAAATAATTATAGAGTAAAAGCCATGTTTCAAAGGCAATATAAATTAAAACATATTCTTGGAAATCTAATGCAATTTATTTGCGCTCGGTTAGATCAGGCATTTTAGTCAGTACGTTTAAGATTGTAATCCCGACAATCATAGGCAATCAGTGTACTGTCTTTCAGCTAGGGCTTATCTGCTAGTTCACAGTATAATGAACAATTATGGAAATAGTTTTTTATACTGAGGACTACTGCACAATTACTGTCCAGGTAAAGCTAACGATGGCAATGCATGCATGAGCAGTTATACAAATTTGTACTGGACGAATCTTAAACTGTATAATGGAGTCAATTTATATCCAAATGTATAACATAACATATCAGTGTTTACATTCATAATCATTGTATACAATTATTAATAAATACGATGTCAAGTATGTTATTAATTTTAAATGTAATTTAACGCTAATAATTTTACTTCATTTACTTCATGCATTTGAAAAATGCATGAACTAACATGTTAACTATTTTATATTATATAAAATTGATTATATTCATATAAGCAACTAAACTCTTGTTATTTCTATTGTGTATACAGTGTTTCGTGTGGTATCTTCTTTTGCACCAACCGTACGTAGAGAAATAGACTAAAAATACGTTGCATCTCAACAGACATGACATGACATGATACAATAACACTCATCTCATATCAACAGACATGACATGACATGATACAATAACACTCATCTCATATCAACAGACATCGCGTGACATGATGGAATAACACTCATCGCAATCACAGAAAATACGTGATACAGTAACACTCATAGCATATCAACAGGTATGGCATGAGATACAATACTATTCATCACATATCAACATAAATGACATGGCATGGTGCAGTAACACTAATCGCATATCAACAGACGTAACATGATATGCTGTTGCATATCAACAGACCCCTCATGATATGATACAATATCACTCATCCCATATCAACAGACATGACATGACACGATACAATGACACTCACCGCATATAGACAGAAATGACATGACACAATAACATTCATCGAATATCAACAAATATGACATTATGCAATAACACTCATCGTATAGCAGCAGACATGACACGATACGGTTGAATAACTAGTGAACAAAATGCCTACCAGGTATTTATAGACACACTTCATCAGTAACTATAAATTGTACAATAATATAAATCTTCATGGATGTGATGTGATTTGGATTTTTAACGTAACTTTAACAAATTTTCAGTCATATCGCTACGATGTCTGCAATGTGGCAGTTTATAGTGATGTCTAGCACTGGGGCATCATGCCACAGACATGTAGCCTGATGTCCCACCCAGTCACATTATCCTGACACCAGGACGACCAGTCCTAACACTAACCTCTTAATGCTGAGCGCCAAGCGAGGCAGCTGTTAGTACCATTTTTGTAAGTCTTTGGTATGACTCGGCCTGGGATCGAACCCACGACCTCCCGCATCCGAGGTGGACGCTCTAACCACTAGGCCACCGGAGCGGTTCAATCTTCATAGAGACATAAGTATTGTTATGTTAGGTCCTATAAAGAAAATAAGATAAAAAAAGATTGATTTAGTTTACCGAGTCATAGCCGTTTGAAAAGTGTTGACTAATTCCTTGGCAATATATCGTTCCCTCGGAGAAATTTATCTTTACTTTTGTAAAGGAATTATAATTTAACAAAGAGAACAAATGAGACAAATCTCATCTTTATACAGTTTTTCCAATGATGAATAACACCTTGTTGACTGGGATCAATCGTGTTTATTTTAGATAATTAGATAGAAATATAGATATATAAAGATATACGCATTTATGCATTTCTGTTAAAACGACATTTGGAAATTTTCTAATTCTCTGGACAAGTTCATTTCAAGCAAATATTCTTCAGTGATTCCTTCACCGAGAAGGAAAGATCAATTTATTTATCTCTCTGTGCATTAGTATGTTTATAGAAAAATTGATATATTTTGTTTTTCAGAATAACTATAATTTTAGTTGTCCGCTGTCAATAAATCATGTAATTAATTTGATTTAATATTTATCCAGTCATGCTATAATTGAATACGATAGTGGTAAAGGAATGTACATGTATACTATGTTAGATGTGGAATTATTGTCCTAGAAACAAATCATGAAAGGTTAGAAATGACATAGAAATAGAGTGAGAGAATAAACATAAGAATAAACAAGATAGCAAATTTAATAACGTCAGAAACTTAAATAATAGATGAAGGCACAAACAGGTGAGAATTAATAAATAAATTAATAAGATGATAAATACATAAAGATTGCAAAAATGTAAACTTTACTCGTTTTAACAAAGATGAATATTGCTACTAATTCTACCACTACCACTGCTACTAATGTTTTTAGCCGATGATATTCTTTCATATTGTCCTCAGAGCAAAGGAGTGAACATACACGTATATAAGAATTCATACCAAAGTAAACTATCTTGAAGTATTAAAATACAGTAGACATACAATGTCTGCCATTCCAATCTTCCTATTAGTGTCAGTTTCATTTTGTCAATGTGTCTTTAATTTGAATTTATCGTGGTGTCATCCGCATGCACATCAGGATTAGAAGTATTTGCAAATAGTGCAAGGTCTTTCGCAATATAATGTGGTATTAAATATATACTGCCTGAGATTAACATTTTCTGAGAAAGATCAGTGTAACACTGGACCCATTTTAGACTCATGGTTGACATGTTCAGAGATATTAATTTGCACGTAAACGTTTAATTGTCAACAAGATCAAAGGGTTTTTAAGATCGATAATGACATTACTTATCATACCATTAATTATCGATACTCTTTGTCTACTTACAAAATAGGTTAAGATCTGATTGGCATTAACATTTCTTTCGCTAATACCCGATTAAGCATCATTCAAACTTCCATATGTAGATAATAACTATATAAATGATCTGAAGAGATTTTTTTTTCAGTGACATCAGATAAGTGGGTAATGCAGGAATAAGCTAGAAGCTGTATTGAATATGTTTGCCACTCCAATTATCAACTGTACTAATTGTATTCACTTTAAACAGATGTGAAAAAATCCCCGACATTATTGGAAAGGTTGATTATGTGGGCAATGAGCGCTGATAATACTCATAATTACAGATTCAAAGAATCTTCAGTCCAGTGACATCTGTGGCATTCATTTATAGAGTTTGTCATTATACTCTATTACATCGATTATGCCTATGTGAGATATGTTTAAAGGAGTTTCGTTCCATATTCTTTCTCTATATTTGCACAATTGCTATTCTTGACCTTTGCAAAGTTTAAAGTAGCACAATGCACTACGGTCATTTGCAAAGAACTGCATTAATTATAGGCTTGCGGAAAGCACAACATATAAAATAATAAAAATACATCATGTTCATTTTGACATCTGTTGTCAGATAAACTAACTGGGGTGCCTTTTCATTCAGACTATAAATAAATGAAAATAAACGTGTTAAGTACTTTGATATTTAGAAACAATCCCAATATGTAAAAACTATTAATTTTGCAAGGATTCGGTTTTATTATATGTGTCCTTCTAAACGAGTGTTATTAATAATTAAAACTACAAGCATTTTTAAATATTTAGTTCTTGTTTTAATTACGTACCTTCAGCTTCGAATAGTTGTTCATTGGTTCCGAGTACTGGATGACCGTCAGAATATATTGTTTGCTTCATCACTCGATATTATACTTCATTTTCAGTGAAAGCGTGGATTCAAGTGTTCAAGAAGTTTGAGTTAATAAGTAACATTCTGTACTGAATATTTTGCTGTAATCACAATAATAACTTCACGTTCACTTTGATTTTCTATCCATGTTATACGTGGTGCACATGAACAGCACAATATGTCAAACTTAGTCTTACGTACCGTACACTTTTGCAAATTTGGTCGACATGAAAATAAACTGACGCAGAAGTAAAAGTTGTGCTCGAATAAAGCCAACAGCTGTTTACAGTAAGCAAAACATATTCCGAATATTCAACATCAAGAGATATAACCAACATCCTCTATACATATTCCGAATATTCAATATATATATATATATATATATATATATATATATATATATATATATATATATATATATATATATATATATATATATATATATATATATATATATATATATATATATATATATTCAACATCCTCTTTACATATTCAGAATACTCAACATCCCCTATTCATATTCCGAATATTCAACATCCTCTATACATATTCCGAATATTCAACATCCTCTCTCTCTCTGTATATATATATATATATTCCGAATATTCAACATCCTCTACACCAGGGTTGTTGAGAACGTTTAAAATTCAATACTTTATAAAAGTATTAGCGCCGAAAATAGTAAATACGACCAATTACATTTTCCTTTCACGTTAATTGATTTCATGAGACAATAAGAGACCTTTGACTCGTACATAAGTCATCTGTGTAATGAATGATATGAACAAAGTTTTAAAATCAACTAAAAATGAGGAGAACTTAAGATGAAGAAACTATTCTTACTGTATATAAACAATTGTGCATCGGGTGATTTTACATTAGCCAGATCTCCTCCAGATTTCTGACAAGCTTCTCTCGACTCATTCCATGTTTTCTTTTCTTCCGCAAATTTAAAACATAGTCCAGTGTTAGGATCCTGCTCCCACCCAAGGTCACAGGCACCACTAAGAATTGCTACAAAACGATATAATACAATGTAAATTCAGAACTATATCTTACAGGGCATTTTAGAAACAATCCTCTCAATTTTCGTTTTGGTTTAATCACTACCAAGCATCTCTCAAGTGTCTCCCAGTTTGTAATGGTAAATGAAGAATGCATTTCTTTAACAATGGAGAAACTATAAATGTTTTTTAATGAAGCTTATATCAAATAGTGGAATATTTATATATTAATATCAATATTTAATGAACTTTACAGCTATGGATTTACAACAATGTCCTATATACTCTACAATATAACAGACACAGTTTTACTTACCCTGTCTTTTACAAACATACATTTGTAGGATCGTGCAGAAATAGTCGTTGAAACGTATCAAGTTCTGCGTGACACCAGCACAGTCTTCAGATCCATGCCAATCATCCGGCTGATCTGAAACATATCACGTGATTGATGGGTGGCTCGATAAGGTTAGATAACTGCAAAGTTATCTTATTTTTCTCTATATCTAAACCCACATCTTTCGTCATTAATAATCTAATATATTGATTTCTGCATAAGTTGAGGCTATTTCTAGTTATACTATAATGTTCTCGAAAAAAAATATTCGCAGTTATTATTACATGTATTATTATTATTATTATTATTATTATTATTATTATTATTATTATCCGATGAAGATTGCAATATGTAGTTTCAAGCATATTGAAAGACATTTGAATTTTATGCGTGTATTTAAATAGTAAACGTTTTTTTTTTTATAATACGGGATAGTTTGTTTCATCGCATGCTCAATGTGTAAGGATTAATGTGAAGCCCATAGTAGTAGGATTACTGACAATACCCACTATACATATGATGGTCTTTGAAGTAGGATTACTGACAATTCCCAGTATCAGTATGATGGTCTTTGAAGTAGGATTACTGACAATACCCACTATACATATGATGGTCTTTGAAGTAGGATTACTGACAATTCCCAGTATCAATATGATGGTTTTTGTAGTACGATTAGTGACAATACCCAGTATAAATATGATGGTCATTGAAGTAGGATTACTGACAATTCCCAGGATAAATATGATGGTCTTTGTAGTAGGTTTCCTGACAATACCCAGTATAAATATGATGATCTATATAGTAGGATTACTGACAATTCCCAGGATAAATATGATGGTCTTTGTAGTAGGATTACTGACAATTCCCAGGATAAATATTATGGTTTTTGTAGTAGGATTACTGACAATACCCAGTATAAATATGATGGTCTTTGAAGCAGCAGAGGGGGCGAACAGACCAAGGGGCATTTTCCAAAATAAAACCTCTACGAAAATATTGTTCGAACAAAGGCTGATTTGGTAAAATAAACGCTTCCACGATGATCAAAAAATGTCAAAAAATTTGAAACAACCTTAGAACGGACCCATGCTGCTGCTGCGATGATATCATTTTTTCATCCAAATATTTTATCAAGACCGATTCGATATCGTGTTCCAGGATCATGCAACGCTATCGTTACAAATCCATGCGGTGATGATTGAGCGCGGCTGAAAAAGTTTTTAAATTTAGCTATATCCATGACGCCGCTGCACCAAGTTTGGTGAATATTTTTTAGCGTGTGCGTGTCAACGCCGTTAAGAACAGCCAAAATATTACAATTGTCTCTAATTACTTTTGGTATTTGTGTATACCGCTGAGTTACATAAATAACATCAGTATTTTTATGTCTGCCTCGGGAAAATATCCTGGCAGGATTTGCTTGTTTATCCAACATTACATCGTCGTATACAACTAAATTATTAATAGATCCATCAATGGAATCAACCAATGGAGCTTCATCGATGTCAGTGATAAATTCAATAATATTATCACCATCACTTAGCAACGATGCATTTTCATTAAAATCTTTTAATACTTGATAACATCGCTGATCATCAACAGATGGTGCAACTAAATATAATTTATTCCATTTTAACCATCTCATTATCAAATTAAGCAACAATTGTGTTTTTCCACTACCAGATGGACCTATTATCATCATTCTAATAGAATTTGGTAACGCCGCGTGGTGTTTAACTGGTTCATGTTTCTTTGTAGCGGAATAATCAATTACATTCATGATATAATTATATCATGGATCTATATTGTGTAAAATGTCGATCACGTACACCAACAACAGGCCTAATTACAGTTGTTACGCGCAATAATAAATCAGCAGTCGCAGGTACATGTGTGAAATGCGGCACAAAGAAGTTTAAATTTATTTCCAGTCAAAAAAAAAAAAAATATATATATATATATATATATATATATATATATATATATATATATATATATATATATATATATATATATATATATAAACAAAAAAAAAAAAAAAAAAAAAAAAAAAACAACAAAAAACGGCGGTGACATTGCAGCAAAATTAGCATCGCTGCCAGGATTATTTTAATCCAAATACAGCGGAGAAAAACATCTTCCCGGGTATAATTATTGTGGTCCAGGAACTCGACTTGATATTAGACTTGATAATGATATACCAAAATCGGGAGAAAATCCAATAATGCAATAGATCAAGCGTGTCTCGCTCATGATACTGCTTATCGAAGTAATGATTTAGAACAAAGGCATCTCGCTGATGTAAAATTAATTCATACGCTAAATTCTATAAAAAAATAAATCAATCAAAGAAAGATTAGCTAGTTGGTTAATTAATGCTGCAATGAAAGGCAAATTAGCGTTAGGTGCTGGTAATTAATATTATGGAATCGATTTGTTATTCTCCAGTTGGATTTTGGAAAGGTAAATCAACGGTTGAAAACTCGCCGCGGCTGCTCGAGTAAAACCTGCTACTGCCGCAGCGTGGTTATCCATGCAGGCTGTGTGGCAAATTTATCTTCCACCGCTTAAACGAATCAAGCACGCACATTGTGATGTTAATGTTCCTAATGAAGTTCATCAGGCTGATATTATGTTTTTACCGAGTGATACCGTTGACGACAAAACATACAAGTACGTGTTAACGATAGTTGATATTGCAAGCAGATACAAAGAAGCAGAGCTGTTATCGACAAAATCCGCCACTGAAGTTGCAAATGCATTTAGGAAAATTTATCAACGAGGACAATTAAAATGGCCAATCCTACTTCAAGTTGATCCTTGTAGAGAAATTTTCGGTGCAGTATCATCGCTGATGAAACAAAATAATGTTAATATACGACGCGGACACACTGGAATTCATCGCGATCAAGCTATTCTTGAACGATTTAATAAAACACTTGCTGAGCGATTATTTGGATATCAGTACGCGAGAGAATTTATTCAAGACAAGAGATCCCACGAATGTGTGGAAAGATTACCAGTTGTAATATTAGCATTAAATAATGAAGTAACACGAGCAATAGCGATGAAACCAGCAATCGCGATTACAAAAACAATTATACCAATAAAGCGACGCGATTTTTCAACACGGCCAGTGCTAGGTAGTATTATTGTGCGATATTTATATAAACCAGGTGAGGATGAGGGTGGCAGAAAAAGAGCAACAGATTCTGTCTGGAGTACAAGGACACATAAAATATCTACCGTGACAAGATCGTCAGGTAGACCAGCAATTTATATACTTGATTCACTTGCTCCTCAGCGTGGATTTACTCGTGAAGTATTACAAGTAATTGCTGCGGTTACTCAACTGCCGTCGCAATCACTTAAATAATCAACTTCACGTCGATTACATTCCAAACACGCCAAAGTGACGATTTCTCGTGTATGACCATAATTGTCATTTTTCCTGTCCACGGTAAACTGTCTTGAATCATTTTTTGTATACTGCCACGTCATTATACAATTACAACCTGAACAGTGATTGTTTTGTTGTTGTTTCAGCGATATAATAAATTGCACATCCAGGTCACATTCGTAATTATTTTTTTATCACATTGTTTATAACTGAATAATTGTTTTCTTGTTACTTAATCGTCCAGGTTATCATCAGTTATTGATTTATCTAAAACTATACGTTTCAGTTGGGATATTTTTCTAACTCTAAATACAGCCAAATAAACTAAATTTGACCATTTTATGCGATCATCAACAATCCAAACTCGTGTATCAGTGATAGTTAATCCCTGCGACGAATGAATTGTCATAGCGTATCCTAGCGTCCATGGACATTTATCCGCGTTTAATGCGTCCTCGTCCAGGTACATCAACGTCAATATTTTCTCGTCGCATAATTGCTGGTCGATATTTTAACGGCAGTGACAGCGCTGGAAATTTTTCTTTATGTAATTGAATTAATTCTCGTTGAAACGTATCACGAACTATTTTTATACTTGCAACTATTAAATCATTTGGTGTCGATGATTCTAAAAAATCCTTCATTGATGTTTCTGAAATTCTTTCAGGCATAATCGTGCACTGAGTTTTATTCGACTGTAAATGAATAAAGTTTTTAAATTCACTTAATTTTTATCAAGTGATCTATAATCGGCGTCAATTTCTTTATAATAATCAACAAAATTCTTCAACCAGTCATGAGGAGATTCTCCATCGATGGGATTTGGTTGACCATGATCACCGCACATAATTACCGCGGTATTTCTCGTTGATTACCAATCAAGGAGTATTTTTAACACCTCCAACGAAACATTACAAATTTCATCCTAAATAATAACTTTATTTATATATTTATCTCTCATTCGCGAAGAATTCCATGTACCACCGCTGTATTTGAAAAAACCATGATACGTACATGAATTAACTTTTCGTTGCTTCATTTCTCGCGCTAGTCTCTGTGTGGGCGTTAACACGATTACGTCAGAATTTCTAAATAATTCTATAATTCGTGTTGTTTTACCAGAACCACCTGGCCCGTTCACGTAAACGGTTTAATATCGTGATACTGGATCATGCACGGACGGAACCGATGAAATTTCCAATATTGTATCGCTGTAATATTTATCTTCAACCGCGACATCAGCTGGTTCACAATAATTAAGAATATTTTCGTCTTTGATACTCCATGTGCCCCATGAACCATTGCCGGTTAAATCCGCTAGCGCCGATAAATATTTTCTATCGATGTAAAACGAATCAGTAGCTACTCTAACTGCGTCACAGGGAAATATATTTATCATCGAAAGTAAATTTATACTTACATATACGAGCATCGATGATCTTGAATGAGTGTACTGGGGAGATTCCCCATCGATGTAACTAATGACTGTACCTAATTTTGTTCCGTCGGCGAGATAAGCGTTTTCTCGATTACAAAATATACCCCTCGATGCGGTATCAGCGATTATAAAATCTAATTCAGCGTCGTCCATGATTAATCTACAGTAATGTCGTTGGTGACCATACGCACCGCCCTGAGTGAATTTACCTATTATTTTTCTACCTAAGTCTTTTGCGTCATCGTGTTCCGTTGGCAACCAAAATGTGTTTTGTTTTCGATATGATATAATTGCTTCGCTGATCGTCAGCGACGTTAACATGGCACAATCCAACGTGTATCGCAGTAACACTATTGGTACCCAGCGCCGCTCTGTAAAATGTTTACCAAACCAAATATAACAGATTTTATGTAAATTAGCAACAAATTCAAAAAAATAATACGAGCAAATCCTGTCATGGGAAAATCCGGCAACGGACCATTAATTGATACTCGTGTCATTTCGTCACAAGGATGTCCAAATTGTACAAAGTATTTGGCACATTCACCGTATCCGAGAAAACTTCCAGGATAACACGCGATCATGTCAAATGATACCATATCGACGCAATTATATTTTGTATTCCATAATCCACCGTGTCCGTGTTCGACACAACTTTGCTGCACATCCTTGAGAAATTCCCACCGCGTCGGCTTCCATATGTTATTTTCCCCGGCAGCGTGAGCGACAACCGACGGAACAGTAAAACAATTAACCAATAACTGCTCAGGGTTTATTGAGTATTTTTTTGTTAATTCTTTCATTGTGTTGTGTAATAATTCATTCCTGTACATGTCACCGTTAGGTCGCACAAATTGATCATATTTATCATCGCTGCAAAACAACCACACCAATACTGGACCGGATTTACTTATTTCGTAAATAAAATCAAATATACCTGCGCCAGAATTTTCTGAGGAATAAAATTTAACAACACGATCTCGCAGAAATATTTTTACCGCGGACGTCCAAGCGTGCGAATTATGATCAGCAATTACAATTGGTGCTCCCTTGGATTAGACGCGGATGAATATAAAATTTCCCCCGATATTGTTTTTACCGTATTGGGAAATTCTAATTTAGTCGATAACGTAGCAACGTCATTCACTGACTCACCAGCAGCGACTGATTCCGCCCATGTAGTTATTTGTTTACGTCTTAAAATGGTTAAACCTGATCCGCGTTTTGCATTTGTAAAATGCTCCATTACTAGTTCACCTACACAGTTTATTCTCGAAGAAAATTTCATCAAAGCAAGTTTACCAGCATCAGGTTTATCACGTAGTTGATAAATTCCATAAACAACTGCAGTAACAGGATACGCCCGTATATAACATGGTTTATCAATGCCGGTTAACAATCCTGATTTGGAATTACCACTTACAGTGACAGACTTTTTTCCACCAATTACAGGATCACGTTTATCACGAATAATCCATACGTCGTTGTCGTTGTAAACGATAAATTTTATCCTAAATACATTTTTTTTAATCACCAATAGCATTAATTATTTCTTTTGCTCGTATGTCATTCATAGTATTATCGACGCAGTTAGTTTTCCACGTCGACCATACATGAGATGCTCCGTCATCGTAAAACTCTTTTTTGGCGCTATTTACTTCAGTGTTAAAAATTAAAGAAATAAATATTTTAGATGAATTATCCACCGACAAGATTTTGAAACACTAATGCAAAATAAACACGAAGGAAGATATGTTCTGTCTGCCGCGTATAGATTTATAAAGAAAATTCCATCAGCGATGTGTCAGTCGCTGGTTGGCATCGACGAGGTACAAGTAAAAGAATTTGCTGCGCTAGCTAACGCGGTTGAAAAAATAAGATCAGAATTATCTGACGAATACAAGGCAAAAACAATAATTAACACTCTTGTGCGACAGCTAAGAAAAATGCTGGACAACGACGAGAAACAATAAATTTATTAATTTAAAATTTACAGATTTCTGAATTTTGACTACCTAAATTATTCAAAATAAAAAAACATATTTTTGTTACTTTTTGTTGGTTTTTATCTAATTTTTTTTCAGGCATACACCTACGATCGCACAAGTAAATTTATACTTAATGTTTCGCCGCGTATATCAAGCAAATTTCCAGATTGATCTGTTAGTCTGAAATTCATTCTTGATAATAAATTATTATGACATCGCAGACAAACTGGATTGATTGGTTCCTGCACGATTAAGAAACCAGGTGGTATATCTTTCGGTGAAAACGAATAAAGAACAAATCTTGCCGGGCTTGATCTGACACTGATGTATCGGCGCTGTAGCTGTTTTCGACGATGTCACAACCAAGATTAACCGCGATCACGTTCGTTATATTTACTATTCCTGGTGAAGTATGCCTGCCGCCATCAGCATTATCGCGCTTAAGTATAGCTGGTGGTGGTAATAATTTTCTCCACGCGGATAATAACTCAGAAAATAACTCATCGATGGTATCACTGACGGATTTCTTAATTCAGGTACGGTATATCCGGGAAATTTATAATTTGGCAGCGTCGCCTCAGTCAGCGAATACTCGGTTAAATATTTTTGTTTATTGGGTGATTTTTCCTCAATTATCATCTGAATTAATTTATCATTTAAATCCTCCATGTCGTATGCAAGTTGGTTCAATACTTTTATGCGTTCGATGATTCTATCAAATGAACCTAATATATCAAAAATACACTCTTGAAAATACTGTCGTAGCAGCTGTAGTGTTTTTTTATGTTCCTGATTAATTTCTTTAAACCACCTAATGACATCATTTAGTTCAGCATCTGAAATGATGTCACTAGAGATCATCCACAACATATCTTCTTTTCATCTATATGATAAAATTTAATGAATCCGATATTTTCATTTCAAGTATAAATATAAAATAATCTCGAACAAAACCACGGACTGTATTAGATAATTCATCCGTGGTATAATCGGATTTTTTAGGTTCTGGCGGTATAGGTGGTTGTGGCGGCGCAATTTCAGGCCATCCTAAGACGGTTCTGAATATCAACAGCGTAGTTTGAACTTACCTCGATGATCGAAGTTAGCGTTGGTTCGTGCGCGAATATTTTTATTCCAGGTTCTTCTCCGGTTATATTTTTTATTGTACGTGTTAATTCATCATTAATCTCTTCGATCTGATAACTACCTGTTGGAATACCAACAACAGTCCAATCTGGAGTGCCGTCGGTTTTATTTTTATTAGCAAAAACAAGAGAATTATTTGATAATAATCCACGAAATGATTTAGATCTGATATTGGGCTAGCTGTAATAAACTCGCAACTGTGACAGCGTGATTTCATCGATTGAAATTGCAATTGGAAAATTAACACTAAATTCTGGGTTAGTCGAACTTACCGAGATCATCGTGGTTTTGGGTAGAGTTGTATTTGTCACGATGTGCTGCAGTAATTCCGCCATTATTTATATTCGAAGCTTTTATATCAGCTTGATTGTAAATTTTCATCATCGTGGAAAACTCGGCGTCGGATATAATACCGTCGTTGAGACTCTCCAACAACAACGAAGATAATTTTGAATACGCGGTCGTCGCTGTATGTAATTTAATAATATACTCGGATAATTTTTCATTCGTGCACGAACACACTTTTTTCACAATCATGTTAAGGACACCCACGACCGTTGTTGCCGCGAAAATACAAATAGTCACAGTTACCGGTGCCATCATTGTTACCGCGGATAATTTTATGCCAACGCCAGCGACGGCCGCGGATACAGGATTAACAACCACGTCGACGATAAGTTATCGTCGCTGATATTTTTTTATCTTTGCCGAGTACACGTTGATGACATTTTTCAGCGACAACTGCCACGCACGTGCTTCGTTGTACCTGTACTTGGATGAGCTCATTATAGTTTTACCTGGTAAATAATTCAGGTGTTTCGCTATAAATTCCATACACCACCAGTACGATGTTGGTTTTGTTGTTTTATCTGTTTCTAACGTAAATGTTTCTTCGACGTTTTTATTTAATAAAACAGTTAAGAAACCAAGAAATCTATCGCTGGGATGTCTCCATTCATATTCTTTGCTTATAATCCTGAATCTTATTGAGGAAAAAACATATAATCGATACACGCCAGTGACTGTCGCGGTGTATTTGAGAGAATCATTTTCTGGCGTCCACGTTGATGATCCCGTCGACGTGATAAATATCATATTGTTGACCTGCGATGAGGTTATTGTCGGTGGAATCTTAACAAAGCTAATTTTCTCGATAATTCCAGGAATTAATACATTATTTCCTTCAAATGTATCAATGACGGTTTTGATGTCAGCGATTTGTTTTGTTAATTTCATTTATTTTCACAGTTGTTTCAGCGGCGTTTTCATCGATTTTTTTGATAGTTTCATCGGTTCTTATAGTAGTTTCCGTGGCTGTTTCATTGATTTTTCTGATAGCTTCATTGATTTTTCTAATTGCTTCAGCGGCCGTTTCATTAACTTTCCTGGTATTTTCATTAGTTTGTCTAATAGATTCTTGGAGATTAGTAAAATCATTCACGTGAGTGTCATATTCGATCCGTCGAATTATATCATTTAACTTGATATTACTTGTTTTTAATTTTCCGTGTTGATCTTGAAAAATAACTTCGTCAGGATCTATTCCTGATATCGCTAAAAGATTATTAACGTCGTCTTTTGTTGCGTATTTTGACAAATCAACGTCGATGGGTTTTCTCTTTAACATTCGCGGTAACAGAGTTCTTCCATGTATGTCAACCATTATAATAATGATTGATTGAATTTATCAGACGTGTACATGTGAACGACTTATGATAAGGTTTAGCCGACGCTGATATCGCTGCAAGAACATTAATTGCTTCACTGCCACATATAGGAGGATCAGCTAGTGTTTCCGTTGGTAACGTCGATTACCAAATTGGAACATTTAATTGTTTTGCATAATTTAGAAATTCCCGTGGCGGTGCTAACCCGTACGAGTCAAAATAAACAATTTCGCGTGGATTAATGGCGTAAGCAACCCAGTGCTTGCCAAAACCAACACTGTCATCGAGATTTATAATTCCGGTTTCATTGCGGTTTGGATGATCTGGTAATTGATCTCGCATAAATACACCACGGAAGAAATTTATTTTTAATTTTTTAGCAGCGTTAATTAAATCAAAATTTGACATCGGTGTTATCATTTGATTCTGGGATACCACGACAGAGGTGTTCCTGGCAATCGGAGGCCTCTTCCGTACCATAAAGGTGTTCCTGGTAATCTTTGGTCGCGTCCTTTTTTTTTGCCGTATTTTCCTCCTGTTATTTATTGTGCTAATTTGCTACCGGCCTACCCGGCAGCACCTAGCGCGGCTGTTTTTGCCGCGATGGGAGCAGCAGCAGCTATTAACGCTGGCAGCGCAGCAAGAAGCAGAAAGAAACCACCTACCTTAACCATATCTTTGATGGCGCTCGGAGAAAGTTTAATTTGAGTTCCAACATTTGCCAACTTAGCTTTGTTAAAATTTCCGTGTTGAGTTTTAGTTAGCGATAATTTATTTGGACCACCATGAATTTGATTGTTTTTTTAATGTTATTTTTACCCCGCAGGGTTTTGTTTTACTTGATTGAAGTTTTTTCATCTGACCCGGAGTCAGAGTCACACTAACGTGATCGTATGGTATTGTTTATAATAATACGGCTGAATTTAAATTAATCTCACATTTTTTCTACAGGAGCATCACTGATTCTCATTCGTCCACCAATACCTTCTAAAATCATAGTTCTATCGTTGAGTATAAAGCAATCACCTTAAATCTATTACCAGCTGCATTAGTTACTCTTGCTTTAAAATGTTTTAATAAATCAATATGTTCTAGTGAAAAATAATAGATCGGATATAAATTTGTAAAATTTAATTGTGATATTTGTAAACCAGTATCAATATTTTGATCTCGTCCCATAAAACTTAGCAACCGATGATATCCACGCGCCACCGAATTATTAGCAAAATCTAACGAGATTTCCTCAGATGGTTCCTGATGTCCATTTATTCGTAATGATATTTCACTGGCATTATAATTATCAAATATCATATGACTAGCTGTTTGATTATTTGATCGATTAGCCGCTTGAAGAGCAATAAAGATATGTCTAGGTGCAGAAACACCTTGTTGTGATGATATATGCCAAGTAAAATTACCATTAATGTTACTAGTGATACTATCGGTGGTTGTTATCAATCAGGATATTATTGATTTACCACCTTGATTCATAAAGGAAAGTAATTTACCTTCTTCAATAAGTGACGGGGTTATTACTGGCATCCATAATGTAAGTTTAGATAATATTACTTTACCATTACTAGCATCATCGTCATCATCATCATCATCATCATCATTACCTTCTCTCCAGATGGCATCTGTACTATCACCCTTTCGATAGAAAACAACCGTATGCTTGGCTCCAAAAATTACTTTTCTAAAATCTCTACAAAATCCAAATCTTCTACGAGCACCTCTTAACATGTTTTTACGTGTTACAAATCCTAGATTATAATTAGGATTGACATCCATGACTACTGGTTCCATATCAGCTTCATTAGCAATATTAGAGCGTAATTTTGGTCGTCTTATAATATTAGGTGCGTTATCAGCGTGATTAGAATTATCTTTGGCACACATCATACTTGGACCAGCCGATCTAGTAAAATCATCTGAATATCTCGCAAAACCTATAATTGTTGTAGCAATATCGACATTATCGTTAATTGAATAAATTTCTTTTCCATCAATCATATATATGGCACTTTTAAATAATGCCATAATACCATTATTGACAAAACCAACTTTACAAATTTTTGCGTATGGTGTATTAACACCGTCAGGAACGGCGGTTGTTACAAGTTCACCAACAACTTCGATAAACGCCTCACACGGCAGACAATATCTACTCGTATCATGTACTTGTAATTCAATTTGACTATCACTGTTTGACGTTACTGCGTCGTATGAGTAATACTGATAATCGCGCACCGACTCGTCTTTGCTTATTGGTTCGTCCATGTCAAAAGCAGCGTTAGATACTCGCGTAAACATTTTATTATAAAGATTATCTTCTAAAACGATGATCACTTCCTGATATCATGCTCGTATTTATTAGTTCGCTTTTTTGATTTATCAACGATGCTAGTTTTTGATTTGCTGCGTCGTTTATTACCCTGCTGACGTCGCTGGGCATCACTGTGGTACTTGGTAATTTAACCGCAGCGACAGGTTGTTTTTTTCTGCGTATTAAATTTAATATTCTGTCTTTGACGGTGCTAAATGCTTTACTGGCAGCGCTACCAATGGCAGCGGTGGCTTTATCACGAACAAAGTCCACTGTTTTCATTGATAATTGTTTAACAATAGATCCCGCTTTAGGAGCTATTCTTGTAATGAAACCTTTAACGATATCACCTAATCCATTTCAGTAAGTAACTTTGTACATGGGTAACCGCACTTTTACCACTCGAACAGGTATATGCTTGCGATAATTTTTATACACGATCATCTTATTTAATTATTTATTTATTCAACAAGTAGTCGCTGTAATCGTCGATGATTTCATCGATGAGATTCCTGTAGACGCTAACATCCATGATACCGCCGCGAAATAATCGCTGACAAATATCAGTTGCCTCGTTGATTATTTCTGATGAATAATTTCCAGCTCGTTTTCCTCCAATAAGAACTTCTAATCGTGATACATCGTTGACAACGTTGTCGGGGCAGATAGAATTATAACCGCTACCGGTAGCACCAAGAGCTTCTTTTCTCATTTTATTTATATAAATTTTAAAATTTATATGTCCTGGATCTTCCAGATCAACCCTGCTATTTTTGTGAGCAAAATATAACGCAGGAATCCAGTCATGTTCGGTTATCTGATCAACAAATCTTGGTGTTAGATATTTTCCATTTTCTTTGTATTCAAATACAGCAAGACGAACTAATTCGTCTTCATCTTTAAGTTTTTCGAGAGTTTTTTTTTTACTAAACATTATTGCAGGTACTTGATTGTGTATTGTTGATTGTTCTTGCGGTGGAGTTTGTGGTTGAGGTGGAGTTTGTGGTTGTGGTGGAGTTTATGGTTGAGGAGCTTTTATTCTTATTTTTATCACATGATTAACAAATTGTTTTAACCCCTAGATCATTTGAATCATATTTCATATTTTTAGAAGCATAATATAACAAAGGAACCCAAACAATTTCTGTTACTTCAGATCCTTATTTTAAATTTTTTTTCTATCATTATAACCAAATGCAAGAATGCTAATCAATTTATCTTTGTCCTTGAAAACATTAAAAGCATCATTGGTAAATAAAGTAGCAGGGTCGGGTTCTTGTATTTTTTGTGGAGAAGGTTTTTGTGTTATTTCTTCTGTAATTTCTCTTCCTTGTTCTGTTCCTGCGATAAAAGATTTATAATTATTACTTTCTCTATTTATCCGAGTAATACTTTGTCTTGCTTTATATATCAAATCAAACCACTTATCACGACTGGCAATAATAACATCAGGTTTTAAATATATGTGTCTGTCTGGAAAGGATTCATAATCAAACACACCAAAAGTTTCAAAATCATTAGAGGTATTAAATGAAAATCTTAATAATTCATTCAAACCATAATTGCTATAATAAAAAAAATCATAATCATCCTTAGATTTAGGTACAGGTTGAGCTGCAGCTTCAGCTGCAGTTTGAGGTTGAGTCTGAACTTCCGTTTGTTTTAACATTGGAAGGATACCTCTTTTTATCTCTTCAGGGTCTTCAATATCTCCCAGCATAATTTTTTTCAGTGGTTTCTGCAGCTTTTTCAGTGGCTTTAGTTACAGGACTAAATAATAATTCAGCTGACTCTGCGAAACCTTGTTTTGCATCTTCAACTGCTCGTATTTTTCGTTTAACAGATTATCTCACTGGAAGATAATTTTTTATTGCTTCTGATCATTCTCGTGCTAATCTAGTAGTATATGCTTCTCCAACATCCATGATTATTAATATATTAATGATTTTAATTTATAATGATAAATTTTTTATTATCATGAATTTACGAAATATTTGGATGAAAAAATGATATCATCGCAGCAGCAGCATGGGTCCGTTCTAAGGTTGTTTCAAATTTTTTGACATTTTTTAATCATTGTGGAAGCATTTATTTTACCAAATCAGCCTTTGTTCGAAGAATATTTTCGTAGAGGTCTTATTTTGGAAAATCCCCCTTGGTCTGTTCGCCCCCTCTGCTGCTGTCTTTGAAGTAGGATTACAGACAATTCCCAGGATAAATATGATGGTCTTTATAGTAGGATTACTGACAATACCCAGTAAAAATATGATGGTCTTAGTAGAAAGATTGCTGAAAATTTCCCAATAAAATGTAGGGGTATTATATTACTGACCATTCCCATGATAAATACATGATCTGCTCCGGAAACGTTATATCACATTGATTATGAAGTCGATATAGCAAACCATATTATAGATATTAGGCAAACTGAATAATAAAAAGACATTAAGCTTTTCCATTATTCTTCGACATTTTTGAATGAATAATTTATTATTATTTTGATAATGTAGTTTTGTTAGTCTTTCACATTATTGTTAGATTTATTACGTTATATATTTTAATGTGAACCTAAAGTTAAAAAAAAATGATTACGTTTTTATGGTAATAGGATTGTGAGTTAACCCTATAAATATGTTGGCGTTACGAAAATTCATCTGTATGTATCGAATATACTTGCGATAAAGAATATGCAATTAGTATATGCTCATATCTTTCTCCGTTAATTTTACATTGTCAGAACTGTGCAGTATTTTACGATATTGAATTCGCGTGCCATTCACATTGAACTCACGTGAACAAAAGAACTACTTTATATTGTGAATAAACAATGGACGCCAAAGCTAGCACTTTTTTTTTTATTTTATTTGTCTGTGGATGAAGTAAACCAACTGAATGAACTAAAGTAGATTTTTCGTGAACTGCCACATACCAGCTCCGTTCGCACATTCCGTGTTAACTTATGTGATACAATGTTTTGGATTTAGGCAGGTTATAAACGTCAGACAGGGTCCTTAGAAATAACATGCAAGCTAAAAGGCATAAACTGTCTTCTTTAGTTGGTAATAAGAATGGCAAAATATATTTACAGTTTTACATCCTGAATTTTCTCAAAATGTGCTTTCTTAGTTCTTCAAATCCGAATTATATGAGCCATGTCATGGGTTCTCAAGCTTGATTACACAATTCGAAATTGTACTGTAATTTTGACTATATTCCAAGTGCAATTACACCCTCCTTACTGCACTCAAAATGAAATAAACAATAAATTCCATAGCGCCTTTTTGAGAATTGCAATTGAAAGTCTTCGTATTTTTTCCCACATTATGATTTCAAACATTCAATGGCAGAACAGAAAAACACTTGTAGATGTCAAAACGCTGCTCCATCGCCGCTGAAATCCGATGTACCTCATGTAGAATTGGCACATAAATCCAGTCCATAATCACGAAATTTTGTAGAAACGACAAAAATACCAAATCTATTTATTCCAGGTCAAATTGAAAAGTTTTTGCAATGCGCTTTCATTCACAATATGACTCAAAATTTCAATTTTTAGTAGACCAAAACGCCGTTTTCTTTTGGAAGTTATGTCTAGCGTGCAACTAACTTCAAATTTATCCGGGTTGAGTTATGTGCGCATTAATACTGTTGTTGTTGTGGAATGATGAATCTGCGCTTGTGTATTTAGTTCGGAATACAACATACATTCAGTTACTTTGTTTCGTGCAGATTATTTTTTATACATAATTAAGCCTTAGGTAGAATAAGAAAATGAGATATAATAAAAAGGTTACTGCATTTGTATAGGAAAATATGAATTTGTCGGATGGATATACCGCACTCCCAATGTTGGGCAGTATTTCCATCTGAAAAAGTCGTTTATATTTTCCCATACAAATGCAGCAACCTATAAATATTACATAGTAGCATTATGTTGTTTGTCTGTTTTGCACAGTAATGAGAAAGTTCAGTTTTATCATTTGTGATTATCATTCTAATAGTTTCTTACATGAGATAAATAAATTTTACACACACACACACACACACACACACACACACACACACACACACACACACAAACAAACATTTATTTCTTTATTTATACATAAACAATAACATGGTTATTAAAGTGTTGGTATAAAGCAATTTGATATACCAATACAAATGGTATATCAAACTGTGATTCACAAATGACGCAATAATAAGCATATATAAACATTCTTGCAACTGTGTACTGTCGATTCCAAGCATTCTTTTTAGAAACACAATAATTATTCCTCCCGTTTTGGAAATCCAAATAAACTGTTTAAGAAATGTCCTTGTTCAAGAATTCTGTATGAATACAATACTATTTCCAGAGAAACGAATTAATCTTTTAGAGTCCAAATAATCTGAAGAAAAATTTATCTGAAGAAAAATTAACATATAACTCAAAAACTCAAAACAGGTGACAACAGAAGAAAACAACTTGACATCAAATGTTTAAAAACCCCAAAACGCAGATCTCTCTCTCTCTCTCTCTCTCTCTCTCTCTCTCTCTCTCTCAACGTCATTATTAACATTAAGTATTTCGCAATTTTGGAAATGCCTAATTGCATAATAGAGGATCACGTGATCATGTTTACATATAAAAATCATGTAGCCCTGTATGTCCTTGATAAGAACCAATGATGTTACTCCGAGAATAAAAGTTGTTTGCTTGACCCTCAAACAACCCCAGGAACTAAGTCAAAATTTAGAAACAATATTTCTATATTATGTATTTATGGAAAATTCCAGTCAAACTGAACATTCTGGAAAATAATACATTCCTAGCAAAAACATCTACATGATATTGACATATAAATAAAAAACAAGATTCCAAAACCCACAAAAGATCAAATTAAGTCAAACATACATTAAGTAAAATAAAATGAAATCAAATATGCGTAACACAACTATCTGTTAATAAACGTTATCACTGGCACGTCAAGTCTCCTTTCTAGCAATCGATTAATCCGGAAATATTGACTTGTCAAGTTTTATTTAATAGCAATACTCACTTGGCGCCCATTTGCTCCACGAGAAAGGTGTCCCATCTGTCCATTCCCATTGGTTCTCTACAGTATTGTCGTGAAGACCTATCCAAAAATCACTAAGTAAACCTTGACTTTTTCGTGCGGTTACTGAAATAATAATTAATACATTAAGTAGTAGGCACACATGGTACCTATTACATGGATAGAGAAAATTCTTCGCCAGAATGTCATACAAGTTATACAATATGCTCTTTCTCCGTAGAAATTTATATGGTGGTAAGTGCTTCCTGGAACAATCAAGAATATCAGGATAGAGATTCTTTATAAATTTACGTGGTGGTAAATACTTCTTTGAATAATCAAGACTAACAGGATAGAGATTCTCAAAGCAGCAGCTTAGACCTCATGTCTCTATAATCAATACTATAAAGAATGGAAAGTATAAACTTGTTGTTAATACTATTCCTATTGAAAATATTATATGTTAATGAACAACAAGAATCATGAATATACGAAAATTTATACAATAGCATATTTATTTGCATAAAAAACACATACCTGTCACAAAGTTAAATTCCTCCTCAGAGGCGATACTTGCAAGATGACTGTTCCATGTCTGACAGGCAGACTCGGCCTCATGCCAATCTTTGTTGGTTTTCTCAAACTTGTAGCAAGTGTTTGTGGCAGGATTCTGTATCCACCCATCAGAACAAGCAGGCTTTGGTTGATCTATTTAGGCAGACATTTTTAATTTTTGCATGACATATATCTGTTCAAGAAAAGTCGTTATGGATATAGACGATTGCATCGAATCATGGGCTCTAAATAGCGTTACAAAAGGCCGAGTGAATAATGTATTGTAGTTGTAATAATAATAATAATAATAATAATAATATTACTACTACTACTCCTACTACTACTAATAATAATTGAATACATTTTAAATTTTCTTAAACGTATGACTATTAGTAAGGATTCCTGCGAAATTTACCCAAAACAATCAAAACAATATTATTTCCATTTGTCAAATTAATCTCGGAATAAGATAACCGTTGTATCTGGCACATCATATTGTTTATTAAATTTTAATTCAAGAGTGAAATTAGCCTTTGATGACAATATTTGCAAATATCTTCAAGACTGATGACATACCTTGCTTTAAGCAGATATAAGATTCTCTTCTTTGACAGTATACATCATGCCAGGTTTTACTCGCTACATTTTCCAATGCACAATGTTCAGATTCTGGGTGGTTATTGTCAGGTTCGCCTAACACATGTCAAAAATGTAAAATAGTATATATATATATATATATATATATATAATTAATAATAATAATAATAATCTTAAGATGGGAAAAGATAACTTTCTCGTAATGTCGTAATGACAAAAGTTACATACTGATCGCGCAAAATATTAATTCGTATGTTGTTAATTTATTTCAGTGTATTTCTATTGTCCATCGACCAGATAATTTATTTGCATTACTTGGCCCAATTTGAAACCTTTTGAATATGGGCACTTTAAACAGACCAATATTTATTTGGATTTTTGTTTAACGCTTGAGGTATAACACGTTCAGGATTACTTCATGCCTTCTCTTTGCGCATAGGAGAATTAAGTGTGAGGTGAATAAAATTTGATTTCGTACTGATGCTGATGACTTTCCATATTAATAAGGGCAACGAATGGGTCAGTAGTACAAAGCAGTGACCTTTAAAGAACATTCACACAGCTCACCATTCTTTTCGCAAGACTGAGTCTTGACTAGACTAACATATATATAAATATGAAAAAGCTTGCCAGTAGTTTTACGTGGACATGTGTGCTTCGCACGGTTCTTCCGCGACCATATTATAATGGCCATCTTATATTGCCTATCATGTGCAGAAAATGATATTAAACCCCACAAAACCAAACAATTCCAGTTCTGTTCTTATCACCAATTGATTGCAAACACGATTCAGACGTAATCGTAGCCTGATACAATTTTGTTCAGATTGTAGTCTTGCTTTCCGCCTTTCATCACTTCAGCTGAATGTTTTAGCATGGGAGATTATATTTTAAATGTTGCAGAAAAGCACTTGGATTGTCTGATTTGCAGTGAAATCGTATTCTTATCATTGCCTCATATATTACAAGATATTTAGCGTCAGTTCCAGTACGTTATGCTCTTCCTGTCGCTTATATTACCTTTCTCAATCTCTCATTCATGATTCCATGTTTAAATTTCCATTGTTGGGTAAGATCAAATCCTGGTATGTCCTGAAAATATTGTACCCATTTAACTTGAAACGATCGCCACTTACGTATGATATCGCAATATTCTCAAAAGCATTGGCCCAAGATTGGTTACCACTGCACTGTGATCATCTCCATTTATTTTCATATTAAGCGAGATGACGGAAGTCAAAAAGTTTTGGAATTAAATTTGGTATTGCTATATGTCTTCATATTGTGTGCGTTTAGTGGCTTTTTACAATGAAAGTCGATCTCTGTGTGGATCGTTTGGTTTTGTGAAGTTATGTTTTCAGGTTCTGTGCTATCCTTCTTTTCTTTTGAGCTTTTTTTTTGTTCAACTCCATTATATTTGACAAGCAAATTTGTAAGAAAGACCAAACAAGCCGAATCCGAATCAATGCTAACTGGAGGATGACTTACGGTGTTACTTTAAAGTATTGGATACTAGTCTGAACCCTAATTCGTTAAATGAAACATTGGAATCGAATGACAATTCTCGGTGCGAGGATTAGAATGAAAATGTATTTTTTGCCCACACTTCAAGGGCTAAACCTTATATCAAATGTTATATTTTTAAACAAAATGGATGTTAGTGGTTACCGTAGACCTTCCAAAAAGGACTACACAAAAGTACAACACAAAAATGGAGGTAGTAACGAGAAAATACAACAAATATCACTTGAAATGTGGAGAGAAAGAAACACATTACTTAAATGAATGTTAAAGATCAAGGTGCCACAATCATGAAAACCACATGGTATCACGAAGAAATTTTAGAAGAATGCACTATATAAGACACTTCTTGTGGAAAAAGTGTATGCGGAGATCTTCTAACTGTTTTGTTAGGACCATTCACTATTCAATAGAAAACAATGAAAATGGTTAATTTAATGCTGCACACACTGCTAATTTGACATCTATATTAAAGAAGATTACTGTTAAAAGGCATGAGAATGAGTTTGAATAACATCCTAAGCATATAAAAAAGATACAACCCAAGCAAACCAGGAGTACTGCAAAATAGTTAGAACGCGTTAAAAGTAAAAAGGTGCAGCTAGAAGTTCATGTGACACAGCTACAGATTATTTTTAAGTAGAAAATATGAGCCAATTGAATTCAAATATAATCTCAGACTCACCATTACGTTAAAGACGAAAATTGTTATCCTAAGAATAAGGATTTCATCATCCAGATATTGAAAATACTTTTCTATATTAACCAATTAGAGTTAATATTATGGTAATTATTCGTGTTTGAAAGATTTACTGATGTGTTCAAATTGTCTTGGGTGAAATGTTGCTCAGCAAAATGTATAAATTTGGTTTAGTATTGATGTCCATCGTTGCAAGATCATTTTGAAAGAAAGAGAAAGTTTAAAGGTAGCTTGAATGTCGACATAATTGCATCAACATCTACTCGATTTAAATTGCCAAATATTTTGTTCAAAATTTCCTGGATAAATATGTTTCGAAGTGTTTTGTGGTCTGGGGATCAAAACAAATTCACATGACATGAACGTTTTAACTCATTCATTTTCTAATATTTTTTACCACGCTTGTTTTGTCTTAGAAAATCGTTACCTGTAATAACCTAAACGTCTGAATGATCACTAATCCAATTAGCTATGTATTATGTTTTGGTAGTTACTTTAATGGAATTGTGTTTTCTCCTGATCCCCATCTATTCATCAATTCATCATAAACTTTACATTTTAGAAATACATACTTTTCACCTTTTATATCTTATGCTCTTCGTAATCGGTACACCACGTGTATGTGTTGTCTTGCTTATCGTAGAGAGATAAATTTTGTTCGTGAAATATGTTCCAGTATTATTTCCCTTTAAGGCTACTGCGTACTCTTATTTTGCCTGAGAATGAACATTTCCGTGTTAAGGTTGGGCAGATAACACCTTTTTGCAAATATTATTTTTTTTTATTTCAAAATTCTGACTGTTTGTCCAATTGTGATTTAAGTTGTAGAACAACCAAATATTTTTCATCCAATTTCTTCGTCGCTTGCTCCACCTGGATTTCTACCAATCGATGAGTGAGGAGTATTACCGAATCCATAAATTAACACTTTTTCTGGTTTCAATGTTTTAAATCCATCTTTTCGTGTTGAATCATTGTAAATTGGCCTTGTTAATTTGCTAGATCTACGAATTGTACTTTAAATTTAACAGAATACAAATTGAGGTATCATCAACTTCAAAATGCTTGTTGTATTCCTTCTTCATGCCATTCGAACTAATACTATTTGTCTAAATGTCAAAATAATTGACTGTTATGCGCAAAATTTGTATCTTTCGTACGACACTGCATCTGTTATGTCTGAGATCGACAAACGGGCATTATTGTTTGCTTCAGAGCTATTTGGTAACGCAAATAGCTATGAACACACCTTTATCTCTGCCAAATGTGTACATTAATTCATGTTATCTTTTGATACTGGGATGGTTGCTTTTATGCTAAACTAATCAAATAATCTTTAACAACTGCTGAACTTATCACAATTCAGCATTGTACCAATATGTATGTCGTTTACATACTAAAGGGTATGAGTTTATCAAAGAAAATGAGTGTAGTTTGTATATTTACCAAAGAAAACAGAAGCATCACTGGTTCGGCTCCAAAATATCATTATGGTTTTGGGACACAGGTGTTTTTTTGTCTTTGAAACATATGAGCGTTCAAAAATGTTCTCTAATAAATACAAGATTTTAAAACATATGAAGCTCTCTAATAACTCCAGTGTTATTATCTTTTAAACTAAACATCAACAATAACAGCAACAACAACAACAACAACAAAATACAGGCCCAGGATTTGATTACATTTTATATAATAGTGAAATTAAAGACATCAAATCTAAACTATTGGATAAAAGAGTAATTTTAATGTAGTTTTGTGCCTTTAAAGGCGTTCAGATTTTTCGATAAATAAAAACGTGTCTTAGTTTTCAGCATTTCAACTCCTTTTCGATAGGCTGTTTTGTTTTGTACCATAAATAGTTCGTAGTTACTTGAGAGCTTAACTTCTTTTTGCCATATATTATATGATTAAAATCAATCCAAGTATTTAAGATGCCGAAGAAATGCACCGAAGGCTAAATGAACATAGACCAAAGAATTACCTGGTCCCCAGTTGGAAAAAGAGATGGTACCCCTGTCTACCGTAAGCCACGTGGAATGATTACCAGGTATTGCCGATATCCCAATCCAAAAGTTCTGTTCGTTTTGTGCAATCCCTACAAGTTCAAGAGAAAATTAGTCAAATGTCATAATGTGTATCCCCTTCTTTATTCAATAATTAGAAAGCTTACTTTAATTTCGCATTAACATTTATAATTTATATATACATTTTCTAAAGACACCCAAAACCGTCAGTGAATGCTGCCACAACACAAATGGTTATGTATTACTAGTTTCTAAACATAAGTATCAACAGGTAAATATAGAATATATCGAGTAACATACGAAGATTAAAAAAGGATGATCCTTGAATAAAATACCGACTGTCTGACCACTTAATATCATAAGTTCGACTCGTATATAACCGTTTTCTCCATTATATTCATTGTGTAATGATGACACAGCTGAAAATGTCCTGGTCAGTTTCCAAGAGGTGGATGAAATAAAAAATGTTGACAAAGTTTAGAGAATTTTTAATAATTTTGTTTTGTTTTCGACGCCATTGGACGAGTTTCGTCAAACATCTTTACCTTTCACTTGTTGCCCCATAGTGAAAGTTTACTTTTGGTTGTTTGAGCTTGTCTTTATGTGGATCTGGCTTGGCATTTGACATTGCCATTATTCTTGCTAAGCAATGCATGGCACTGTGTAATCAGTTATATGTTGATACTTCGGCATTATTTTGTACCAAATAAGTCTTAAAATCAATTTCAGGAAAAGAAAATGGGGGGATGGGGGTCATATCCATGCATTATAAATAAGGGAATTGACGTCACATGTTTCCTACAATAGTATAAAACGATATGACAGCTACAATTTATACTATTATGGTTTCAAACATTACTCTGTCAGTAGTTCAAAAAGGTTGACGACAATCGCAGAAAAACATTATCGAAATAAATATTATTTCGTAAAATCACAGGGTGTGTCATGAAACATTAGGAACCTCGTCAACATTAAGTGGCGAAATATCGTTGCATAGTTTCATGATACAATTCACCAAATGTTTACCGCAAAATCATTTGAGTTATCAAGTAGTCACAATTGTATATAACAAGCGCCACGAAAAAGTCTGATTCGATAATTATTTATATGGATATGTGCAATTTTAATGAGAAACAAACTTGTGAAATAGTTTATTAAATGTAAAATGCCTAGAAAATACAGTCTTTCCCCGAAGTGTTTCCCTTAAACACTGTTGTTTGTCGGCAACTATTTCTACGTAGAGAAATACGTCATACTTTAATTTTGTATATGAAAATTACACGTCTTAACAATACTCCGAGTACTCGGAGTATCGTATCGGTACTCTGAGGATCTTATTAATATTCGAAGTATCTTGATCGAATTCTCGGTTTACATAATACGCCACCTACAGTTATCTTGCCCAAGATAAAATCAGTAATTTCTGGGAATAGGTTTTACAAATCTGAAAACCCGTATAAAATTATTCCTCTTCTATCTGCACAACCTGAAGTCATCTTCATTATTTACTAAATTGTTTAAGATCATTGTTATGTCTGATTTTCAAAGGTTTCAAAATGAAAAGCAAATTGATAAACCCATGTTCGGTGATAGACCGGCAGTGACGTCAAAATTATATCCACCATGACGACTTTCCAAGACTAGACTATCCACGCGAATTTTTTAAATCGATGAGCCATATCAATAAAACAGTTCAGGTCCCTCACGCGTCTGCCCAGGTTTGTTATTTCCATTCACTTCGTATATCCATTTAAGGTACGTTTGAAACTAAGAGTGTTATTTATTTAATTTACATCTAGTATTTCGTTTTAGATTTCATTTACACTGGGTCTAACTGGTAGATAACATCATCTGAAAATGTATGATCGGAAGTGACAAAAGTAGAAACAAAAAAAAAACGGAAACGAATATTGTTACTCATAGATTACAAATACAAAAAGAAAACAACAACAGTCACCTGCAAGAAATAGTCCCTCCTCCAATGATCGAACAGGAACGAGATTAGCATTCCAAGCTCGACAGGCCTCTCTCGCGTCTGTCCAGGTCAATTTGTCCTCTCCCTTCTGGTAACACTGACCCGTGCCCGGTAACATCGTCCATCCTCCAGCACAGCCTGCTGAGTTAGCTGGAAATAATGGTATGAAATCAGGATGTTAAATGAACTACTTATTCATTAGGGTTTCTTTTCTGTGCTTAAATTTAAAACCGGACATGTCATTTTAAATAGCACAAAAGCACTAATGTCTACATAAGCGCTGTGAGTATTAGAAAACAATACAGTGTCAAAAAAGTATTAAAAAATTATGTCAAGTTTTGTCCGGAATTCTTAAATATAACGACTAGCTACCGTTCAAAAATATTTTAATTAAAAATCTTACTTCTTTTTACGGACTGCTAGTTTTGAATTGGAAAACTAATCGGTAAGCGCTGGGATTTTATAAACATCTATTGTTTGCATAATGAAATGGAAATGAACCCCTAAGTATTTAAAAAAGCATTCGAAACAGTGCATACCTTGTCAAGGGAACAAAGTGCCGTAAATGCCCTAAAATGTGCATACCTTTTCCATTGAACAAAGTTCCCATAATCTCCGAAAAAGTGCTTACCTTGCATTCAGTCACAGGGAATTTTTAAAGGCATGACAAACTACCGTTGACAGTAAAATGACTTACACGGTGATATGTCTGTTACAGGTGTCTTGCTTGACTCTTGCCCTTGTATTGTTAAAAGATAAATAATACTTAAATATTTATTATGGATTCGAACATAAAACATCTAGTAATTATACAAAATGGTTTCCTACGAAAATACACTTCTGACTAATGCTGAAGCTCTGTAACATTAATAATAATGAAATTGAACAGTTATCATTGATAGTAACTGAAATGAATAGTTTCTTATTGATAATTAATCATATATATATGTTATCTCATGGATAATGATTGAAATGAATAATTACTCATGGATAGTGATTAAAATGAATAATTACTCATGGATAATGATTGAAATGAATAATTACCCATGGATAATGATTGAAATGAATAATTACTCATGGATATTGATTGAAATGAATAATTACTCACGGATAATTATTGAAATGAATAATTACTCATAGATAATGATTGAAATGAATAATTACTAATGGATACTGATTGAAATGTATAATTACTCATGGATAATGATTGAAATGTATAGTAACTCACTGATAATGATTGAAATGAATAATTACTCGTTGATAATGATTGCATTGTGTAATTTACTCATTGATAATTATTGAAATGTATAATAACTCATTGATAATATTCGAAATGGACAATTACTTATTAATAATGTTTGGAATAAATAATTGCTCATTGATAATGATATAAATCTATATTACCTGATTGGCAATTATTTAAATTAATATATAACTCATTAACAATAATAAAAAGAATAATTATTCATTGATAACAATTGAAATGAATAGTTACACTTTTAAACTGATTTAGAAGAATAATTACGCATGAATAATGATTGAAATGTAAAATAACTCTTTGATAAGGATTGAAACATATAACTACTCATTGATAATGATTGAAATGTATAATTATCCATGAATAATAATTGAAATGTATAATTACTCATTGATAATGATTGAAATGCATAATTACCCAAGAATAATGATTGAAATGTATAATTACTCATTGATATTGGGTGAAATGAATATTTATTCATGGAGAATGATTGAAATGTATAATAATAACTCACTGATAATGACTGAATAAATGCTTGCTCATTGATAATGATTGAAATTTATAATAACTGATTGGTAATTATTGAAATTATTGTAGCACGAATTGACAATAATAACATGAATAATTGTTCATTGAAAATAATTGCAAAAATAATTAATCGTTGATAATAATTACTTATTAATATATATATATATATATATATATATATATATATATATATATATATATATATATATATATATATATATATATATATATATATATAATTACTCATTGATAATGATTGAAATGAATAATTACTCATTAATAATGATTGAAATGAATAGTTTTTCATTGATTTTGATTGAAATGAATAATTACTCTTTTAAAATTATTCAAATGAATAATTACTCTTTCATAATTATTGAAATGTATAATAACTTATTGATAATGATTGCAATATATAATTACTCATTGATAACGAATGAAATATATAAAATCTCCTTAATAATGATCAAAATGAATAAATACTCATTGAATATGATTGAAATGTAAAATAACTCAGTGATAATGATTAATATGAATAATTACTCATGGTAATGATTGAAATATATATTAATTCACTGATAATGATTGAATGAACAATTACTGATAAATAATGATTAAAATGTATAACTCATTGATAATAATTGAAATGAATAATTACTAACTGATAATGATTAAAATGTATAATAACTCATTGATAATGATCAAAATGAATAATTAAACATTAATAATGATTGGAATACTAATTGCTCATTGAAAAATATAAAAATCTATAATAACTCATTGGTAATTATTTAAATTAATATAGTACTCATTGACAATAATAAAATGACAATTATTCAAATGAAAAACTACTCTTTTAAAATGATTTAAATTAAAAATTAATCTTTTTAAAATGATTCAAATGAATACACACTCTTTTAAAATGATTGAAACGAATCATTACACATGTTTTTAATATAAAAATAATGAACAAACTTTACCTGTATGGAATTGACCCACGTCCGGTTATCAGACAAGGACTAAACATATATCCCAAGTTCGATTTTTCAGTGCATCTATTTACATAATATAAGTATCTTACATGTTTGTCAAACAGTGTTTATTACATCTTTCCCCCATTTTTTGATGCTAACGATAATTTTGTAAATAGTGTCGTGCTTCACGAGAACACGACCAGTCTCGTCTGGACAGTATTGATTTTCATATAAGTTTATTTTCTTTCTATTTATTTCTTGTTTTTCTTCTTCGTATTCCAGATCATTTGCTTACTTTAGAAAAGCTGCTGAAAATGGCCTCGCTTATGCGAGCACTTTCTTGCGATATGAGTACTTTCTTGTCATATTTGTTTTCGTATTATGAGTACATTCGTGTCATTTGGGTACCTTCTTGCAATATGAGTACTTTCTTGTCATATTTGTTTTTGTATTATATGAGTACATTCGTGTAATTTGGGTACTTTCTTGTCATATGAGTACTTTCGTGGCTTATGGGTACTTTCTTGTCATATGAGTACATTCGTGTCATTTAGGTACTTTCTTGTCATGTGAGTACTTTAGTGTTATATGAGTACATTCTTTCGTATGAGTACTTTCTTGCTGCATGAGTACTTTTGTGTTATATGAGTATATTCTTTCGTATGAGTACTTTCGTGTTATATGAGTACATTCTTTCGTGCTGCATGAGTACTTTTGTGTTATACTTCGTTTAGACAAGTATTTTATCCGCATCATAAAGGTAATGACCTTTGCATATGACATACGTAGAGAAACGACAATTTGTGTTTACATACAGAAATCAGCATAACCGGCATTGGAAATAACAACACTGAAATCATAGTATGACTATACATCCCCGTTTGTCTGTACCCCTTACCGATTTCAATAATGGAAAACTTTAATGTGATAAAAAGTGCAAGGAACTTAGTCAATTCATTCATTGATTTACAATTTCTAACCTGACTGTGAGTAGAGTGTCCCTAACACCGTCATTGTCTGCGCGTTTCACGCTTAATGGAAGTTTTCACTATAATAGACGGACATGCTCGAGATCCATTTACAATTCCTGGACAAGTCAATTTCCAGATAAGGGGTGTATGTACGATTACAGATATACATATGTTGTCTGCTTCCGATATTTACAATGTCGAATCAAGCAAAGGAAAAGAATAAGAACAAATTTGCCTTTCAAGTGGATTTGACAAGCAGTTTACTTTCTATGTTCATGTGTGCAAAGGGATATAATTCCAAACTCTCAACGTAATGGTAATTTACGGAATTATCCGGCAGTTACCGAATAGGATTAACTACGTCATTATGTTGTCTGATGGAAATAAACTAGCCCATACTGTACGCAATATGGCACCGTGTTAGTATGGAAAGTCCGTTAAGCATGAAAGGTGCAGGGGATGCCAGTATTAGGGCCATTCTGGTCACAGTCAGAATAGAAATTATAAATCAATAATTCAATTGACTTAGTTCTGTGCACTTGTTATCACATTAAACGTTTTCGATATTAATTTTTTTTTTTTTTTTTTTTTTTTTTTTTTTTTTTTTTTTTTTACAAACAAACGGGATGTATAGTCAGGATATAACCTGCATTGGAAATGAGCACTTTCGAATTTAAGGTTTACGTTAGCACATGCAGGTCAGTATATAATTTTGTATTTGCCTTAAATATGGCAGCTGAATATATAATCCGTTAATTCACTGCAAATCTGCGTATCACCACTACTTTGTGTCGGGCGAAATACTTATAATGTACCAGGGCACTATTAGACTATTGACAATTGATGCTTAAGCATTCGTTTCCCTTCCTGTCGCAATAGCGATTAACTTCAAAATATCTTGCTCGAGGGAAAAATAGTATACCTTCAAACACTTCCACTTCGCAAATTGTCAAATACTCCATCCTACTGGGTATGTCAATTCGGACGTATCTGACAAACAAAAGAAGCAAATGAATGCAATAAACATTCAACTTTTTGGGCATAGGTTGGTGTTTTACTGCACATGAACACAGTAGGTTATTTTGTGCCGGGACAATTGGATTTAAGTTCCTTGTCCAAGGACAAGCATTGGTTGCTGACAGAGGCTGGCACTTTGGTAGGATTCGAGCCCACACCCTTTCGTCGTGAGTCATGCATCCTAACCTCTGCGCCACCGCGGTTACCAAGCTTAAAAATCATTTTTGAACAGATAGCAAAAGCAATATAGTCACCACTCTTACTTTGTCATGGAAACCAGAGTGTCAAATTGAAGCAAATAATAATAATAATAATAATAATAATAATAATAATAACAATAATATCGCTGTGTATCATATTAGCATGTTTCATTAGGTAGATAGATAGATAGACAGACAGACAGACAGACAGACAGATAGATAGATAGATAGATAGGTAGATAGAGATAGATAGATAGATAGATAGATAGATAGATAGATAGATAGATAGATAGATTTTTACATTGATTGATCAAGTTGGTTCCAAGACAATTGCAGATGAAGTACAAGATTAAATGCATGTCCCATTTAAGCTTTACATCGCGTGCCAAGATAAAAGCTAAGTGGACATCTATTTTAGTGATGCCACATAATCTTAATTTAGTATCATCTTTTGACGATATATATTCTAGCGCTGCCCTTTGATCTGTTTGTATACATTGTTTTAATTAATGTTTAGCCGAAAATACGTTTGCAGAAAACGATCACACCGTTATAGGAAACGGTGCTTGCCGAATTTGTAATAAAACTACAATTCAAGGTTAAGTTAATGCTTATCATTTGTGGGTTCCGTTTTGATTCTTAAGATCAACAATATCCTTCAAAAGGAAGAATGCAATCTTCTATTATTTACTTAAGTGTGTAATGTAGAGATGTATTGGAGAAATATTTTTAATATTATTTTAATTCCTATATTTTCACACGTGAAAAATAGATCGATAAACATATGAAAATATAAGATTCCCTATCATGCCATCCGACGATCAGTTGTGTGTGCCTACAAAAGTTGTGCCTGCAAAAATAAAACGAATATTTTGTGAGTTAGAACAAATAAATAGAAATGCCTCACATTTCAGACATGGAAATTAATCTGTGATAATGTATTTCGACCAGACACCGTTCGCGTATCTCGGATGTCATTTCCCCATGCTTCCTTGACAACAACAAACTCATTGTGATGCTTTGCCGAATCTGACTTGCATTGTTTTCAGATTTGGTCAAATGGTCAACAAACTGACAAAATGTAATTTATTGCGACAAATTAGGTCAACCTAATCCTATCGCTTTCTTACGTCACGTCTATGATCAGGCCAGGAAAGTGAGATGAATTTATGAAAAAGGGGTGGGTGTTAGCGTGTTGTGTCGAGGAGTGTGTTTACTCTTCTAAACTTCAATTCTGGAGCACGTTTATCTTATAGTAAAAAGAAAATTGTCTTTTCCCACGTTAATACCGGATATATTTCATCTTGTGGTATAAAAAAATATATTTTAACTTGTGTCTTCGTCACTATTTAAAATATAACACAATGAAATATATCCGCTATTAACAAAGGAATATAAAATATCCTCTGTATATTATTTGACCGGACACAAACAGGGAAAGATTTGCAATGCAGCCTTTCAAAGTACTAAGACTGAATTCAGATTTTAAAAAATACATGATTAAAAAATCATATAATGTGTCTTTCAGAAGAACTGAAATTTCGAATGAGACTTGAAGTACAAATAATAACAAACAATAATTCCGAAGTTTACATGACTCAAATCTAACTCATAAAAAAACTTACATAAGGTCAAACCATACATTTTGAGCATGAGCTTTTCCGTGACACACACACACGCACACACACACACACACACAAAAATACATACATAGCGTCGATTAATAAATTAGGCGAGGTAATTTGTATTTACATAGGCGTGAAAAATACATGACGATGGACAGTTTCTATTTACGTTGGTATGAATAAAAAATGAGAAAGGGCATTTTTTTAAAACTAAAAAGCGGATATTGTTAGTTACCTGGCAGAAATGGATGGGGATACTATAGCACTGATGACAGCAGGCGGTTCATGGCGCTTGTTCTGAAAAACCACGGTACCCGTCTGTGACGAATCGTTCTTCAATAGAATTTGTAGGTCTTGCAGCCACGGCAAACAAGGCTTGCCTGCATGAACACGAAAACACAAGAAACTAAGCTCGTGAAGCTATTTCCCGGCGTTATATTCTACGGTATATTTATGAACGGCAGATTATTTAACTTGGTTATTTTACCCCTGTTCTCACTTCATAATCTTTGATGTATCCCACAGACTTCAAATCTTGAACTATGAGATGTTGAAATAAACAAGAATTTTGACATACTATAAACAGGAAGTGATACTGTTATCGTCTAGAATAGATGTGTAAGCAATAGAAGCTAACAAGAAAACGTTCATGACCTTGAAAACGTTCATGTCCTTGAACACATAATTACATGCAAAGGTCTGTACGTATAAAGAAGCTAACAAGAAAACATTCATGACCTTGAACACATAATTACATGCAAAAGTCTGTACGTATAAAGAAGCTAACAAGAAAACGTTCATGACCTTGAACACATAATTACATGCAAAGGTCTGTACGTATAAAGAAGCTAACAAGAAAACGTTCATGACCTTGAACACATAATTACATGCAAAGGTCTGTACGTTTAAAGAAGCGTCAGAAAGTTGAATTTATATTTTGTGTTTTCGTCGTTTGCCGGTAGAAATGAAGATGACTCTGAAATATAATTAGATATAGTGTCTACGGTTTATTTTGGAGCATATATAAGAAATATATATTGCTAAATTTGGAAATAGTTCATATGAAAATACTATAGCACAATAATAGATCAAGGCACTGAAGAATTTTTACCGCTCACAAATTGCTGGCATTTTTAAGGAACTTCATGCATCGAGCCCTTGAATGTGACCGCCTGTTTGATCACCCCAAGAACAAAAATACAACTTTAAATCATTAAATCATGCAGACGACCTTCAAGAAACACGCTTTTGAGGATTATACTAGTGCCACAAATCCAGTTTTTACTAAAAGTCCCCTTATCATTGGACATGTATATTGCATATGAAATAAAATATTTACCATCAAAGTCTTTGGATTTAGTGTTTTTATTTCTTACAACTTAAACATGACTTCAGTTTGCCATTTAATATCTTCAACCAAAAAAGGAAAGATCGAAGTGTTTTATTACGACATTATTTAAATCAGCAACGAACGATTCAGACGAAAAGAATCGCGTGCAAGTATTTCACTGTCAGTTTTGTTAGTCCATAATTTACGATAATGGCGCAGAAATGAGTACTGAGAAAAGACGTTCATTGAGTTATGTTATTATGGATACATTGATCTAAAAGATCGACAGGAAAATATATTTGGAAATGCGCAACTAAACAGAAAAAGTCAGTTTTTGCCTTGTAGAGTGTTCATAGGGAGATCAATTTATGCCGCTTTGTGTAGACGTTTACAAGAAACACAAAGTACAATAAAGCCATGAAACCCATCTTCATGTTTCACTCTTTGAGTGAATTATGAAATAATGCAAGTCAAGAATCTTTTTTCTTCACAGCAATGTTAGCAACTATCATTACTGTATTTGCCTAAGGAGGTTTTGCCGCAGATCTGATACATAAACACTGCCATGATATGAAATTATTGTGTAGAGATACAATCTTAGCACCCGATCTAAACACAATATCGATCAGTTTGGGCAGTATATCAGTGTTTACGTAATGACTGTATACTTTGATTATCTAATCGATGCTGCATAGGTGGTACAATTGAATTGATAATAAGACAAATCCTAGCAACGTCCAGCTCACATCTTGTTCTGTTCTGTTAACACGAGCTTTAACGATATCCCAAAATTGAAGGTGCAATGTGAAAGAAAGGGAACAGCGTCATAACTATGGCGCCGAACATATTTTAACTAACCAAGAATGATCAGCGGCCCCTGCCATTCAGTGCTTGTTGGAATACTGTTTAGTAGTGTCCATCCAGTAGAAGGTGTTGTCTTCTCTTCAGACAGTATGACATTCTTTTAAAAAGAGAACAGTATACTGACAGTCTGCCTAAGGATCGTGGTTATAAGTTGCCCATTATGACTTCAGTATTTGCATACAACATAATGTTCCGAATACAGTAAGCGTCTCGTGACAGATCAAGTGAAATATGATTACCCATAACTTGTGAACCCCATGGCAACAAGCTTGTCACTTATGTGTATGTGCAAAAAAAACGCATAGGATTTTGGACCCGAACGTGTGTGTGTGTGTGTGTGTGTCTGTGTGTGTGTGTGTTTCCGTCTATGCATATTTGTGCACGCATATATGAGTGGGAAGGTACGGAAGAAGCAATTATCAAAGAACATATTTTTATTTTTGGTGAGTACACATCATCAGGTAATGACCAAAGAAAAGAGCAACTCAACAAATGCTTCTCAGAACAAGCTGCTTCGTTAATAGTGATCTATATGAAGACGGATAATTAGCGCAAGGTGATGTGAACATGATTTTACCTTGATTATCATCGTATGAGTTCTCATCAACTCATTCCAATCCATAAGACCGAAACCGATACAGAGTTTCAGAGCGATTTTAGTGTCATTCAAATTTTAAAATTTCATACGCAATAGTCTTTTAATATTGACGAATATTGTCTCTAACAATATATTTCATATGCATGCAAAAGCAGACGACATATATTTTGAGCACTAAGTTAAAGACTGTTAAGCTGATTCCTGTGTGTCTATATTGTCCAGACAATCCTAGATAGACTGGTATTTTTATACACCCTACAGAATAGTCATTATATCTAAAAGTAACTATGAGGAAATTACAATATAGAGACCCAATATCCAGTTTGACATTCATTAACATTCGAGAAAAGGAAACATTTTCAATATATACCTATTGCAGCTGCTTAAATAAATGGAAGTTATGTTTCCATACCAAATATATTTCCCCCCAAAAATAACTAATCATGATTGAAACAAAAAATGACAGCTATAGAGGGAAACGTTCTTCCCATTGCTGCAAATCTTACAGTCAGTCCTGCTGTGAATGATGACACTGCCTATATTGTACTGGGTCCCAAGGTCTACTTCCCACCAGGGGTTGTAATCACGGTTGGTATGAGAGCAGGAGAATGTATCCAAAAGACTGTAACCTATATGGCCGTCCACAGCCAACGTGGCCACGTTCATTTCCCATAAGCTCGACTGGTTGGCAGTTTTTCCTACAGCTATATTCCTCACTGTAAAACAATAAAACAAAAGAGTGCTCAGTAACATTTGACATTGCCGCAGAATCATCAAACTGATTAGTTACCATGGTATTTTAAAAATAATTTTTAATCGTTGTCTCAACTGCAACCGAAATGTTTTTCAAACCAGTTAATTAAAAAATGCCAAAACTATCTTTTTACATTCTACATTTAACATTCTGTCTGATCTAGCCATTGTCAATTCCCTACAAAAGAAGTTTAAAAACCATGGTGGGTTAAACTTTTAAACATGCAACATATTTAAATGACCCAGTAGTGTAAAACAAAAGTTCTTCCTCTTTTAAGCATGCAAATAGCTTCGAGAATCGGAATATAAAAACATCCGTGTAACGGTTACAAATTTGTTGGTATGCCATTAGGCAAACTCTGTAATTCTCTCCCACACACGTTTCTATGTTAGTAGCTGAATTTTGGGATCCTCTCCCATCAAGTTTTGATGGTATTAGCTGAACTCTGGAATTCTCTCCAGAGCAACTGGCTGAACTCTGCAATTCTCCAGAGCAAGTTTCGATGCTAGTGGCTGAACTCTGCAATTCGCTCCAGAATACGTCTCGATGCTTCGATGCTATTAAGTAAATTCTGTAATTTTGTTCCGAACAAATTTCGATGCTATCGGCTGAACTCTGGAATTCTCACCTGGACAAGTTTCGATGTTATAGCTGAACTCTGAACTTGTCTCCCGAACAAGTTTCGATGCTATATTTTGAAGCCGTGAATTCTCTCATCACCACGTTTTGATGCGATAACGGAACTCTGTAATTCTGTTTAGCACACGTTTTGAACAACCGTAGATCTGAACAATTTAAACTTCTTTTCAAATACCTTCTCTGTGAATGCCTTACGCATATCCTCAGCTTTGTGGACACAGGAAATTGCTTGTGGTGCAATCATTTGCTGCATTTAAAGTGCTTATCTTTCAATCCTGCTAGTTAGCATGCATTAGTATGTGTTACGTACACGTAGTTTCAGATGGAATTTCCCACCGATTCTGGCTTTATGTCACCTATTTTAGGCATGCTGCCTTAGCAGTGTTTTAGTGTTTTTTTCCGTCTACAGCTTTAGTTGCTTTTTGTCGGTAGTTTTCATTTACAATTTATTCCTGTGTCTTTTGTACATATATATTGTACTGCATATGCTGTACGTTGGTCTTTTTATACATACATACATACATACATACATACATACATACATACATAATCTTGTCCAAATTTGTTCCTTCTATTTATATATTTGTGTGTGTATTTTAACACTGTATTTATTAGCCTTTATGCATCTATATTTTATGAGCATAATTAGGAGATGGAATACATTTCATCAGATTGATTTCTCTGCAAAGAATTTTGAAAAAGACATTAATTCTTTATGTATGTATGTATGTATGTATGTATGTATGCATGTAGGCAGGTAGGTAGGTAGTTATGTAGCTAGGTAAGTATGTAGGTAGGTGTGTTGGTAGGTGTATTGGTAGGTATGTAAGTAGGTAGATAGGTATTTTATTAATTTATGTATTTTCTCATCATATGTATAATATGCACACATATGTATGTGTCTATACGTATGTTTTCATATGTACATGTGTATATATATGTTTTGCATTATTTCCATACAGGCATGAATGTATGTATGTTAAGTTTAAAATATTATTTAATTGTGCATATTAAGGAAAATAGCTTCAATGAGATTATGCGTTTCATTATGTAAGTGCAATAAGTACAAACCAGTTCCAAATATCCACATAACCAGCTAGTCGTACGGAATTGTGCATTACAGTTTAGCATATACATTTTGTTTTAAACATTGCAGATAAGGTAAATTGTGAAGTAACAATCGAGCATTAGTTCTTCGAATGGCAAAACACAACAAAAGATAACATTTGAGACAGGCTCTATAATTCTCGCAAGATTGTTTTCTTTTTGTGGTCAGTTACCTGATATACAACAACAGTGAATCCTTTCCTTTTTTTTCTTTCTTGATTTGTTGTTGATGCAGCTCTATTTTGTATATATATAATAAATGATTTAGTGCATAAAGAGTGGTTAATTGTAAAACGTAACAAATTATATGTTTAAATAAGTGATTAACCTTCTTCATTACATGTAAAAATGAGACATGTGAAATAATACATAGTAATATACTTTTGGAATTAGTGAACCAGTTTATATATTAAATCTGGAATTACAACGATTTAAGATCTACTGTCTGATTCATTTTAAACAAAATCCGCTGGCATACGTAAAAATCTGTTACATAAATGTCCCCGACACGTTCTTTCATTGGATATTAGTCGTATATCGCCTATCGGTATACACGATTCATTAGTTTGTACGCCTTTGCGTGTTTTGTAATTTATGCTATTAACCGCTAATTAAAGCTTAAATATCGATACAAAATTTTAGAGTTTCAATGGTTTCTGAATTAAAGAGGCATCTTTCCTCAAACATAACGGTAACAAATTGAAAATGTTTAGCCATCTCAATTAGTGTCAATTTTCTCAAACATTTTTAAACATATTATCGATCAGTTATTACTAGACATTAAACATATTATCGATCAGTTATTACTAGAATTATCCACAAGGAGCATTCTTCCCTTCTTTGTTTTACTGTTCGATTTATTAATCAAATTTATTGCTAAGATTGTTTTATGTCTGCATTTAGTACCCCGTTGCGTTCTCAGCCTAATTTTTATAAAATAACAAAGAGCTGCATGCGTACGCAGATTCACGTTGAGACCGAGCAAGAAACAACACTGATGGAAATCAATACTGCAACACAAAGCATGCAAGGCGTGGTTCCAAGATGGCTAACAGCAAACGCAGTAATACCCGCTCCAACACTAAGGGCCAGTAAGGCTATTGGTTTATCTCTAGCTTAAAATTGGAGTCTGATAGCTGGACAAGAAGAACAACACTATTATTAGTCTGGGACTCTAACACTGAGGGTGCAGACCTTAATATCGGAGAGGGAGGCTATTGTTTTGCCAAAAGTAAGAAAACCAATAGGAAAAGTAATCAGAAAAGGAAATCTGCCCACAACGAGGAGGCTAGCCACTCCGTTACTCCAGCTTCTAACTTAGGCGGTATACAAGGCCACCAACAACGAGAAAAGGCGCCCCAAATGCTTAGAACAACATCTATTTCTACCCAGACTAAAGTTCAACAGCCAAAACTAGGAAGGACTCTGTAACGCAGATGGATATATCCACAAGGGAAGCTACCACCATGACTGAGAAACCGCTATAAAAAAAGCACTCAGCTAACCATACGGTAGGAGCGGAAGGAGGGAAGGATAAGGACAGAGAAGAAGATACGGTCGAGCAATGCGCCACGAGGTTGGGTTGCCAAAATAAATGACACCAAAAAGTCCAAAAATCTCATTAGTTCAATCAAGTACATGACCTGGAGATCTCTGCAACTAATGAAGCAGCCCAATACACAACAATGGCTGTTTGCTCAGCGTACGCTAGAGAACTATCCGATAGGCTATGAGAATTGCCCGCTTACCACCCTTGTGAAACTCGCCACTAGGTTGTCAATTATCCGTGAGTATGATGCATTTCCCACAAGAGTATGAGGATAAACACACTCCGGCTGTCACCAGGGATTACGAGAACCGCAGTGACACCTTCAAGCTGCGGACATAACAAAAGCCCTTCTCAGGGCTACAAGTTGCCTCTTATTTTTAAGGGAACCATTTCGGCTTGGTATCTCTCTTTGATAAAACTATATTCAAACAAACTTGATACATTGGATTTCCACATCAAAACTTCAAACCTTTTATGACCTAACAGTGACCAAACTTTTTATATGTCGCTTAGACATATTAATCAAATAGAACAATTAGGGCATTTTATTATGTACACTATGTACTAGAATTAGATTTATTAAGAAGTAGGACATTTTTTTAGACTTGCTGGATTTGATCTAATTGCACAGGTGGATAACACATTATTGGTATTTTGTTTACTGTCCATTAGAAAAACTGGACTAGATTTGAAATAAGTACGGGCTGGCGTTTCTGGGAGTACACAACATTCTTGGCTGGCTTTCCCGAATCACTTGTTTCCTGACATATCTCGGACATCGTACCTTGACGGAATGTGGACCATTTCCACTCGTCAAACAACAAGGTGTCCTAATGTGACGTCAATGTTGCAGACCAATCGTAGCCGACGTTACATACTGCTTGGGTTGACACAAGGTGCGTTCAATCGCAACTGAATTCCATCTTTTCAATCATGAGTTCGTGTTGGGTTCATTCTCACTCATGACGGCCCTAAATTCAGGTCGTTAAGGGCTAATTAGTCCCACGATCTGATGCCCAAATTAATAAGTGTTCTTTGAACACATAAATGCCTGTGGGATGGATGAGGCACCAATTTCTTCCCGAGGAGTAATAAAAAAATCCAGCTGTGTTGGAATAAATCGTACAGCATGCCCTAACAAGCGAAATTACGTTAATTAAACAAACTAACTAACAAATGCACACAGAGTGATTGCTTGTATAATTGCAATACCAGTAGCTGGTACAGGAAAGTAACATTTCCATTGGTCAGAATGTGATCAAAACAAATTGCGTTCATTTCTGTATGAACTGTAAGGAGAACTACTTTTCCACTTCTATAAATAGAATCACTTGTACAGCATAAGATAAACACAGCCAGTTAAGGCAGACATGAAGTAAGCATTAAAGAAAAACAACATTCTAACAATAAACAAAAAATAATTGAAAAAATGTGGCTTCCATTAGTTGAAGGACTGGTATTATGATGACCTTATTACGATCAAGCTGGACATCGCAAGTGCTATACATAGCTACGTAACAGAAAAACCACAAACATGTATTACTACGCTCAATTAAGATTTCTGTTTTTTAATGATGCAAACAAAATAACATAACAAATAATTAAAATTTCAATTATAAGAGTTTAACGTTGGTTTTTCTGAGTTCATCCTGGTATAAACTGTCAGTTGCCAACTCACACAGCTTACATAACGCCCTTCATGCGTTAGTTGCTGTGTGAGTCGGCAGCTGACAGTTTATACCATGATGAACTCAGAAAAACAACGTTAAACTCTTACATGTCTCCACATCTACCTGACCATAAAATAATATAAATACTACCATAGTAAAAAAAAAGGTCCGACAACGCATACGCGGATGTTTAATTTAGACAGATACAAAGATAAGTATATTTCAAACAAGCACTGCACTCACACTCCGTAGCCTCTGTGTTGGCGTTTAGCACAAGTTCCAAGCAATGACTCATGTATGTATTATGAATGGGAATATGGACAAAAATTGCCAGCTCAGTTAAAACCTTGGACGTCGACAATAAAGTTGTATTGATCTCCCAGTAGAATTGCCTTCGTGATATACATGCATGCAACCTTTTCGATATTACATATTCAGTAGAGAATTTGCGGCAACAACCGTTTTTAGTAGCAGGACAGAAAGACTGCCATTAGAATATATTTTACAAGCACTTTATTCATAACCAAACAAATGACATAGTGCTTGAAAAACCTGAATCCAAGGAAAACTGTTTAATCTTACCTGCCATTCTCTGACAGACGAAGCCCAGTTTGAACGCACACGGATAGTCTATCCACTTGCCATGGTCTTGACTTCCGATGTTGGAGCCCATTGCAACGCAGTTCTCGCTGTACATGGCACCCAGTATCTTATTGTCCGGATCACCGTGTCTCCAGTAGGTCAGAGAAACCTGAAAAGGAACAATCTGAATTATGCATATAAATTATCGCATAATATTTGTAACCTGTATTTCAATTTCTCGAGGAGGCTTAATTTGCAGGATAACCGGTTTTGATATTATAGATGCCACTGCAAATGATATACTCTCTCGTACCTAACACAAAACAGATATATGAATTATTCCACGATAATTTTTTCTTCAAATTAGCAAACAATAGTGATAATAAATGTTACAATTTCTTCAAAAGCTTATATTGAGATATGTTATATCAAGCGATCCTTTCGAAATTTATCTATTGATTAAAACAAAAAGTCATGGAATATTACGCGATCATCTAAATTTGACATTCTGTAATAAACGTAACCATTTCGAAACATATGAATATCGGCACTTGGTTAAAACTATTTTAAAAAGATTATAGTGTATTATATTGTTTATACTACTGAAATATGTACCTGTTCGTTCTGATCCAGCCACACAAACTTCTTTTCCTGCTGTCTGTCATTTAAGCCGATCCATACTTCCTGCTGGATTTGACCTGATAATAAAAGTCATTTTCAAGCAGACTTCTCGTGTGGCTCCGTAAGATCCATACGAAGGTCTGATAAAGTTCAACCAGACTCACGCGGGAATATGAGAGGCAAACGTTGACTAGCAGTCTGGTCAGAGTTTCTACATTAAATTGTACCAACAGGTATCGCTCATTTATTTTTCTTTCTTGTTTTTCATGTCTGAAACAATACATTGTCTATACCGTAAAGGGCATATGCAATATTTGTGCAAAGGCGAAAAATGTAAATATGTTTATCATTTTCTTTGAAGGTGGTGAAATGCATTGGAACAAAGCAAGCAATGCGGACTTCACTCGACTATTGTAGTCACTGACAACCGAGTCAATCTTCGGTGATTGTACGTTTTCAGAAAACTGTCATACTAGATATCTGAGACAAATATGGAACCGTTATACTTTTTCCCATGATGCACAGCGCATATGTCAAGCTACAAACCAATTTATGCGGTTCTAGACGACTCTCCAAACCAACTGTTTTGGGAACGACGTCACTGTGGTGCATATGACGTCGCAGACGAACCAATCGGGAGACATGGATTTACTATTTATAGGCTTAAGATATTGTCTTGCCAATTTAAACGAGTTACCAGCAAGCCCTTGCATGGCGAATATGACACCAAAAAACCACGCAATATGGTTGAATAAAATTAATAAAGGTCTATAAGAACGTTTGTCAAGTTCGAAATGAGACTAGTAGAGGAGCTTATTCGTTGGCAGGTTGGTCAGCATTTTTTATACATTTACATAATAAATTACATTTTGTACCGAGCACTTGAAATATGTGAAGGTAAATCGAGTTTTTGCTTCTACAGGAACCTCCAGCCAATCGTCTGATGGTGACACTAAGTCCTTGAATCGACGGAAATGGACACAGCTGCTCTGTTATGTGCTGTTACATTATACCACTTTTCAATTAGTTAATGCAACTGTTAAGATTTTCTCGTTTGGTAGATAAAAATGTTAATATGCTTTACGGAAATAAATGACGACCCAACACATGACGACCCATGACGGACAGAAGAGAATAAAAGAGAAGTTTATGAGCGACAGATATCACTAATAATTAATTGTACTGACTGTGACCATCTCTCGCTCAGCATAGATTTCTGAGTCACGCAAGTGTGTGTTTGAACGAGATGATGACAATAGAAGACCGGGTAACACTAAGTCTCTTGTCTTCAAACGTTAGTAATTTTTCATACATAACTAGACAAGAACAAAAAGAGATATTTCTCAAAAATGAGATCATTCAAAACTCAGTCCAAAACTCTGAACACATAAGCATGGCGATTACCTGGGACTTTCTGTAGTATAGCATCTAAAGGTTATAATTTTCTGGAATCTCCTGGGAATGGTGATGTATAAAGCTTTAATATAGTCTGAAGTGATCGATGTCCTAATAGCCTGCATATACTTATCTTGATCTTGGCGATATTTATTGGAATGCAGGGTTTGTCTGAGTCTGATTATGAGAAAATGTCAATGTCAACCATGTCGAGGTCACGTGACTATGAGGGCCATTCACGATTGTCAGCATTTTCTTTCTTCCTATTTACAGGCATGAGACCATACCGAATTGGGCATTGCACCCTTTAAATGCAAACTGTGAATATGCTACATATTTTCAAAAAACTGGCCATAAATGAAAGTTAAGCGTATTAATATACTACTCGCTTTTACTATTTCCTCAGTTTTGACAATAGTACCTTTCCTACGATGCACATTTCTTCTTGTTCTTGTTATTTTTGTTTTTCTTGTCATACTGCTTGTGCCGTAACGCATCTCAGAGAGCGATTATGGTCAAGACTTAGGTATGAGGCTTTGCTTGTTTGTCATATTATGTTTTCTCAGTGTCTCCATTACTCCATCTATCCATCTTTTTCTTCGTCTTTATTTTCCTTTAAAGCCTGATGTTTTGATGTTTTAAGCTTGAGCTGTGGGTTATTGGTGCTTCATTCTTATGAGATGTTCGAACCATTTAATTCCTTGTGTCATAATGTAGTCTATGACAAGTATTGTTTCAGCCGATTCTCTGATCGTCTCGTTCCGTATCGGATCCGATCTGATGCGTAGTTTGACTTTCCAAATATGACACCTACTCTGGCAGTATTTCCATGTGGTCCTAGACACTGGGGTCTGTAAGCTTCTTTGATTGTTCCCGACACATACAGATTGTTTTCACCAGTAATGATAACCTAGATTGTATCGGAAACTGTTACTTTATCCCATATATTTCAACCGTGTGATGTATCTTCTTTATGGACCATTATGTGAGATTTCCTTGGATTATTAGCAACTACCGTCACTGTCTTCCAATCTCGGCGTTTCTTTAAGCCATAATTATACAGTCATGCATACTTTTACAGGTACATACTGATTGCTTTGTTTCATCACTCTCAGTAGTTGACGACCTCCCTTGGCATCTTTGAATTTTCTCTATCCACGACAGACGATTGTTTCCACATTTTTTTTGGTTCAAATTTAATTACTAGCGGCGAGATGGCATGAACATTAAATACTACTGAGATGCTTCTCCGACTTCACCTTTCTTATGAAACTCTATAGTCAGCTGTCATTGCTCTGTTGACATTTCGTGTCATCTGTGATCTATATATATAATGTTATACTTAATCTCTTTCCATGACTGACCATTCCCTTTTTATTTTGGTAATGGTTAAAGAACAGCATAAATATATGTCCAAACACAATCCCTTTACCGTCCGGGCAAAGGTAAGAACGAAACAAAAATGTCTTGCTAATTAATCGGTGAAGTTAGAAAATACAATTAAGATACAACTGATGTATTACTTTAATTTCAGAACTAAATTTGTTCTGTATAACCTACACCTGACAAGGACAGTACGAAGACAGTCGTATTGTTGACAGTGATCGTATAATACCCGGAAATATAATAAAATCTCTTAAACATAATAAGTTTAGGTGTGATTTAGTACTTACATTGATGATGGTATTACATGAATGGGAGCTCATTTAAATTTAGATTGAAAATTGTATCACATTTACAGTTATTACATTTACGGCTTAAAGATCATCGTACTATGAAGTTTAGTTCAGTCACGAACTCGGTACTATAATATACTATATTTCGTGCCGAATAGGCTGAAGACAGCATTCATAAAAGTATGTGTGTACTTTCATTGAAATCCTTTTCTATATATATTGCGCTAAGAATGAAAGTGATGTATTTACCTGTCAGGAACTTCTGATCCTGTTCATTGGCTATAACTGCCAGGTCACTTAGATCCTGCCGACACTTCATCCGGGCTTCGAACCACGTGACAAGCTCCGTGTAGACCTTGAAGCAGTTGGACCTATCGATAATCCAGCCCTCCTGACATTTGAGTTCAGCTAGACAGAGATGACGTATATATGTGCAATATCGTACTCTAATGTAGGAAGGTCCATTAAAAATATATTTTTCACTGAAATGACTATTTAACTCTGTTAAAACATGAATTTGACATTTATTTCTATTAGATAGATAAGAACATCGACGATTGTGTGAACGAATAGAGCTCTTTCTGCTCCAGGAATTATAAACCATCTGCTAAGAGTACGCATTTTTCTCTTTTTAGTGTATGGTATTAAGCTATACTACTGCGAGGCTTTCTATGACAAAATAGTTAAATTTGTACTTTAAAAGAAATTTGTTCATTCTTAACTTAGGAAAGATGTCTGAACAACCAACATGGCTTTTGATATATGCTACTTACGAAAGACGTCAGGCGGTGGTTGGACCGGAACGTTAGACGGAGCTTTGCAAATAACTCCTCTCTCTGTCGAACAGTCGGCACTTATCTGCCATTTGAAATCTTTATCATCTGCAATTGCATACTATTAATGCCGACAATTAAAGAGATCAATAATTCAAATACATTGATGTATTTAAATAATTGTAAACTGACATTAACACATAGGACACATTTGTCACGAAAAGCACTTATTGATCAGTGCAGGTATTGTGAAGGGGTTATAATCCTAGTCTCGTCCTCTAAAGAGTTTGGGGGAGTCTTTTTCTAAGCAGATTCAAAATTTTCCGTTTTAGCTCCTTTGGCTACAGAAAACAATCAACAAATTATTTTATGTGTTTTTTATTATTGTGGTTTTGCCAAAATTGACAGGATGGTTGTCTTTTTCTTTTAAGACTGTTTGTCAATACGGTAAACCCATTATGATGAAATATAAGCTGGTTGTTATTTGGAAACATATTATGGTGAATTATAGACTGATTGTTGTTATGGTAAACACATTCTGAGGGATAGTTACTTCTGAAATCTTCAAAATGTTTCTCACTTAAGATTTTATTCCAGTTTACCGAAATCTTGTATCGATGCTACACCATCGACACCCTTGCATACATTTTCAGACATGTGTTTCTTGGCATCTCCAATGTATTAGAAAATGTCATTTGGGGTGTTTGAATCTTTGGGTGATGGACAAATTTCTCAGTTTGTAGTATGGCTGTTTTGTTCAACCTTTCTATGATATCTATGTCTTTATCAGATATGTATGTGTCATAGCTAGAAAACGTTTCAGTGTATATCTGCATTTTTCATCAATGAAAGCTTTAGCTAGTTGCTTAGCTAAAATTATATCTAAAAGTAATTATTATTTCTTTTCCATCATTTGTGAACCTGTTGGTCATGAAATCAGTGTTTAATGAAACGAATGTCGGTTGGTAAAATTTGTATCTCTTCATCAGGATCATATTTAATTTTATTTATATTGCAAACCAATTGTATTAAAATTCGATAATTGTCATACTCCAGACAGGCTAGCAATAATCAGTGGTGCATATTATGAATATTTCACGTTTAAATTATATTCGTCATGAGCTAGCTCGTCATGTGCTGGGTCGTCATGTGCTGCGTCGTCATGTGCTGGGTCGTCATGCGTTGGATATACCTATGCTCTACTCAGTTAATTGGTCGTTATCACGATCTTTATGAGTGCATATTCTGTTCTCATTGAACTTTTGAGCGTATGCAATTTTACACAAAGCATAGTAAAATGAGTAAGCTTATAACGATGTATAACATTTATATTCTACTTCTAATATATTAAATTTGTATCGGATATCGTGGAAACTAATGCATGTATCAATCTACATTTTATTGGAATAATTATAAAAGACTCTACAGTATCAAATACATACCTATCATCTTTATTTTTACATAAAAGTATTTATTTTTTAACCAATTAAGACAAGATTTAAGCACGAGCTTTTCACTGAGCCGTCAATATATGTGTGTAGTGTTTAATATTAAATAAAACTTTCACATTCAATTGCTTACTATTCCAAATGTCTATACAAAATGTCAAATAAACTTTCAGCTGATTTATCCAGTTCACTTCCAATCAGTACAGGTACAAAAATATTTACTCCTATAGTAACATTCCCTCCCTATATTATAATCGGTACAATTACAGACATCATTACACGTATAGTAACATTCCCTCCCTATACCCTAATCAGTACAATTACAGACATCATTACACGTATAGTAACATTCCCTCCCTATACCCTAATCAGTACAATTACAGACATCATTACTCGTATAGTAACATTCCCTCCCCATACTCTAATCGGTACAATTAGAGACATCTTTACTCCCATAGTAGCAGTCCCTCCCTAAATCCTAATCAGTACAATTACAGACATCATTACTCCTATAGGAACATTCCCTTCCTATACCCTAATCAGTACAATTACAAACATCATTACTCCTAACCCTATTATCTAATCAGTACAATTACAGACATCATTGCTCCTATAGCAACATTACCTCCCTATACCTAATCAGTACAATTACAGACATGATTACTTGTATAGTAACATTCCCTCCCTATACCCTAATCAGTACAATTACAGACATCATTAAACGTATAGTAACATTCCCTCCCTATACCCTAATCAGTACAATTACAGACATCATTACTCGTATAGTAACATTCCCTCCCTATACCCTAATCAGTACAATTACAGACATCATTAAACGTATAGCAACATTCCCTCCCTATACCCTAATCAGTACAATTACAGACATCATTACTCGTATAGTAACATTCCCTCCCTATACCCTAATCAGTACAATTACAGACATCATTACTCGTATAGTAACATTCCCTCCCTATACCCTAATCAGTACAATTACAGACATCATTAAACGTATAGCAACATTCCCTCCCTATACCCTAATCAGTACAATTACAGACATCATTACTCGTATAGTAACATTCCCTACCTATACCCTAATCAGTACAATTACAGACATCATTACACGTATAGCAACATTCCCTTCCTATACCCTAATCAGTACAATTAAAGACATCTTTACACGTATAGTAACATTCCCTCCCTATACCCTAATCAGTACAATTACAGACATCGTTACTCGTATAGTAACATTCCCTCCCTATACCCTAATCAGTACAATTACAGACATCATTAAACGTATAGTAACATTCCCTCCCTATACCCTAATCAGTACAATTACAGACATCATTAAACGTATAGTAACATTCCCTCCCTATACCCTAATCAGTACAATTACAGACATCATTACTCGTATAGTAACATTCCCTCCCTATACCCTAATCAGTACAATTACAGACATCATTACTCCTAGCCCTATAATCAAATCAGTACAATTACAGACATCTTTACTCGTATAGTAACATTCCCTACCTATACCCTAATCAGTACAATTGCAGACATCATTACTCCTAGCCCTATAATCAAATCAGTACAATTACAGACATCTTTACTCGTATAGTAACATTCCCTCCCTATATTATAATCGGTACAATTACAGACATCATTACACGTATAGTAACATTCCCTCCCTATACCCTAATCAGTACAATTACAGACATCATTACTCGTATAGTAACATTCCCTACCTATACCCTAATCAGTACAATTACAGACATCATTACTCGTATAGTAACATTCCCTACCTATACCCTAATCAGTACAATTACAGACATCATTACTCGTATAGTAACATTCCCTCCCTATATTATAATCGGTACAATTACAGACATCATTACTCGTATAGTAACATTCCCTCCCTATATTATAATCGGTACAATTACAGACATCATTACTCGTATAGTAACATTCCCTACCTATACCCTAATCAGTACAATTACAGACATCATTACTCGTATAGTAACATTCCCTACCTATACCCTAATCAGTACAATTACAGACATCATTACTCGTATAGTAACATTCCCTCCCTATATTATAATCGGTACAATTACAGACATCATTACTCGTATAGTAACATTCCCTCCCTATATTATAATCGGTACAATTACAGACATCATTACTCGTATAGTAACATTCCCTCCCTATATTATAATCGGTACAATTACAGACATCATTACTCGTATAGTAACATTCCCTACCTATACCCTAATCAGTACAATTACAGACATCATTACTCGTATAGTAACATTCCCTACCTATACCCTAATCAGTACAATTACAGACATCATTACTCGTATAGTAACATTCCCTCCCTATATTATAATCGGTACAATTACAGACATCATTACTCGTATAGTAACATTCCCTCCCTATATTATAATCGGTACAATTACAGACATCATTACTCGTATAGTAACATTCCCTCCCTATATTATAATCGGTACAATTACAGACATCATTACTCGTATAGTAACATTCCCTACCTATACCCTAATCAGTACAATTACAGACATCATTACTCGTATAGTAACATTCCCTCCCTATATTATAATCGGTACAATTACAGACATCATTACTCGTATAGTAACATTCCCTACCTATACCCTAATCAGTACAATTACAGACATCATTACACGTATAGTAACATTCCCTCCCTATACCCTAATCAGTACAATTACAGACATCATTACACGTATAGCAACATTCCCTTCCTATACCCTAATCAGCACAATTACAGACATCATTACTCCTAGCCCTATAATCAAATCAGTACAATTACAGACATCTTTACTCGTATAGTAACATTCCCTCCCTATATTATAATCGGTACAATTACAGACATCATTACACGTATAGTAACATTCCCTCCCTATACCCTAATCAGTACAATTACAGACATCATTACTCGTATAGTAACATTCCCTCCCTATATTATAATCGGTACAATTACAGACATCATTACTCGTATAGTAACATTCCCTTCCTATACCCTAATCAGTACAATTACAGACATCATTACTCGTATAGTAACATTCCCTACCTATACCCTAATCAGTACAATTACAGACATCGTTACTCGTATAGTAACATTCCCTCCCTATACCCTAATCAGTACAATTACAGACATCATTACACGTATAGTAACATTCCCTACCTATACCCTAATCAGTACAATTACAGACATCATTACTCGTATAGTAACATTCCCTCCCTATACCCTAATCAGTAGAATTACAGACATCATTACACGTATAGTAACATTCCCTCCCTATATTATAATCGGTACAATTACAGACATCATTACTCGTATAGTAACATTCCCTTCCTATACCCTAATCAGTACAATTACAGACATCATTACACGTATAGTAACATTCCCTACCTATACCCTAATCAGTACAATTACAGACATCATTACACGTATAGTAACATTCCCTCCCTATACCCTAATCAGTACAATTACAGACATCATTACACGTATAGTAACATTCCCTCCCTATACCCTAATCAGTACAATTACAGACATCATTACACGTATAGTAACATTCCCTACCTATACCCTAATCAGTACAATTACAGACATCATTACACGTATAGCAACATTCCCTTCCTATACCCTAATCAGCACAATTACAGACATCATTACTCCTAGCCCTATAATCAAATCAGTACAATTACAGACATCTTTACTCGTATAGTAACATTCCCTCCCTATATTATAATCGGTACAATTACAGACATCATTACACGTATAGTAACATTCCCTCCCTATACCCTAATCAGTACAATTACAGACATCATTACTCGTATAGTAACATTCCCTACCTATACCCTAATCAGTACAATTACAGACATCATTACTCGTATAGTAACATTCCCTCCCTATATTATAATCGGTACAATTACAGACATCATTACTCGTATAGTAACATTCCCTACCTATACCCTAATCAGTACAATTACAGACATCATTACTCGTATAGTAACATTCCCTCCCTATATTATAATCGGTACAATTACAGACATCATTACTCGTATAGTAACATTCCCTACCTATACCCTAATCAGTACAATTACAGACATCATTACACGTATAGCAACATTCCCTCCCTATACCCTAATCAGTACAATTACAGACATCATTACTCGTATAGTAACATTCCCTCCCTATACCCTAATCAGTACAATTACAGACATCGTTACTCGTATAGTAACATTCCCTCCCTATACCCTAATCAGTACAATTAAAGACATCTTTACACGTATAGTAACATTCCCTCCCTATACCCTAATCAGTACAATTACAGACATCGTTACTCGTATAGTAACATTCCCTCCCTATACCCTAATCAGTACAATTACAGACATCATTACTCCTAGCCCTATTATCAAATCAGTACAATTACAGACATCTTTACACGTATAGTAACATTCCCTCCCTATACCGTTATCAGTACAATTACAGATCTCGTTACTTGTATAGTAACATTCCCTCCCTATACCCTAATCAGTACAATTACAGACATCATTACTCGTATAGCAACATTCCCTCCCCATACTTTAATCGGTACAATTAGATACATCTTTACTCCTATAGTAACAGTCCCTCCCTATATCCTAATCAGTACAATTACAGACATCATTGCTCCTACAGTAACATTCCCTATCTATACCCTAATCAGTACAATTACAGACATCTTTACTCCTATAGTAACATTCCCTCCCTATACCCTAATCGGTACAAATACAGACATCTTTACTTCTATTGTAACATTCCCTCCCTATAATCTAATCGGTACAATTACAGACATCTTTATTTCTATTGTAGCATTCCCTCCCTTAAATCTAATCGGCACAATTACAGACATCTTTACTTCTATTGTAGCATTCCCTCCCTTAAAACCAATCGGCACAATTACAGATATCTTTACTTCTATTGTAACATTGCCTGCTTGTACTCTAATCGGTACAATTACAGACATCTTTACTCCTCTAGTAGCAATCCCTCCCCATACTCCAATCAGCACAATTACAGACATCATTATTCCTATAGTAACATTCCCTCTCTATACTGTAATCAGTACAATTACAGACATCTTTACTTCTATTGTAACATTCCCTCCCTATAATCTAATCGGCACAATTACAGACATCTTTACTCGTACAGTAACATTCCCTCCCTATACTCTGATCAGCTACTACATGGTTGGATCCTTTTCGGGTCATTAAATCTAACAGAATTGCCACAGAGCCAACTTATCGGAATGATAATATGCTTTAAATATGATTCGCCAGCATTGAAAAATGAATACAAATTTGTACTGTTATTGCCGTAAAGTTTATACTAACTAAAACTGCTCTGAAATGGACCTTTGATCAGTATCTAGTATTAAAGATGTTCATGTATACCTGTGTATTTATTGCAATTTAAAACAACATTAAGTAGGTCTGTCTTTTTTTTCTAAAGTAGTCTAGTCTTGGTTCAGCGAATGCAAAGTCTTCATTCGGCCTGATATAACCAATGAGACTATATATATATATATATATATATATATATATATATATATATATATATATATATATATATATATATATATATATATATATATATATATATATATAATTTTGATTTATTAACTTTAATTAATTTAATAAATATTTCTGATTTTAGCATGTGTATTTAATAATCTATCCATTATCCAATATCATAATTTTAGCAACAGGAGCATGACAAAGAAAATCGTAGAACAATTTCTTACTTTTGCTCTAGTAATTGTAACGATTTGTCCGAATATCTACTAATGGTCCTGGTTTTGTGATTTTAAATTATGGTTTCTAACCTTATAGTGTCCCTACAGAGGACTCTTAAAAATGAAAACAATAAAAACAAAATATAATAAATATGATAAAAATAGCAACTAAGCAGAGAACAACAAAAACAACAACAAACAAATTCGTTCTATCTCTCATAGTTACACACTACTACATTTAACAAGCTATCAAAACAATGAAGTGACTATCAATTCATTTTTTGACTGCCTGTGTATACCTTTCCTTATATAGACACATTTGGTCAAGCCATTATTATCAGCTTTGCTGGAATTGCCTGCCCACATAGGACCTGTTATGTCGACGGGATCTCCAGACAGCCAAGACCAAGACTGGTTTGTTCCTATTCCAAGATAACGATGTTTATAGTACATCAAAAAACTTCAAGATTAGTCCTATCTGAGGTTATCTTATATGTACTAGGTCCACCTTACTTTAACTAAAGGTGGAGACGTCAGATTCAATTAAAATGCTAATAGACTGCCTCGATGGACGTGCCAAATACGGAAGAGCTGGCACTTGGGACAGATTTGTCGTTTATTGTTATATATATATATATATATATATATATATATATATATATATATATATATATATATATATATATATATATATATATATATATATATATATATATATATATATATATATATATATATATATATATATATATATATATATATATATAAAGCTAATAAAGATCATAAATGTATTCGACAACCATTTTTTCTTCTGAAACAGAAAAGATTCAGAATTTCGTGGCTGGCTAGCACTAGAGTATAGTAGACGTACACTACGTTGAAGGTATTGCGTTCATAAACAAGGCCAATCGCTAAGGTCAAGTCAACAACTACTTAGATCAAATGCGCCGTACAATAATTTGAATGAAAGTCACGTAAACATCACTTGATAGTAGGATTGCACGTACCCTGTAGAGCTATAATGCACGCTGTTATTGTTGATTGCTTCAATTTGAAACGGCCAGAATATGGATGCATGATTTATTTTGAAATAATTTGATTTATTTTTTTCAGAATCATTTCATGAATCAGATTCTGTTGGTTTGATGCGTATATAGAGACTATATAAAGCGAATAAACACCACGTATTCTATTCTTCATTCTATGCTAGTTCTGTAGGAAGGTTGAGAAGAAATTTTGATTTACCTATAATATTTTATCTCTGGATTTAAAAGAGTGGACGATCTTTAATTTGAACATTCAATATCTAATGGAATATGTGAATTTGTTAAAGGACTTGAACGTTTAAATAATTCTTTTCGGATTATGCGACACTTTGAAGTAGTTCAGTGATATTTTACGTTCGTGGGATTACATTGAAGCAAAAACATTATGATCCAGTAAAGTGATTATTCAGTGGTGTCAACACGGTAGCTCATAAAGACATTAAAATCCTCATTCGGAATACCTTTGGACAGTTTCCGGTACAAGTGAGAAATCGATCGCATAATTCAGGATAATAATCTAAGAATACATATACTGTGGATTATTTTTCTTATTTCTGTCACTCTTTTGATTTTGTATTTTATTTAAAGAAATTTACTTGTTTGAAAATTGAGTGCTTGTTACATTTGCCTCGTCTTGTTACTTAAATTGAGACCTATACACTGTAAAGATAGTATCTAAACCCTCAGATCAGTGAGATCCGGTAGCCCTGCTGAAAACATCAAATAACTTCTAAGGTCCTCGTCGTCGAGAAAAATAGCAAAAAACGTGTACAGTTAGGGTAACGTCAGCTAGATCCATCAAAGAAGGCCGAGCTAAACGGCACCAAAATAGTATACTGTTTCAAGAATTTTTTTTAGTCCAATTTTATAAAGGGAAATTACAGCACAACACATATAGCCAATAAATGCATAAATATCTAAACATAGTAGCTTGAATGTTCCGATGTTTTTACTATAACCATGGGTAAATTTATTGCAATAGTCAAAATAGAGAAAATGAAGGAATTGAAATCAATGAAACGAGCCAAATTAATTATTGAAAGGCTGTAAAAAAAGTATTCATTACGAGAGAGAAAACGAAGCAACATTCTTAATTACAAGACAACGCAACGGTATCTTAATAAGCGTATCTTTACGAGGCTTTGTGTGGCAATGTTTTGGGCTCAGACACGAATAATATATTTACAATACATGTATATATGTTTTACCCAATCATATTCGTATTGATAAAATGCGATAAATAAACCAAGCATAACAGGAAATAATTTGGAAGAGTGGAAATTAGCAGTTAAACATAGTACATGAACTTGAACAAGGCTATACTAATTTAAATTATTTTAACGTATCTGAATACCTGAAAGACCAATCCACAAACTGTCTATTTTCTGACCAATCTTTTCTTGTATCTCGGAGGATGTAAATTGCACGTTATCCTGGCTGAAAGATAGACCCAATATGCTTCCTGAAATCTCTATCTCTCTCTCTCTCTCTCTCTCTCTCTCTCTCTCTCTCTCTCTATATATATATATATATATATATATATATATATATATATATATATATATATATATATATATATATATATATATATATATGTACATGTTTGCCAAAGGTAAAACCTTTAGAAAAGGGCTCTCTCTCTCTCTCTCTCTCTCTCTCTCTCTCTCTCTCTCTCTCTATATATATATATATATATATATATATATATATATATATATATATATATATATATATATATATATATATATATATATATATATATATATATATGCTTGCCAAAGGTAAAACCTTTAGAAAAAATATAATTATACAATTTGACCATGGTCCTCAGCTTCAATATGAATAAACGATATTGGCATACTAAATGAATTAAGACTTGACGCTGTCAATGCATCAAATATATAAAAGTTGGTAACAAAGATTATGGTGCGAGTTTTATCGACATCTTGTCTCATCTACTTTTGTTGTACGTATGCCATTACTAACATTAGCTTAAAATGTAAATAAAATAGCTACCCGTTCATTTGAATGAGTGAAGCCCCTCGCAAGTTGCAGAATGCAACAGAGTCTCTCCACGTCATTTCTATCTGATTGAAGAAGAGATAGCATTGCCCTTGTTTCTGCTCCCATCCGTCAGAACACATGCCTTAAAACAGAAAAATAAAAGTTACATCAATTCAGTTATCTACTCGTGGTAATTCATGGTTGAACGAACATCACAAACTCTTCACATTTCTGCAAGAGGAAGTCATTACAGGAATTCGAACTGGTCATACTTATATAACCCACTTCCACATACTAAAAGGCAAAGACCCGCCAGTGTGCGTTTCTTGCAATGAACCATTCACTATTAAACACTTTATGACGGAGTGTTTCGACCTCCAACGGTCGATGCTTTAATATACGTGACATGAAGGAATTTTCTGATGCAATAAGCGTGACTTGTAATGTAGAATTTCTGAAAGAAGTAAACATTTATTCTAAGCAATAACTTTTTATGCCGTCACTTGAACATTCTTATGTCATGTATATACTGTCACTTATTTTCAATACCTTTTCAGCTGTCTTCATTAACATACACCATTTACATTTCCTGTTGATCGGGAAGCTTTATTTGTTACCGTTACCATCTTGTCGTTTTACCTTTGGTTTTATATCGCTGGTAGATACGAAACCTTTCACAACTTTTAAATGATCCTACATATAACCATTTGAATGGTGTTAAATAGCCTAACAGTGCTGGTGCACCGTAAAAATATAATCAATCAATCAATCCTTTCCCCCCAGTCGTGTAAGACACGTGACCACATCCGGTAACAAAGGCATCGACGCTCAGTTTATGGATATGGAGTGGGTGTCTAAGCCTGATAGATGAATTCTAAAGAAAATTGATGTTCAAGGATTGAAATATGCTTAAAAGATATATCTATAAAATGGTCATTTTAGTGATAGTTACATGATAATGTGATTAAAAAAATCATAAATATGTAATTCTTTATAAGACTCTCTCTCTCTCTCTCTCTCTCTCTTACAGAGATTGAGACTTGCTCTTTGTCTGCATCTTTCATGTTACCTCGATTGAGACTGAATGGACCTCTTATGACTCCGTCAGTCTCTTCTGTATTTTCTCGATTTAGAGTTACGGACCTCTTTTGGTCCTTTTGTCTCTCTCTTGTCTATGATGTTAACTGAGACTGAATGGACCTCTTATGACTCCGTCAGTCTCTTCTGTATTTTCTCGATTTAGAGTTACGGACCTCTTTTGGTCCTTTTGTCTCTCTCTTGTCTATGATCTTAATTGAGACTGAATGGACCTCTTATGACTCCGTCAGTCTCTTCTGTATTTTCTCGATTTGGAGTTACGGACCTCTTTTGGTCCTTTTGTCTCTCTCTTGTCTATGATCTTAATTGAGACTGAATGGACCTCTTATGACTCCGTCAGTCTCTTCTGTATTTTCTCGATTTGGAGTTACGGACCTCTTTTGGTCCTTTTGTCTCTCTCTTGTCTATGATGTTAATTGAGACTGAATGGACCTCTTATGACTCCGTCAGTCTCTTCTGTATTTTCTCGATTTAGAATTACGGACCTCTTTTGGTCCTTTTGTCTCTCTCTTGTCTATGATCTTAATTGAGACTGAATGGACCTCTTATGACTCCGTCAGTCTCTTCTGTATTTCATCGATTTAGAGTTACGGACCTCTTTTGGTCCTCTGTATCTCTCTTGTCTATGATGTTAATTGAGACTGAATGGACCTCTTATGACTCCGTCAGTCTCTTCTGTATTTCATCGATTTAGAGTTACGGACCTCTTTTGGTCCTCTGTATCTCTCTTGTCTATGATCTTAATTGAGACTGAATGGACCTCTTATGACTCCGTCAGTCTCTTCTGTATTTCATCGATTTAGAGTTACGGACCTCTTTTGGTCCTCTGTATCTCTCTTGTCTATTATCTTAATTGAGACTGAATGGACCTCATTTGACTCTCTCTCTTTCTCCTTCTATCTCTCAGCATATGTTCAAAGAAAGCGAGTTCCATGCATAGTTGAATATATTTATTTCTGATATTTCAAGAGACACGATTACATATATTAAGATGATTCGTATTTTCAATATCTTAGCTGACTCAATACTTTTTTTATTTATATCACTTCGATTACTTGTTGTGTTGCAAGATGTTATACTATCCAGGTATTGATTAACCTGATGTAATCTACGTAGAAGTCAGTCAGTCATACATATGAAGACATCGCCTTTTGAACAACATCTTCCAGGCTCCTTTTGGTTCTTTTAGGTCTCACTTCTTTAACGTACATCTTCGTTACATCTCATCACTATTTCGTCAATGCTTTAGATTATTCTATAACAGTGTGCCTCTAAGCTCACTGCCATACATGGCGCAAATTTTTTATATTAAAAACCCCTGTAAATCGGGTATCTTTAGTGTGGAAGGCTTCTTATATTAATATTTTTGCAGAGGATCTGGTCATGATTAAAACCTGAAGAGCACTAGGCCACCCACCTTACTTCTGAACTCTACTCCCACCCACTTATTCTCGCCGCATATGCAAATTTGACAGTGAGGTCACCTACTACTGAATGAAAAAGACCCACCTCTAAGTGGAAGGACAATTACTCAGCAAGTGAATTTAAAAAAGACGATTAAGAGTCAGCCTATATCTTAATACTGAAACTCACACTTACTATTGAAACCGACGTACTACCTTAAATAATGCTCATACAGTGTAATACTTCTTGTGCTCCAATAGCCAGATGAGATGGGAGATGCAACAGGGAAATACTTGATACCAGCTGTGCAAAGATTGGTCATTCAGCAAACAGTATAATTGGAGATCAAAAGTGTATAGTTGTACACTTGTACCGTTTATGTGCACAAAGTGACAGAACAATTACACATATATTTCCACGAGCACAGTGAAGCAAAATTACACGCAAACATTGAATAGGCAAACAAAGAATACGTTCTAAACAGGATAGAAAGAATCATAGCCCAAAAGGGAAAAAACACAATGTTAACGCGAACCATCAAATACTAACTAGTGAGCCAACTATTAAACGCACATGTAGCATAGTCCTTGGTGTGATTAAGTTCTCTCTCTCTCTCTCTCTTTCTCTTTCTCTTTCTCTCTTTCTCTGTCTGTCTGTCTCTCTCTCTCTTCGGTATTACGTCGAATGAGACTTATGGACCTCTTTTACCTCTTTGTCTTCGTTGTTACCTCGACTCTGACCTGCATGCATTTATTGACTCTATACATGTACAATTACTTATGTTTCCAACTGAGTTTGCAAGAATTAAAATTAATATATACTAATCTCCCAGCTCATGGCAACATATTTATGCAATTGCCCCATGACGTTTAAAACATTCGCATAGAGGCAACCGAAGCTCATTATTAACAACCATCTTCAAAATTTCTGTTTATAAAATGTGATGCCTTCTTTACTTCTTTGATGGATAAAGTTCATATTTTAAAGTTCGGCTAATAAAAAACGAATGATCAATTGAAAAAATAAATTTATGCATGTTTATTCTTTACGATAAGGGACAGGAAATTCAGTTTACCTAGTGATTTAGTGCAGATGAAAGTTGATTCGTCCATACATTCAGCATACTCCCAGTTCAGTAAACCATTCTTTGTCGCATTCAGTATAACACAAGAACTTGTATTGGTTAATCTGCAATTAAAACATAAAATGAAGGCTTAAATAAGTTCACCAATAAAAAGATGGTATGGATTTCCCGCATACTGCAACTTGTCTTGGCAGGTGAATTCACTAAATATATAATCTCCGCAAGTAAACATGAGTCATTTAAATGTATAAGTATATATCAAATTAGAAAATGTAAGTGGATTTTACTAACCACGTCAGTAAAACATTTACATGATATGTACACTGTTGCAGATACGTTTGATTTTCATTGCCACTTAATTATCATCGTCGGAAATGTGCTGTTTGAGTGCAGGGCCGGCGCCAGACCCGGCCAGACTATCTGGCGCCCTAGGCAAGGTTAGATTCTGGCGCCCCCCCCCCAAAAAATATCAGTTTCAAAATTTATAAACAATACATTTTTTTAAAAAATGCGCCCCCTTGAAATCTGAGCCGGCCCTGTTTGAGTGATACAAATATGTATTGCGAACAACTTGAAAGCATTTGAAATATATGCTCCACACACACACACACACACACACACAGACACACGCCGTATTTGAAATTAAATTTCACTTTTGAATTCAGCACATGATGATATCCGTAACGTCAAAAATGAAGAACAACGTGTGTGTTTCCATTCCATATTTATTATATTCTTCAATATTTCAATGTTTTATCCCGATACGTAAGTATACTTGGCCAATCAAATTGGACCATCGTTTTAGAATAGACTGTGACTCTGAATTTCATGTAAAAATAATTTTACCAAAATCAGTACTTGCTAACCAGTGCATTTTGGAAATTAAAAGGAAGATTTATTTCCTTCTAAAATACTTTTTTTTTGTGTTAGGCATGATATAATGAATCTCATCGCTACGAACAACAAGTGACATACATATCACACTCAAATGATTACTCCACTCCACCTGTATGTGTTATTCTTCGAAAGTTATGGAATGATATTCAAAAAAATTCAATTGTTATAATCCGTTTGACGTACGTGTGGTTGGAACTTTCGCTATCAGACCACCAGGTCTTCTCAGGCAATTTTCCATTCATCCATTCCAACACCATATTTCCATTCCACTGAAATGAATAAGAATGCAAAGGTAAGAGAAACAAGCTAAATTTAGCAAAGGATATGCGTAAACAAGATTGCTGAAGAAGTGACCGAAACCGTATGTAGCATTACTGGTTACTGTTACATATATTTGGTTTAATTTATATTTTATTTAAATTGTGTTTGATTTGATTTGATTTGATTGTTTGTGGGTTTTAGAGTCTTTTGATTTTTCTTTACATGTCAATGTAATGTAATTTTGTGTACAAGGAATTTGATATTTTCCAGAAAATTCAGTTTGACTCGAGTTTTAACCTAGATACCAAATAATAGAAACACTTGACTCTATTTTGGACATAGTTTCTGGCCTTGATTGAGGGTCAAGTAAACAACTTTTTCTATGAGTAAAATGATTGGTTCTTATCAAGGACATACAGGAACTATGTGACTTTTACATGTAAACATGATCAAGTCATCCTCTATTTCTCAATATATTTCGTAATTAGGCGAAATACTTAGTATTAATAGTGTTCTTTATATTCTCTAGAGATCTCAGAGTCCAGGGCTTTTTAACACTTGATGTCAAGTTGTTTTCCTCTGTCGTTACCAGAAATTAACTTTTGAGTTTTTGAGTTATTAGTTAATTTTTATCCAAAGTATTTGGACTCTAAAAGATTAATTCGTTTCTCTGGAAATATTGTAGTCATACAGAATTCTTGAACAATGACATTTATTCAAAATTCTGTTTAGATTTCCAAGACCGGAGGATACATTATTGTGTTTGTGCAAGGAACTGTAGACGTCAAAACTTTACAGGCTACAGCATACGTCATCGCCTTTCATCTTGGATTCTTCGTCGGGACTCAAGCTTGAAAGCATTAGAACATTTCAATATTAGGACTGCAAAATCTTTATTCGTGGATTATTCTTGTATTAATTTTGAATATGATTCTGGAAACCGTAAGTGCTCATATTGTTTTATTTTTACAGTATTTTCCAGGGAAATAAAGTATTTGTTATATTTTACAAAGCTTGTGGTTTTCACTCTTTCTTGTGTTACTGTTTATTCGATCCTAAACACGCAACATTTCGGACAATTGTTTATGATGAAGCAGCCTAGTTCAAAAGCGGCAGTAACCTATCACAGCAAAATCAATAACATTATTTAATACTACAACGAATTGATTCAAGAATGTGTCGCACAACCAAAATTCAAAATAACTTGTCAACAATACTAGTCTAAAGACGATAATAGACGAATTTCCAGCACTCGTCTTATAATGCTGATGACGTATCATATTCCAATTAAAGAAAATCCAAGACAAGCATCCTGACAATGTGGTATAAATTTGCCAAACTTAAAAACGTCAAGTGCTGACACTTACTTATTTAACCAAGAAGGATATATGGATCCCCAAGACGCACATTTTGTAACTGAATTGCAAGTTGACAGAAACGAAAATATTGCGATCGGCACTATCCTTATATCAGATCAGAAGGGCGACTGGTGGAAATATAAAGAAAAGAACTCCATCCGTAGCAGGACCAGCGAGGCTATTAGGTATTTCATTACTGACCTGACATGGGAAATTGAGGAAGTTTTGTTCATTTTAACATGGTTAGGAGACATACAAGCCTGATAACAAAAACGGCATATTGTGTCACACAAAGACGTTCTTGCGGCGCTTAAAGGCTCATGTTGAATCGTCATAGACAATAATCATCCGTATCGAATAAATTCGTCTAAGATATTAAAATGTATTTTTATTTGCAAGAAATAGCTGATATGAACAGATCTGTTTTCGTCAGTCTTATTTCAAAAATAATTTACAATCCCTTTCTGTTTTGTAAATACCAAAGATTGTTTTGTTTTCGAATGGAGAATCTTTATTTGACCCGATGAAAACAATTTCGGTCAACTTTGATGTATGTGCAAATATTATATTATTTCCCTCTTTATTAGTGTCGTACATAGCGAAATAACAAAAATTACATATTTAAATTTAAACATTTTTCAACACTTTGTACTTCAAGCATTTTGATTTTTACCATGTTAAAACGGCCATATTTGATTCATTCAAAGGAATTTACTCCACATTATCTTGGAGAAGGTGCACATTTTGAAGCTTGATGTGCCGAGTACGTTATTAAGCAATGCCCTGACTATAATTAATAAATATCGTAAGTGGATAACAACATATGGTATTGTCGACACTATTCAGCACCATTACATGATACATTGACTACATAATCACACACACACATACTCACTCACTCATATATATATATATATATATATATATATATATATATATATATATATATATATATATATATATATATATATATATATATATATATATATATATATATATATATATATATATATATATATATATATATATATATATATATATATATCTTAGCATAACCAGATCTGTCTTGTATGGCCTTATTTCAAAATCGGACTATTCTAACGTACTGGCATAATGGCTTTTTCAATATTTTTGATTTTGCTTTAGGGTCCATTTTACGGGTCATAGTTTTAGTTAAATGGCCGCAATTGTTTTATAAATTTGTAAATTTTGATTTCATATTTGTGCGAATAGACCTCCAAACCGTGTCATTTCCTAGTAATGTTCTACGACTAAATGCACATAGATTAATAAAATAATGACTTACGTCATTTACAACATGCAGACCTAGCCATGAGCTTCTTCCATATTGTTTTGCCAGGTCCGTAACCAGTTGCTGAGTCTCTTCATTCAATATGCTTACAAGGATGGCATCGTATTGGGCACAAGTGTATCTGCAATGATAATGATGATAACACTGCTTCATATCCCATGAGCATTTACTCTTGAGTGGATGAAGCTTGCGCTGTTTTAACGTATTATCAATTTGTGAGGGAAAGAAAACCCTTAACTTTGTACCTTTATAGCTTCATTAATCACAAATCCCTGCTTTAACGATGAAGAGTTATTTAAGATGCAATTTCTAGGAAATGATGTCCCATGTTTTGTCGTAGGAAATATGATTTGTAGAGGAAATAGCAAGATAATGGTGGCAAAAACGTGAACAATTTAAGGTACAATCTGAAGAGAAGACACTAATGGTAAGAATATTGGCTTTTAGAAATAATTCATGTAGGACAAAACTAAATGGCAGATGTTTACTTTAGTTTATTCGTTTAAAGAATAACATTAATATTTTAAAATATTTTGTTAAACCCTATGTAGGGAAGATGAAATGCCGTAGACATGACAACTGAAAAAGAAATAATGGTCAAAATTCGTGTTTTGCCATGAAAATACCCTCACCATCTGTTTAAGAGAGTATCGTGTGAGAACAAAAATTGTCTGATAATTTAAGGGATCAAAACTGACGTGTCAGTGAATGATGTAGCTTTGGAAAACTGAGCAGAGTTGCTATATTTCCGTTTTAAGGAGATAGTTGCATATCAGTTTTGGTTGATATATAATTAGAATTCAAGCCGGTAATTGGTCTAAAAGGAGTCTGGTTCTCAGGGGTCGTACCTTTCGTAGAACATGAAGTATCATAATGAAGATCTAAATCAGCAACACACAATTTCATACTCAACCGAGATATCATCAAGCTGCTTACTTTGATCCCTTTTAAATACAGTCATAAATTGCACATAAATGAAAGTGTAATTCTCATAATTAATGACCGTCACTCTGATAAACGAAGACGTAGAATTTAGTAAATCAAAAATCAATTAGGTAACATCAATATCAAGTTGGATGCCAATTTCGTTCGAGTCCAATAATATAAAGAGTTATTCTGCAGACGTTGAACTGAATTTGCCTCACAACTAACGATTATAAATCCAATAAAGAATAATGCAGACAGTGATGATCGAAGTCAGAAAAGGCATTAGCAGTTTCACGCAGACTAGAAGATTTGGTTGAAATTTAATTAAGTGATCATCGACGTCAGACAAGGTATTTTCAATATCATACATAAAAGACAATTCGGTTGAAATCGAATTAAATGATAATCGAAGTCAGACAAGGTATTTTTAATATCACGCCGTCAAGAAGATTTGGTTGAAATCGAATTAAGTGATAATCGAAGTCAGAGAAGGTTTTCTCAAGCTCACGCAAACAAGAAGATTTGGTTGAAATCCAATTAAATGATGATCGAAGTCAGACAAGGTATTCTCAGTACCACACAGGCAAGAAGATTTGCTTGAAATCCAAATAAGTGATAATCGAAGTCAGAGAAGGCATTATCAATCTCAGGCAGGCAAAAAGATTTAGTTGAAATCGAATTAAGTGATAATCGAAGTCATACCACGCATTCTCAATATCGCGCCGACAAGAAGATTTGGTTGACATCCAATTATAAATAAGAGTTACTGTGTGGAAAATAAAATAGTCCGACAATCAGGATAATGACAATGTCGAACACTGGAGAACAAACTCATACACGGCGTCATTTGTATCAAACTGCAAATTTTGTTAAACAATAATACATAAGGAAGTTACGAGGGATCAGCGGAGGGCTGAAACGATTGAAGGACATGTGGAAAGAATGATGAATAATTGGAAATACCTACGTCAATAACCCACCCACCTCCAGTGATCCGTTTCCAACGAGAATTGTGGGAATAACTGAGACAGCCCAAATATATTAAAATAAGGTCAACTGTGTGCGGCAATATTTATATTTAAAGAACAAGTTTGTTGTTTTTGGTAAATGTTATATCAGTTTTCAAGTAAAATAATTTGGGACTTCCTGCAACACAAGCAGTAGCTTAGATCCCTGCCTGTCGCCTCAGTTTTACAAGGAGTTAAACGATATCTGGTTGTGTAGTAAGCAGTCACGTGATCATCAATGACGGCAATAGTGACGAAATCTATCTTTAGCCTTCAATTAACATGTGCTGGTACACTTTCTAAATGTGATAAGACCAGCTAATATTTTGCATCATAGAGAAGAGAATTACTACTATCGATTAGTTTAATTATCACATACTTATTTGTGTTTTGGAAACAAAATATTTGGAAACAATACCGTCGCAAGGTTTGAGATATTCATCTATGAATGCAGTAGGTTTTTCCAGTATAACGTTTTTGTTAAAATAGCAATGTGGTTGAAATTGTTGAATATTAAATATATTCTACACATTGTAAACTAGTGCAAAATTTTGAAAAGAATCAACGCATCGCACGCAGATGACCCAACTACAAAATCTTTCCAGGAGGATTTACTGATGACAGAATATATCTTATGTTGACAAGCAGATTAATAAAAATCCGCTTACGTTTAAAATAATGATTCGATTCAATTAGTTGTTATTCCTGCCAATGTTATATTATGTTCAGCTTTCTTTGCAGTCAATGATTTATACATTAATATATATTTAGAATTAATCGGATGACGAGCTCTTACGTGGCGTCCTGGAAATTCCTATTGATGGACATGCTCTTGTAACAGTTCCCTCCCAAATGTTCCCAACCGTTGTCCACGTCACAAGCAAGAGGGACATCTGCAATTGAAGGAAACACATGAAGGTTTTCCAAAATAATATGGCAACACAAACATATCTGTCCGTCAACAAACAGCTGATAAAGAACCAACATGGCGAAGGGGGGGGGGTACTGGGACGGGAGCCTTCTAACTACACGGAAAAGTTTCATACTTCGTGCAGTCACCCATTCCAAGAAGCAAGCATTAACGTAGTACATATATTTTGGTCTGTGTCTAGGATATTGGAATTCACCCCTAAAAGTACTAGCCTACCTGAAATTGTTCTAGAAATGAACCTTTGTCCTCTTCTTTTGTGTTTTAGTTCTTGTTTCACAATATTGTTTATTTAAGAAATTACTCCTTCATGCTTTAACATCTTAAAGCAAAATATGTCTTAATTTTGTTTTCAGTATTTAGTTTGGGTGCAGTTTATTTTTTCAAATGTACAAATGTTTTACTGACCGGAAATACTAAGTGCTCTTAAATAATATTCTTGGGCAGATACATTAATTTGGAATTATAGTGAATTCAGGCAATTACATCTTTGACTATATTATTGTGACTAGGAAAGTTTAAATGACCATACACAAAAGAGTGAACCCAAACCAAGAACTACCCCAACCAAATCAGACTCAATATATAAAGTTTGAATAACCCTATAGACTATCACTAAGCGGTCACTGACGCTGTACTATCTTTAAACAAAAACGGCATAGAATATATCTCCAAAATATCTGTCAAGACGACAATTCATTAAACTTTTGGCAAGGAAGTCAAAAAATGTATACCCTGGATAAAACAAGGCGCTTTCCTAGTGAGCAGGCTCCTCTCTGACCGAACCTTTGTCCGCGCCACTGCCGGACATTAAATTAATAAACGTGCATAGCACATATTAAATAATTGAAGGGAGAGGCACTTTTTCCTTGCTTTATGGACAATTAATTAACCCTCCACATGGGAATAAAATCATAGGTGTCCCGATGTAACGTCATAGTGGCGACCAATCGCTACTGGCGTCACATACTGCTTGGTTGACACCTAGCGCAGCTAATGCAGACTGAATTTCTACCTTTAACTCGAGTGTGTACTGGGAATATTTCCACTCGAGTATAGCCTTGCATTCAGGTCGCTAGGGTCTATGAAGCCCGTCATATTGACCCAAGACGTGATGACTCAATTAAATAGTGCCTTTTATGCACAGTAATACCTGGGAGATGATGCTCTAATTCCTTCCACGAGACCAAATAAATAGTCCGCTTATGGACATTAACCAGACGTACATGCCCGTATGGGCGAAAACGTCTATAATTTAAATGATAATGACTTGATTTCAGTAGAAGCTGGGCTGTTAAACTGTTGTATGTTGTGCTGTTTGGAGTTATTTAAAATTACTTGGTTTTTAGTTATTTCAAATTACTTTGATTCAAAAGGATTCATTCCATTATTTTTCTGGAAAGTACGTGTGCTCATGTAATATTGTAAAACAAGGTCGGTTGTTATATAAAACCTTTTTTCAGCTATCAGAAACCAGAGTGATAATTCTTGTTTCTACAAGGAACTGTAGACTTCAACACTACAGATTGCAGCATACGTCATCGTCTTCCATCTTGGATTCGAACGTGAAATCAGTAGAACATTTTGTTATTAGGACAACTAAAATTTTATTCTCGGATTATTTTTGGATTATTTTTGGATTGGATTCTATAAAACCATAAGTTCATATTTGTTTAATTTTTACAGAATTTTTCCAGGGAAATAAATTGATATATTTTTCAAAGCTTGTTGTTTTTACTCTTTCTTGTGTTACTGTCTATTCGAGCCTAAACACGTGACATAAGAATGTATACCATCATACTATGGCTATTGGTACATTAGTACATTCAAGAGTACAGGCACTTCGGTGCCTTCAGCGCGAACGGTATTTCGAGCACCACTGGAATTTAAGTAAATCTTTATTGATTGGGACAGTTGATATAACGTTTTGGACTGTCTGGGATTTAATTCGCAATACTGCAAGTTCTTTTCTATCACTTTGTTTAAAACCAAAGATTAGTGACATATATATATTCGGTCGGTTCCAGCGCTGTATGTATCAGGAGACAGTACGAAAAGAACTTTTTTAAAAGTAAAACACACATTGCTTGCATTATTGCATTAACTATTAAAAAAACATTTTAAAACATTTATTTTAGTAATACTTAAGACATTATCTAATTTCGAAAGATGAACAAAGATGTTTAAGGAAGTGAAAATTAACGAAAATAAACACACTTAAACAAACTTACTTACCCACCTATGACTGCCTCCCCCACCATCTTCCACTACTCTATGCCAATATATATATATATATATATATATATATATATATATATATATATATATATATATATATATATATATATATATATATATATATATATATATATATATATATATATATATATATGTAAAGAAAGGTAGCGAAAATGTATAAGGAAAATCGATTAGACCCAAAACTATTTCGACAAATTTTAATGACAAGCATCTCATAATGAAATGAACGTGTGTAACCATGCACAATGGGTTTCAAAAGTACGAATTTATTAAACGATTCAGTTTACGTTAGTCTCATTTTACCAATACGCCATGGAACTATCATCAGCAAATAGTCATGTTAGCAATATCGTTTGCATAAAGAAAAAATGGAAGCGGTCACGAACATGCCTGAAGTCTGACAGAAAGGATTTTCATAGTGCGTACTGTTTTCTTTGAGATAAACAATTTCAACCAGTGCAAGAGTGGATAACCTGTTCCTTATATCCACATTTAAACTAGAAACCACGACGTAAGACCACATTGAAAGCATTGAACATGTTCTACAATATTTTTACCAGTAATTGAACAAGTTCGATAGTAAATACATCATTCAGTTGAAAAATGGAATCGTTACATGGAAGAAATCCAGACTGATACACGAGAAGGAGACAGTCTTGAACATTATATAGGTATGTATGTATATAGGTATGTTTATATAGGTATGTATGTATATAGGTATATATGTATATAGGTATGTGTACATAACTCTTTCAATGATCTTTCTTATGCAGCTCAAAAGTGAAATTGTTCTTACCTCAAAGATCAAAACTGTAGCCATTATTAAGAGAAGTCTTCAAGATGGCAGATGTTGGGTCGTTTGAAAAGACTAAATATATGTTTGAAAGTCAACATAATATTTGTTGCAATTATCTTTTGAGGAATAATTTTGTCATGACAACTAATGTTACGAGTAAGGGCTATGGTTTATAACATCAAGAACAATTTAAGAAATGATACGTTCTTTCGCCAATATTTCGAAAGTCTCTCAGAGCTATCCGAACTTGAAATCCTAAACTACCAATTAAAACTGGCAGTTCGAAAACTGTGGAACATATTTTGTCACGTGTGTTGCTCAGATATAAAGATGAGCATCAATATGCTTGCAATCGATAAAATTAGGTCAACCCGACCATTACAGACATCTTAATCGATAAAATTAGGTCAACCCGACCATTACAGAAAATCGTAATGTGTACAAATTTGGAGTTAATGACAACAACGAATTCGATACAACTTTTTATTATTAAAAAAAATATATACCGGTAATAAGTATGTAAATTGATATGATATTATTAACTTATATCCATAATGTAATACGATATATTTGTTTTAAAAATGCTTTAATCAGAAGTAATATTGAACGTAATTAGCCTCTTAGTATATTTTTTAATTTACCATATATGATTTTACTGCTTTCGTATCCTGATCTGTTGCATGTTATGAGGGACAAAATTGATTGATACAGGTTTTTGGATTTTAAAGTTCGGTGTCGTTGTGATTCTTGAATTTGCAAATTTCCTTTGATCCATTTACGGAAAATGTTGTTCAATTATGCACATTTCGTTTAAATATCGGTGAAACGCCATGTTCTACGATAGATAAATGCCCGTAAATAGCATCCATTGAAGATATTCTTTTATTGGCGAGAAACTTGAAACCAAATTAAGAAAGCAAAAGACTGCATGAAAGTTAGCTAAACATTTCTAACAAGAAAAGAGTGATCTGTTCTAATTTAGTTTAATGGATCTCAAAATATGTAATGATTTTCAAATGCTGAACTTTGTGGCAACAGCTACGCAGTAAATCAATGACGATTTCAAAATCTAGTTATTAAAGAGCAAATTCAGTTGAGTTCAGAAAGGTATCAGAACAGAAAGCAAGTGACATATTGCATGAAACAGAACGGTAGAAACGAGAAAAATATGTTAAAAAATTTACGTAAATTTATGTGGTTCTATATTTCAAAATACGGCCATCTGTACTAGTACACTGGAAAAATTCTCACCACTTCACTCTAAGCAAAACCAGTTTTGGTACGTTTTACAAAACTTCATGCGTGCCGTCAGCATTATAGCGATCAACCTTCCGTACTACTGCACTGTGATTGTTATATATAACAACTAGAATGTCAAATAATATACATAATAATTTTGAGATATATCACAGAATTAATATGCAAAAAATTGTCCATGCAAGGAACTGCTTTAGAAGCCTGTCCAACAAATGTCTCTTGTACTTCATTAAATACACACCCCAAGATAAAGACAACGCCAAAACAGTAAATGGATATACTATTTCTGGCTCCAAATTGTTTCGAAAAAATCTATCACTATCTATAAATATTATACTTAAGAAGGATGCCCAAGCAGTAGATAGTATCAATATGTTTAAATGAAAATAGTATGTACTTCTTATTACATGCATTGTGTGTTAAAAATCTCTGCTATGGATGACTTTGCCGACATACACTTCCCCCACCCCACTGGTGTCATCATTAAATGTGACTGAACAATCAGCGGGAAGGGGAAGTGATATCACCGATAAAAACATTCTTGTTATGTCGCCTTCAAAGGTAAAAACAGCTTCATATAACGAAACAAACCATTAAACGCCCTCAAAAATTTACATAGTAGATAGGAGGTGCCTTACAATAAATGCTTTAATTGTGTTTGTGGGATTTAACGCCATGTTTAGGCTCATGAGAGGGTACACATGCCATACATTATTTTAATGAAGGAAGAACATGAGAAGACCCTAGGCAGAACATTCGACCCACGGGAAACTACTGGCATCTTTCTCAGATACCCAGGGTGGTCGAGGCGAGACTCACACTCACGCGGATAGGGGTGAGATGTGTGAGTGAGTTGTAAAAGAGAGAGACTTAGGCCATCCACTCTCGCGCAATAAATGCTGTACATATTTAAATTACAGTGCAACTTAAAGGTCTTGAGATACAATATCTTAAGTTGTCGATCTCATTTAAAACTTGAACTGAATAAACCTGGTTCACGTCAAAGTATTCTGATACTCTCATTGGGTATTGTCTGCCATCTGTGATTACATACAGCGGGCTAGCACGAATTTAGCGCAATGCAGTTCTGCCGCAACCACAGCCAGCCTTCGATAGGTACTTTGTAGCAAAAATATAAATGATATTTTAGCAAAGTGACCGCTTTCATCCAAAGTTTCTTCTTGATTATGCAGCCGCAAGCAACTCTTTCAGTCGATACCTTCCCGTATATATTTCTGACGGTATGAAATTAAAAGCATTTTAAAGAAAAGAAAAGAAAAAAAAAACAATATTCTAATCGTCACGTGGTACAAACACATTTTGAACGTCACATTTGTATAAATTATTGTAAAACCAGATGTCTAAAGAGAAAGCTAAATGTGAGTTTATACTAAAGAACCTAGTTGCTCTTGGCGATCTGTCATAGAAGTTTACTTTTGGTGCTTCCTAGGTGGCATCATATATTTAACTTTGTACTCTTTAGCGTCGATACCGACCAATATATTTGGGGGTATGTGGGTGGGGGGTGTAGGGTTGGACTCGATACAAATTAAGACACTTACTGGAAAATTCTGTTAGTAATGAAGAGAAAGCGATGGCTGGTTAGCGTCTTGAATTCGTAACAAATGCTTTTCGGGTACGAGGCCTGCCCATATCAGTTCAGGCTGGCTACTGTGGTGTGGCAAAGAATATAAACTCAATACAAAATAGTCTTTTGATGTTGACGTGTTATTATACATCAATTATTCAATCAATCAGTTATTCATTCTTGATGATCAGACAAATGATTTATAAAGTTCTTACTCTTTGGGCGTTCGCAGATATAATACAGAAGGTGATCGCAGTTTTTGTCATTGAAGAAGCCGAGCCAGATCTCAGCACAGTGTTCCTGTTCCAAGTAATTGTTCGGCTCTCCCTGACCCCATTGTCTGAAATGGAAATAGGCTGCCAGCATTCAGTAAGAACATCAAATCCAAGTTACACAATAGGCGTATGGGCAACATGAGTATGCAATGTTAACTTATTATTGTCCAATACTTGGACTATTTCTTTCTCAATATATCTGTAAATAATTTTTGATAAATAGCTTTGCTCTAATTTAAGATAAAGTTCGGAAATGTTGAGAAAACAATATTTTTCTCTTTCATTTATTGTCTGAGTGACTACTACTACTAGACTATAATTGCTTTAGATCAATTATTGAACGAAGGATCATCCCCCACAAGGTCAGTATATTAAACTGTTTCCATTACGAACGATTAACTACATGAACTACACAGCATACTTATTAATAAAGATTATTCAAGAATGGACGGAATTATTCACAAGAGGATCAAATTATATATATATATATATATATATATATATATATATATATATATATATATATATATATATATATATATATATATATATATATACACACACACACACACACACACACACACAAATCAACGGTAACGTCTCATTAGAGCGCAAACCATTAGAGCTTATCACACTAGAACGCAAAAATTATTTTTGTCCTACTAGAGCTAATCTTATTAGGGCGCATCCCATTAGAGCGCGAAGAACTAGCATCACTAGAGCGGGAACAATGAAAAACAATTTGTTAACTGTAACTTTATATTTCTTTTAGATTATCGTCAATCTCTGAATGCGTTTTTCAATGCCCAAATATTTCTTGTTTGGACGTACCACTGCTTGTCCTGCAGTGATTTACAGTCGTGTAACGGCGGAACTTGCCTGCTCGTCACGAATTGCTGTTAAGTAGACGCCAGATGTTTGGATGATGTTTGTTGACCAGACGATTAAAGCGGTTATGCCATCCCTCACAATGATTGTTCGTTCGTAGGTTGACCTGGTAAACATTCCACATTTGTATAGGAATTTTTACCATCCACTGTTGTTCGAAAAATCCGAATAGAGGCGCCAAAACATGTGAAGCGGAGGAACGAAGCTGTTGAAAGATTGACCGGATAAGCAGTCTTGGTGCAAATCCCAAAGCCATCAACTGCCTGACTTATAACTGAACAGTATCATCCTGTGTATAAGTGTTCGCTAATCCAAGACTTTGCACCTGACGCCATACAGCCTGTGTGAGATGGAAATAACAACCTCAGTGTGTAGCATTGGGGAATTCATCCCGGATAGCTACTATCAAACCGGTCTCGAAATCTGACAAAAACGTTGTTGGATTTAAGGTTAATCCAGCATGATGTGCCTTTGTCTTATACGTATTAAAAACGGATGCATAAGCATCGCGTGTTTTACTAGACATCAGGCAATAAGCAACAGGAAGTAGCTTATCGGCGACAAAAACGTGGAGTGTAAACAGTTGCATGTATAAAGTTGGAACAGCGTCGAAAGTTCCATCCACTGCAATGACGGCAGCCACGCACTGTTCCCGAAGATTAGTTGAATTACAGAATATGAGAATGTTGTTGTCAGCAATCGCTTCAAGTAGAAACGGTTCTCCATTAACGGTTGTTCGCAGGTTTTCAGGGATGTCAAACTCAGCTTTAGTTTGAGGTAACCTCGGAATAGCGCGTCCTCGATGACGATATAATCCACTTCGAACTGACCGAAAAGCTGGAATAGAAGATGCAACAACAGGATTTGCTGCAAGAGGTGCTGTTACCCGTCGATAAATGGTGTCTATCGATTCTGCTGTATTTGTTGCTTCTTCCCTCATTCGTGTAACCAACTGGCGAATATGTACGTCTTCTACAGTAGGCGGATGTGTATGAACTCCATTTCTTACTTCAACATTTCTGTTTTCCTCGTCTGTCTTTATGCGACCCGAACACCCCTTAACTACACATCTCCAGAAAATATTATCGTCCGCGCTTCTCCTATCGAATCTATATGTAAAACCGGCCAGACTTACGGCTAATTTTCCTTTTGCCGTTTTCGTTACTACTATATCATCCATGATGCTTTTTAAAAGTAATATTTGTGTCCTTTCAAAACTTCAAGCACCTCCTGCACCAATCATGTCCCCCAGGTAACTGAACCCATCAAAATAACAAAATCGTGAATGAAAAGTAGCCCAGCCACGAAAACTCCGAATTTATCGACACATTTTTATGAATTATTACAATGAAGTCTTGACGAATTTCCGTATCCCCCATAGTGTGGGTGTTTGTTTTTCTGTAACTAATCTAAAGAATTTTGAAGAAACAAAGTATTTATTATTCTTGTTCGAGGGTTGCTCATAGGGGCAAGCTGACTTTTTAGAAAATTTACAGATCTCTATATATCAGATTTTTCGAAACATGAGTAAAAGCATTAGGATCAGCTGACACCGTGTTGCTTTGAAGTTTCAACACAAATGATTGCCCTTCACTGTCTAAAAGGTAACCATTACAATTTGTTAAAAAATTTTTTATATGTGATTTAGATACATCGTAGAGATCTCCTCACACGTCATTTTACATCTATTCTATTTTGTTTTAGTTAGTATTTTTGTTGTATGTATTTTATTGTTTTTTTGTTGTGTTTTTTTTTTTGTTGGTGTGTGTGTTTTTTTTTCCTTTATGAAGGTAAGATACATGTCATCCAAATATCAGAACAATAATCATAATGAGGTAAATGTGAAATGTAGTTATTGATTTTGCTGTTTTAGAATAAATAATTCTTTCAATTGAAATAACTTGAGAGAAATGTTGCTACAACCATAGTTAATTTGTTTATTCCAGGACAGAATTAATTTCAGCAAGTGACTCATTACGTTGTCATGCACCGCTCCGGTGGCCTAGTGGTTAGAGCGTCCGCCTCGGATGCGGGAGGCCGTGGGTTCGATCTCCGACCGAGTCATACCAAAGACTTACAAAAATGGTACTAACAGCTGTCTCGCTTGGCGCTCAGCATTACGAGGTTAGTGTTAGGACTGGTGGTGTCAGGATAATGTGACTGCGTGGGGCATCATGCAACATGTCTGCGTCATGATGCCCCAGTGCTAGACATCACTATAAACTGCCACATGGCAGACATCGTAGCGATATGACTGAAAAATTGTTAAAGTTACGGTAAAAATCTAAATTACACACACACACACACACACACACACACACACACACACACACCTTGTCATGCTTGCGGTACTCAGAAAGTTCCTTGTTGATTCTATTTTCATTCTCCATTTAACTGGTGACATCTATTAAAACCTTGTTGGGTTTCATTTGAATGTATACACACAGCATGCTGGTACACCAAGTTGAAAGGTTTGACATGTCAAGACTGAGTTTATTTTCAATTTCAACAATCCATACACTTCGATACCCAAGGATGATCATTAATAGAACATGGGTCCATAAATTAACCCTCGAGAAATTCGCATACTAACTTGGGAAATATAACCGAAAAGTCCATTAAAATAAATGGTTTGATAAATGTTATTGAAATATGAGTTAAAGAAAGATAGCATTTAATCTGAACATTCCAGTAATTCTTAATCTAAGTCGTACAAATTAGGATTCACCAAGTCATCTGATTTCTAAAAAAATTGTCATAATCTTCCATTTAGATTCCGTCGATCTATTTCCTGATAGCAGTAATTAGTAATTTGCCCTAAAGCCGTTTGACCACGTTTGAATATTTAAAATCTGATTGACCTTACGATAACAAATTGTGTATTGATAAAAAGAAATAAAACAGGGTATGAACTTGCGATTGGAGTACTTAGACAGTATGGAAATAACCGACAATGCCTCTATCATTAGATGTATCGTCTAACACTCCTTGTTAAAGAGACGCATCCCTTTAGCTGACTCCTCCTGTCAGGGAAATAACCTGTTTTTTGTATAGGTTTGTATATATTTGAGGTAATATTTTGATAAATATGGCGCGCAATTTTGTTTTGTTTTAAATGTGCACGGGTTTCATAGTGTACAGCAGGTATTTTGTGATCAAAGCATTTTATTGGTTTTTGTTTATAAAATAGCATAGAAATGTAGAATTAATGGAATTCTATTCTTGGTATTTTCTGATAATTTCATTGATTCGAAATCTGTGGGAGTCGCGGATACGAAATCTCTGGGAGTCATATGTACCAAATCTCTCTGAGTCACGGATGCGAAATCTCTGGCAGTCATATGTACTAAATCTCTTTGAGTCATAGATACGAAATTTCTGAGATGCTTAGGTATACTATCAGTAGGGCTGTTACACACTGTAATGCATTCTATGTCAACATTGACAAACAAATTATTTGGAAATATTTCCCATTGCATTGCTATCTGCAGGTTTTGACCTATTTGCCGTTAAAACAGTAGGGTTCGGTACTCTTGAATTACATACAGAATGTAGAAAATATTTTTACTACTCTTTTGTAGTACTGATACATGGTCTAGGATACGTTTTATATTTTGTAATCCTAAAGATTTTCAAAACACCTACAAACAGTGCTCCTCTAGTGATTTTGAATTTTAATTATTTGTAAAGCTTCTTTATTTCTATATGGGATTTTTCAATGATAAAGTGTCATTAGTCCTGGTCTCTCATGACTGTAGTGCTAAAATCGAATTGTAGCTAATGCAGCAGGTATTCAGTGTAAACAACGTCAATATTTAGCAGTCGCCAAGGAAAATTAGAAGACAATATGAATTACTTTCTATGACATTACAATACGATGCGACCGCTCCTGTGGCCTAGTGGTTAGAGCGCCCGCCTCGGAAGTGGGAGGTCGTGGATTCGAACCCCGGTCGAGTCATACCAAAGACTTATAAAAATGGTAATAACATCTGCATCGCTAGGCGCTCAGCATTAAGAGGTTAGAGTTAGGACTGGTCGGCCTGTTGTCAGGATAATCTGACTGGGTGGGACATCATGCTACATGTCTGCGGCATGATGCCCCAGTGCAAGACATCACTATAAACTGCCATACTGCAAACATCGTAGCGATATGACTGAAAAATTGTTAAAGCTAAGTTAAAAATCCTAATTTCACACACACACACACACACACACACACACACACACACACACACTACGATGCAATAACAGCTGATACTAGTTGAGTTAGTGTAGTGAGACCTGTAAAATTAATCGGCTATCGGTTGAGAAGAATACCTTTGTTATATAATGTGTGGAGTGCTTTCAGCGTGAATTTATAGATACATTCTACCGTAATCTAGTCAAATTGTGAACAAAGTATATCCCGATCTGTCGTCGTATAATGCGCCGCAGATAAGGGTTTTAATTGTTTGTTTTTCTGACTAATCCTAACAACACTGCATAGACCCATATCTGAGATTTGGCAATTTGCAGCACTGCATAGACCCATATCTGAGATTTGGCAATTTGCAGCACTCCATAGACCCATATCTGAGATTTGGCAATTTGCAGGACTGCATAGAACCATATCTAAGATTTGGCAATTTGCAGCATCATGTGAGTTATCAGATGACATATACGGTATCTTAAGTTTTGCTTTCCCTTAGCTTATCCGGTCGTGATATTCACTTTACGAGGTCATTCTGAATCATCACATTCCCCGAAAGGGCCACAGAGCAAAATTATATATGTCTATTTACTCAAAGTATCTATAATACCCAAAAAACGTGCGCAAGAATAAAACGGTGGTCAATTTGAAGTGAAAAGTGACCGCACGTGTGTGTGTTTGTCTGTGTGTACATAATCACAAATATGGTAACAGCATTGTCTTTATCTAGTTTACTGGTGCTTGCTAACAAGCTTCTAGGGACAGACGGACATATGAACGATCGGATACTAATGGCCAAATCCAGGCGTATAAAAGTTTATTGTTCTTACTGCGATGCTTGCTGCTTTTTGGGGTGGGTGGGGGTGGGGTATTTTTTACTCACAGAACACCAGGTATGAGAGCTTCTCCATCCGTCCAAAACCACATGGTGCTGTCTCTCTGTCCGCGGTTGTTCAGACCGGTCCACCATTCATAGTTCCCGGGTGTCATATCCTCTATCTGGCGCGCCTGGGACCGCACCCATACCTGAGTTATAAAAGATATCCATTTTGAAAGCACATTTAGGCGTATGATCATTCAAACCACATACAGACCCGATAAATTCTCGAATAAACACTCCAAGCTTTATTTTAAAAAACATCGAACAAATTATCGTCAAGCTTACGATGAAAGCAAGGTTTGGTATCGAGTGAACTGTGTATGTGTATGCCATAACATACAAACACACACACACACACACCTACCCCACACACACGTGTATGTACACACACACACATACATTTTGAAAATTTGTTTGTGCCCTATTTAAATCAAAAGTCTTAAGTCAATTCAAGTTTGGACGTTCGTATGGGATTTCCTTATCCAAAAATAGCGTTTTACCTTTCAAACAGCATGGTTACACGATTGTGTGGAACTGGTAGTCCCAAGCACAGTTGGTAGGGGGCCCTGGCAAGATCCTATATTGACGCTTTTGCATTAACGACATTTCATGACTGGCTGCTGCTGACGCGACGGGATGAAGTAGTTTAAACGGATTTTTATATATTGTCCTAGGTGTAAAGCAGTTTTGATCCATTTATCATAAAAAGAAATATAGCAAGTCATTTGTTGGTTATCAATAATTCCTTACGCAATTCCAATCACCATGTAAATCAGTGAGATTAGAGTTGATCTTGATTGTAATAGTATGGAAACTTTACTATTTATGACAAAAAAGCAATCTCATATAATACATTCGTTTCATTTCTTGTTTTAAAATGTTTCTGCAAAAATAAAAGTCCCTTATACAATGTATACTGTTTAATTTTTGCAATGTATAAATTACATTTTCATCGCTAAAGCATGACAGGAATTTAAAGACTGAATGGAACCTAAGATAAAATGTGCACCAAAATATATTTCATGGCGTTCAATACCATATTAGATAGGATTGGAAATGCGATGGGTTATTAAGACGCATTCAAAATTAATTAAATTGCTATCATCTCCAAAATCAAAACTCTAAATATATTACAACATGAAGGAAATGTGGCATTAAAGTACAGTTGACAGTTTAAATTAATTCGTTTTATAATGAGTTGTGAAGACGTTTACAGCTTGAATCTGATGAAATTGCACCTGATGCACATTGACTGGCTCATCGTCATGTCTTACTCTTGAAACACTAGAGGCGTCGTATATAGGAGCTTGATTACGAGTCAGTATCTTTGAGAGTAGTCAGCAAACCATAAAAAAAGGACTCTGCGACCCAGTTTTGTCGTGTAACATTAGTGAATTTCCCAATGTACCTTGCATGCACAGCTGGGCAATGGCTTAAAAGGTGTAATAATCTGAGCATTGGGGCCATCTTTAAGCAGTGTTGAAAATATTTGGAAAAAATGTCGAAAAAATGCCCAGGTTATTAATGTGTGCAGTAATATATGAAGAAGTATTCCAAGTAGAGCAAAGAATAAAATGTCAACACTTTTTAATTACTAAAACGTAGGTCACAGTGACCAATTTTAGTATGCCATATATGCTTATTTCAAGGCACTCAGAAGGGATTAACATAATGTTAATTAATTTAAGTGATCCAAAGAATGGGCATGGACATGGAATATGGACACACTAAGTAGACGTTTGGTTGCGATAGTTTAGGTATTGGCATTACAGCATGAATACAAGTTTCATGCAAATTCTTGAAAGTTGGAAGCAATGACCAAGCTTTTCTGCCCAACATATTCAACCCACGTTAATCGTATAATTCATGTTCGATTTAAATTTGTTTTTAAACATAGTACTTACAGCCCAGACAAGAAGGATGAGGAAAATCGAACCACAATTGCAACAAATCATCGAAATTAAGTCACAACAATAGAGCTAACACTCATCTTATGCATTTTCAGTAAATATTTGGTGGAAACAGTCAAACGTGGAGTTGTCTTAGTGCCTTCACACAATTTGTTTTCAAACATTTTATTAAAAATGTTTGAAACAAGGTGCGCGTTACAAGTTCTCCCATTGTGCAAGCTGACGTGAATACGTTAAGCGGCAGGGCTACTATAGTCTGGATAAGGAAGACAAGCAAACAGGCAGACAAAATAATTGTCGTGCATACATGCGGTTTAAATAAGAACTATTTTAAAAGAGGTCTATCTCTTGAAAGTCATGACTAATTACTATTAATCAATCATGACTAGTTACTATTATTCAACAGTTGCGACGTTTTGAAAATTTGTGGGGATATGCGTAACCGTAAGTGGTTTTTGAAGCATACTTAGAAAAGAATAAGGCAATAATAACAACAGCAACAAGATTAAACAAAACTAATAAGTGGTTAAACGAAATAATTACACTCTACTGGTTAGCCAGTCTCTTCTCGTTACATTAAACATTTTCTAGACCTTTTAAGGACGTAAACAGAAGAGTAAAAAAGACATTTTTTAAAACATAAATTGACACAGTAGTTCAGGACACCTGCTTGACGTAAATAAGAAATGCAAAAAGACGAAAACTAGGCCAAAGAAAGCCACAACCAAACAAAAATCCAACACCAACGACAACTGGTTTCTATCGAGGTTTTGAAAAAAAGTAGTTGGATAGAACATGGAATATGGAACATTTTCTGACAACTGACAACTGATAAATTGCTTTGGAGAATATGTCAAAATTTTGTTTCTCACCTGGCTCCCATGCCTTCACAACCAATTTCTTAGAGTGTTATTAAAATCTGACTAGAGGTTTTGGAACTGTATGTTATGTCTGGTTGATATGGAACAATCCAGGTTGTAAAGAAGCCATATAAAGCACAATCCATGTAAAACACAAGCCATAGAAAACACAAGCCATAGAAAACACAACTTTGGTTGAACATATCCTAAATATTTTTGCAAAGATTGAGAAGAACAGATTGTTTTAATTAGAGAAGCTGGTTGCTATGGGAACTAAATCAGTACCACGCCATTTATTTTTAAGATGATGTACGAGTAGTTCAATCATGTCTTCTTCTTAGAACATTAAATTCATTCAGGACATAATATAAAACACTGATGTATCATATCACAGCAACTGAAACGCGTATTAGACATTAAAGTTCAGACTAAAAGGCACCTAGCGGGCTTGAAGATGTAAGATAGGCCCTATGAAACTCTTGCATGTCGTAAATGGTAACTAAATCAGTTTTTTCATTAATTTAAATGTTGATTATTTTGTATAATCTTAGGATCATGTATGACTCATTTTTTAAAGTCAATCACGAACATTATTTACATGAAGATATATATATATATATATATATATATATATATATATATATATATATATATATATATATATATATATATATATATATATATATATATATATATATATATATATAGTACGTACTGTAAGACAAGACTAGAATCATTCACCATGTGCCACGGTATGAATAATTTGTATGACTGCGCAATCTTATAACTTGGGCCTAACTATTGTGAGATGTCACTCTCCTGTAACGACGTGTCAAAATTATAAACCCCAGCCGAGTCATACCAAAGGCTTACTTTTAAAAACAAAATGGTGCTAGCAGTTGCATCACTTGGCGCTCAACATTAAGAGATTAGTGTTAGTATTGGTCGGTCTGGTGTCAGGATAATGTGACTGGGTGGGTCATCATGCTGCATGTCTGTAGCATAATGCAGCATAATGCCCCAGTGCTAGACATCACTATAAACTGCCACACTGCAGACATCGTAGCGATATGACTAAAAAACTGTTAAAGCTACGTTAAAATTTAAATCACACACATCCTACTGAGTGTCGTCGCAAATCAAGCATGGCCGTGAAGTTGTATGCAAAACTTGTAAATAAACTCGGACTAGTATCATGATATCATCATAAATAGTAAACAAAACAGTTTAACATTTTAACACCTGAAAACCCAACAAGGGTAATTCGTGACAGACATATAAATAGATTAATAAAAGGTGTAATAAGTGACATAGATATATAATAAATAAATATCTAATAGAAAAACAGCCATCTTAATCTTTACAATGGCTGTTCCTTTAGTTTTAGTTCTGAAAAGCGAACATTAGCAAAAGCTTTATTTGTGACATCTTACATTTACACAAATAAATATATTATTAATTACATTAATATTCGCAGTAAAATATGAAGAAATTGTTTTCCTAAGTTGCTTCTACTCAAATATTTGTTATTTATTTTCGTATTATTTCCGTCGACCTGCAAAATTCGAGGAAGCAACCTCTGTCGATTAAAAAAAAACCAAACTTAGTTTGGAAATACATTTGTTTGTAACGTTTAACTGACTGGTTTGAGATAAGTCGGTATTTCTTTTTCAGTCGTTCTTATCAGTTTAAATGGTAACACTCAGCAAAAACGGATGAATTATTAATCATTAAAGTGTGAATTCTGAATGAGATTCATGGGGGGTGGGGTATATAGAAGACAACAAACAACATTGCATCTGTCGTTGATCACTGTTATGTCTCCATCTTATAGCACTCACGAACAATGATAATGGTGATGATCTTCTTGCATAACCTGTTCCTAAAGGATCCCTATAGGTCCCGTGGATAACTTCGACAATTATCAATGTCCTCCGTCTGTATAGTGTATCCATCTTTATCGGACCAACTTATGTACTATCAATAATTGAAGTCACTAACACGGAAAAACGTTTTGAACTTTCAACCTTATTATCCATGTTAACAAGAACAAAGTCTTTGAACTTCAACCTTATCAACCGTAGGTGTTAACGCCCCTGCTTTGTATAGTACAAATTCATTAACATATTAGGCCAATGTGTGCAACGATATAAATTGTCACTAGTTATAAAGTCAAACCATATGAGCATGAATTATGTGTTTAATTTAAGTAATTAATTTTCGGAAAAATAATATTCTTGTCGATTGAAAAACGATAAAAAGATAAATAAGTGAATTATCATCGAATGAAATCAACGTTTCTTCCAGTGGACATTTGTTGCGCCTCTGTGTGCTTTCACCATGTTTTTCTTTCAGTCTGCAGGTTTTAAGTACGAATATTTCATATCGTCTATCCATATGTCCTTTTGGAAAATTCATTTGCAAATGTTTGTTCATAACATCTCCTAAAAAGGCAAGTGTTCATCGTAGTCGCCTATCTTCGATAACTGTGTTTATTCCTACTACGATTTTGAGTAATATATCTGCTTATCAAGCATTTCTTGAAATATAAATAAACTAACATCTGAAGATAACTAACTAAAAGAAAAATCAAACATCTTGTTTGACAAGCTACATGTATTAAAAGGAAGTTTTAAAATATTCCATGCTTTCAAAAGACAGAGGAAAATGAATTGAAATAAAATAGATGAAGACAGGTTACACATGGAAGAGGATAACAAATATAGTTGAATATTGAGAACGTATTAAAAGAAAACAAAATGTAAATGTACTTGCTTTAAACATGTGATTTATCATTCGTTTTATTGATTATTAACATAGGTGATTCATTTACAGACTTGAAATTTAGCCATAGTAGCCATTGGTAAAAAAAATATATCTAAAATACGAAACAGTAAATATGTAAAGGCTACAATCTAAATCGTCTTATTGACTATCACATGTCTCAAATCATGTTGTTTTATATTTGTACCTAACATCAGTTAATGACATTAATGACACATTGCGCATATTAATGACACATTACAACATATTAATAACACTTTGAACGTTTCAGTGACAATTTACACATAATAATTACACTTTACACATATTAATGACACTGTGCACATAATAATGACACTGTGCACATATTAAAGACACTGTACACATATTAATGACACTTTGCATATTAATGACACTGTGCACATATTAATGACACTTTGCATATATTAATGACACTTTGCATATATTAATGACACTGTGCACATATTAATGACACTTTGAATATATTAATGACACTTTGCATATATTAATAACACTTTGCACATATCATTATTTTCAGAATGTATCTGATTTGAAATAAACAGCTATATGCTAACTAAATTAAGAAATACACATATGTCAAATGGCACCATAGAAAAGAAGTCTCACAGTAGTTACTAATCACATGCTGCTAGACAAACTATTCAGTTACAGGAGAGATCAAATGTTTAACATTTTTATTAGTAAGGTTTTTATTTACTTTACCTATCAATGTTGCCAAATTCAATATGTGTTTGTAACTGAATACGATTTAAACCCGGTGGAGTAGTTATATATATGCCTTGTAGTGTATTGTTTCTTCTATTCCCATTATAATCTTGCATTACAGTCTACTTTGTATTACAATTCATGTTACCTATGTATGATTTTAGTTCGCTTACAGTTTTACAAAACTAATATACGATGTACCTATGGTGAAATTTGAAACTACTGCAATTTTATCCAGATTTATGTACATAGTACAAATTGCTTTTTGAAATCGATGCGTTATCATCATTGTTGATATTTAATCCTCTACTCATTTCTGAACAGCATTATCTATTATATGGCTGGCTGACTTGTATTTGTAAAAGCTGGGAGTAAAACAAATATTATCTCTTTTGGATGCGATAGTCGCAGTCTCAGTAATATGTCGTGAATAAGGCTCTACAGTCTGCAGTATATTCCATAACGCTGTTCAGGTGCAAGAACGCATATTTACCTACGATCAAATGGTAATTAAAGGAATAGTCTACGGAAAATGTAAGATGCTGATCTGAAAAAATATCAAAATCTTGTTTTATTGCTTGTCATACAATTATTACCTAAATGAAATGTATTGATGTATGAGCTAAATATACCAGATATACAAACATGCGAAAACAAACATCTATCAATGTATGGGTGGCGTCCTCGAAAAATAAAAGACAATTACTTGGACACAACCAACATCGTTTTCAGTTGTTATCTTGCGTTAAGACAAAGCTATAACGCCCCAAGATAAATTGTTACATCAATGAAACAAGTCATTTATAATAAACCAGACTATCCTCTTTCCTATAGGCTTACACAGGCGCAGTCAATCAGTACTTTCTCAGAGTAGCCTCAGTCAAGTGTTCGACTGTAGGAACACGTTGTGCTGGGCAAGCAATTCATAGTTGCTTTTTGTCTCTGGTTTCGGTCAAGCGTTTCTGTACGTAAACTTTGCATTTTGCAATCAAGATAAGTTATTAAACTTTACTACAACATTAAAGTCGTGTTATTGTATCTTCATGCGTATATAGGAGACTCTTCTATTTCTTATTACAAACCCTTCACACTGAGAGTCTGTATTAAATCATTTACATTAAAGTTTTGCTGGAGCCTATCATTATGTACAGGAACAGACGGAACAATAAGTAAAACGCTATACGCTTCAGTACTATTGCTTGCATACACGCATAATTTAAAAAATTATTCTTGATTCTGATCGGTTGAACTGGTCACTCATTATATTTGCCTTTTCCCATGATTTCAGCTACGCAAACAAACGTGTTGTGCTCGCGAGTCTATATTTCGCTTCAATTGCTTCGTGGTTGCCAATATCTTAATACACGGCTTAATAAAACAGTATATTCATGATATAAAAAACCCCACATCCATTTAAAATATTTAACTTGAGATATCGTGGCGATTTTTAAACATGTCAGTTCAATGAAAGACTAATTTTATATTTCTTATATTTTTATTTTGACGTAATCGCTGTTGCTACGAATATTTGTAGCGTTAATTAAGAAAAAAGAAGCAGTCCGAGTCGATTAGTCGTTTAGCCAACCTTTATGAAAGCTGTCTTTGACCAACAAGTTAGAAAGAGAATGATAGGTCAATATGTCGCTTATTAAAAGACATTACAGCGCGCGTTGCTTTCGATTCGGTTTGATTTATAGGTATATTGTTCGTTTATTTTTATTTCTTTAAGTGAAAGAGTACCTTTTTGGACCGTCTTTCTCATCTTCATATACGAAAGGATGTCAATAATAGGAGAACGGTGTGCCCAGGCAAATGCAATAAAGAAGGAACATTGTGCACAGTAAGAATATATTACAATGAATCGCCACGTTCTGTGTATAAATAGTTTCAAAAAAAACAATTTATCTCGCAAGTTCGAGGTAAATCCTACGTACAAATACCTCAGATATATGCCACTAGATGCATTCACAACACTTACACTATTTATGAGACAAGGATTGACCCTGGACTTTTCAAACGCAACTGCTCAGTCAATCGCACGGTCAATCTAATCGTAGAACATGCCGAGGTAGTCCTCATAAAATGCAGTTTCCGTTTGAAAAACATTTTCCTCCCAACAAAATGTTAACATTTTCGGTAAATTACTACGCCGATATACAACTTTTTTGTCTCGCAGAAATAATCGACTTGGTCAGAATGTGGGAGGCGGAAGAGGTTATTGGCGAATCGTGCAAAATATTCAAAACATAGCGTCAGAAAGAGCCAAAAAATTACTACTACTACTACTACTACTAATAATAATAATAAATTCGCTTAAAATAATTGATTTTTCCTGTTATGTGGGTAATATTCCTAAGTCATTCATGAAGATTATAAGGCCTGTCTAGATGGTGGGCCGGGTCATCAACCGATTAGTGGAAATTTTAATCCTGATTGTTAGCTGCTCTAACGATATCCAATCGAGAACATATACATTTTTTCGAACGCTGCAGTTCGAACACGTCTCAGAGTCTGACTGTTTACGTTTGCATATTCGCGCGCATCACAACCAGCATGACATTCCCTGACGAGACCACTCTGTAACTATATTGTAAACCGCTTCACTTACGTTCATGAAAACAATAATAATAAAAAATGTGTCGCTGAGAACGGCATCTTTCTATTCTTTGCAAGCTACCAAAGATATTGAAACCAATATTTTTTAAATCATGCGTGATGTGACAAGATGTCCGATTCGAAGGTAGGTTTAGTTCCAAACAAGAAAAATCATTTACTTGCTTTAATACGGTCGTTTCTCGAAGAAGGAACGGTACCATATTAATCAAATGATATTGCCTTCTTTATATTTTCTTTTGCAGTACCTAAAGACGCTGCATTTTGATAATATGTTCAGCCTGTTCTCAAACGATATTCCATTAAAAGTTCTTTAAAGGCAATAGAAAGGTAGTATTTACTTAAAGGGAGCCTCCAGCCTTTAAACTTGATACAATTATTTTAATTATTATTATATTAATTATCATCAATTTCTAATTTTACAAATTTTAAAAGTTGTTGCTAATCATGTAATTAAGATAGATGAGTAAATGTAATAGTAAATGTAATAGCAAATGTAATAGTCACAGGATTGCACTACGCTGTCTCCATCCGGGTACCGAATTCACTAAATTTCTCTTCCGGTTTCGTCGCACCGTCAATTCCGTTGGTAATATTAATTAGGATATGTACATCTGTTGTCTAAGTATCAATTTGAATTTTATAGTTCTTATTCACAAATATTTTATACTAAATCATACTAGAAAAATCTACATTTCCCAATTGAAATTTTTGCAAATGCCAATCACTGATTGAGAATATACAAATAATATTAATAATAATATGATCTTTTGAAAATAAAAATGATATTCTAGTTTTAAAATGTGATTGTTTATTTAACGTCAATAGACATAAGACCTGAAATTGCTAATATCATTTAAATCCTCATTGATGTCTATTGGTTAGAGCACCCGCCTCGGATGAGGAATGTAGCGCGTTCGAGTCATACCCAGGACTTATAAATAAAACAAAATAGGCACGAACATCTGCTTCGCTAGGCGCACATCTGCCTCGCTAGGCGCTCAGCATTAAGAAGTTAACAGTCGGCCTGGTGTCAGGATAATGTAACCGGGTGGGACATGATGCTAGATGTCTGCGGCATGATGCCCGAGTGCAAGACATCTCTGTAAAAAAATTCAAATCACACAAACACGCAGTCCTCATCAACGACCAAGGACAGCATTATGATTTGACATGATTAACTTGCATCATATTGGGACCTTCAAAAAAACGTAACAGACTTTACAATTTATGATAATTGTAATATTTTCGAAACCCGTCAAAGTGTGCAACTGAAAATATAGTGGGGTCAATTACCAGCAACTGTTATACCAGTATACAAACGCGAAATTCGAAGTTACTTAGCCTTACCGAGTAATCATTAAGTAATATATTCCCCTTGGAGGGTACTTATATCGGCCAGCACGTACACTTTTGTGTATACGCGCGTTTTACAAATAAAACCTAATTGGTGATCATGACAAACTACAGGTACAGATGATTTATACTTCTCATACTCCGCTGAAGTGCTTCGTTATTTACATGTACATGTAGCTCTTTTTCCGAGGCGCTGTTGCCTGTATCGTCGTGAAAACTGATGCATGTGTTTCACTCTAATTACTAAAGTGAGCCCCACATAACAAAATAATGTTGTAAGGACATATTTTTGTGCTAAAATGACTGCAAGTTTTGGGATTATGTATTGGCGAGCATGCATTATGTTTTATTTTATGCTAAGCAGTGAATTACTTGATTTTCTAATTAAAATAATATTGATATTTCACTGTAGTGAAAAAATAATATTTTTTTCACTACAGGAACTACTTTTTGGGTTAAAACATACTTATCTCCCTTTGATTTTCTGTCAGTGAAAAACAATTATAAATTGATGAATTATTTGTGGTTGTTTTCTTATTAATAATCCCTGTCAGTAATCCTTGAAACTTGTAGTTTATTATTCTGGAAATATCATTTAATTTTTTTCAGTCTGATGTGGCACTAATTTTGTGCGCAGGTACATACAGCACAGCAGAACATGTACGGTAAACAGCTAATTCACTGTGCTACAAACTTGAGGTAGCCAACGTATGTGAGCATAAGATAAAAAGAATATTCGCTTGAAACGAGTGAATAACGGATACATTTCATCTCGTGGGTGAAAAACTCTAGTATTTTCATCCAGTCGATGAAACATATCCGTTATTCACTCGTTTCATGCAAATATCCTCTATATATTCTTAACACAGATATTCGAAAGTTTGATCAATTATAAGCGTGAAAAAGTGGAGAAAAATCTAAAATTTTGATAAATTTTATAGATATTTCACTCGCATCCTCTCTTGGTTCTTTTCTAAAGTCTCAATTTTATTCAAAATTTACATTTTGTTTAATTTAAACTTACCATCTCTTCATCCGTCTCTATCTTCAAAAGTTCACCATCGTATTGCTGACACTCAGAGCGTGCATCTGACCAAGACTTTTTCTGCTTGAACCCGAAACTGTAGCACGTGGTGCTGCCGGCTCGATCCAACCAACCATGTGGACAGCGCTGAGCCCTCACTGGGAGAACTGTGAAATAGTTATTGTCTTTGGTAATACCTTTCCAGCGAACAAAATGGAGAATCTATCTCCAACGATTGCCGTTACAAAACAAAATATATTAATGCCTTCATGTGTTTCATACGGATATTGGCCGAGGGCATAACTTGTTGATGATAATGAGTTGATGGAGGCCATCAAGAGTAAAATGAAGAACTTACATACTGTTTTGCTAGCAGTCCGACAAAAGTGTAATTTTGAAGTATAGGCAAATAATTCATGTAAAGAGAGAACCACACAAAGCATAATTAACGACAAAGCTTCCGTATTAATAAACGAGAGGGAGGTAGGCGTACATAAAGTTGGGGAATCTTCATGCGTGAGCTCAAATTGATTGACAGAATCCCTACCAACAAAAATCAGACGTGAATTGTAACTTTCTTTGCTATCATACTTTATGCAATGACAGACTTTGTTTTCAAAATGGCAAATAATTAATTCTGAAAAAAAATTTAACCAGGTACTGTTAAGTATGTACATGTGTAGAGGTCTACATAACGTGGACAGATATTTACCACCTTGAAAACGCTTGAAAGACATCTAGCTAGGAAAATTATGACTTTTCCACACACTTGTCCAAGTTTACACTTCACCAAGTTTAAGTTGAGGATCAGTAAAGTGCTTTGGGTTATATATAACTGAATTGTATACAACATGTTGATTGTTATAATATGTACATGAGTTGATAGACATTATGCTACTTTCTTTTTTTAGGGGGTGGGTGGATAATTTTTTTATACAGCAAAACAAAGCATGATGGTCATCTTATGTCAAGGCAATTATAATGGTAATGGGATACAGTAAAGTAACCAAACCGGACTTATTCGACTGTAGAATTCGGACTAGCAACCTACTAGTATTGCGCAAATTCAATTCAATTAAGGGGCCCCGAGTGGCCGAATGGTCTAAAGAGCTCTCCCTTACGGATCACTGCCATCTCACCTCTGTCTGCGTGGGTTTGAGTCTCGGATTCAGCCAATGTGGGTATGTGAGAAAGCTTGCCAGTAGTTTCTCGTGGGTCGGTGGTTCTTTCCGGTGTTTTCCCGGGTTCTTCCTCCAACCATTAATACTGGCCGCCATGTATAGCCTATCGTGTGCTGAAAAATGGCGTTAAACCCTAAAACAACAACAACAATTCAATTAATCATTGGATTCGTTATAATTAATGATTTTAAATAACATTTAAAAAAAATAATAAAAAAATAGAACCCTATCCTAAACAGAAATAATTGGTTCAATGACAGGTATGACATTTGTGTTGTTATTTCCGAGCTGAGACTGAGAAAGCATCATCCTTAAAAGCACAATGACTAAAGCACTAGCACAAAGATATATTCAACCATTAAACGTTCGTTTTCTTTTAAAAGCGTGAAATATATGTGACACAACAAAGGCGACATTCGCTTCATTTTCCTTTGGCGATTAAGTAACGTATTTATCGGATCTAGAATTAAACCTAACTAAACCACACGTTTTCAACTCCAGAACTAAACTCCAACTAAATCATACATTTATCAACCCCAGAACTGAGCGAAAACTAAACAACACATCCATCAACTCCAGAACTAAATTAAAACTGGCCCATTTAAACAAAATACTTATACTCCTTGCTGAGAAGTACAGTATGTTGTTGCAATGGCACGTACAAAGCAAACTAAACAGCGATTTGGATGCCCCCACCAGACCGTGGTTTAGTCCGTGAATACGTGTGACCGTTTTAAGACCGCCGTAGTCTCAACAAGGAAATTAATACTTATTGAATACAAGAATCTACAAAAAAAAGAGGAAATACACTAAATATACTATGGAAAAAGATAAAATCGACTGTCAACCAAGTGAAAGCAAAGCACGTGGAGCACGTGGAAACATGGCGACCAGAAACGAACTGAACAAACTAGGAAAGTTCTTTAGGTTGAAGAGAATTGACACGCATGAAGGGAGTCACATTGAATGCACATATAAGGAAGGAACGCAAGAACTGGACATGTCACATATACCTAGAGAAAAAATACCTGGTATAACAACTGTGATGATTGCACTGAAAGTCTCAAATCCGGACTGCATAAATAGAGTTTACTCAATAAATCCAAATGGATACAAAGGATACATCATATAACCAAAAGGGAAAACACCTGTACTACCATACGGAGAGATATACATAGGGAAAGAAAAAGTTATGGCAAAGGAGCCAACGCCCATTTAAAGGAAAATAAAAAAAAAAACAAACGGGAGAATTGCATGTGACTGATATTCCCTTGGAAATCCCACTAGAAGAAGTAGTGAAACGTTTTGAAGATTCCAGTAATATCATCGAGACTGGGAAAGATCCCTTTAACAACAATATACAATGGGACACGGATACTAGAAACTGAAATAAGAAAATTGAAGGAAATAAAGAGAGCATTCTACATGTTTGGTTTTGTAGCAAAAACATGGTACAAAGGATGCATTTTCGACCGCAAATGCAATATATGTGAATTGACAGGGCATATACCCTTTAAATGTAAAAAAAAACAGGAGACACAAACCGAAAACAGAGGGATGCAAGAAAGGAACCACCAACGACAACAACAACAACAACAAATTCAACCAAATAAACAAGTAACTGAGAATAGTCAGAAGCAAGGGACTCCGGCCCCAAAACAAATGCAGAGAAACCAACAGCAACAACAAGATCATAAGCAACAGCAACAACAACAGCAACAAGACCAACATCACCAGAAAGCACTGGTACAGAGATAAGCAGAAAACAGAGACGTACAAGAAAGGAACCAACAACGACAACAACAACATCAACAGAGCCAACAAGTAACTGAGAATAGGCAATCTCAACAGCAAGTCCCAAAACAAATACAGAGAAATCAACAGCAACAAAAAGGACAAAAGCAACAACAACAGCAACAAGAAATACAAGAGAGTACTGAGTCATTACAGCAAGAAAATACAACTCTAAAACAAATGCAGGGAACTCAACAACAGCAGCAACAACAACAAGAACTGGCGCAGAAACCAACAAAGGAAATAAAATGAACTGGACAAAGGAACAAGACTCAACAGAACACACAAATACTACAGACAACAACAGAAACGATGCTCGAATACGACAAACAACGATAAAAGAACCGCCACAACAACTAAAAGAGAATAAAGAAGCGACAAAAAACACGGAAGAAAGGCGATCTCAGCAGCAAGAAAATCCAATTTCCAAACAAACGCTCAGAACTCAACAGCAACAACAAGAACAAAATCACTAGACCCAACAGACAACACAACTACCACAAATAGCAACAGGAAAAACAGAACAAACGCTCCCAATACGACCAACAATGATCCTAGAAACGGCAAAATTAACAAATCCACTGACTATAACAAAGCAGAAACAATAGGAAAACAAACAGCACAAGAGACCCAAGAAGCTAAAATAACCACTGGAGAAAGGGAAAAACAAGATACCACTGGAAGAAATGAGCATCAATCAGTAACAACAAATCCAGAAATACGAGAAGCAAACAGAGAAAGGAGGGGAGAAAAAAAGAAGACGACTAAAGAAGAAGAACAGAGAATGGTAGAAGAATGCTGGTTTGACACTGATGAATATTTAGAATGAATTTTTTTAAAAGTATTTAAAAGAAGAAAAAAAGAAGACAAAATTACAAAAATATATTAATAATTATAATATACAACAACACAATTATAACAACACATACACGATAGCAACCATTAACATGCAGAGCAGGAGGGCCTCCCTAACTGGTCTGAAAAGATCAAACAGGAAGAGAGTACCCTCCAAAAAAATAAATAAACAAAACATTTACCTAGTATAAACTACATTACAATGAATAGTTTCCTGAAATGAAAAGAAACGAACATCACAATTAAACTCAACTTTTAATCCTATGTCATGCGGATTTAATTTAAGAAACAAAAATCAAAACATAAATGGATGACAAATATCATGATGGTGACAGACACTTAATATTGATAAAATTTACAATTCTCTCTCTCTCTCTCTCTCTCTCTCTCAAAAACTGAAACAAATAAACTTTATTATAAAAATTCACATATTATCTTTTAACACAGCCTGGACCACCAGATGCATTTTTCGTTCAAATCATCGCATCGATGTGCTTAAACTATTTTATTTGATTTCAACTTAGATTAGCAATGAATGTTTTTCTAAAACAATCAATTACTCCACAGGTGTATTATCGTAGTCTTTTACCTCTTCTAATACTTACATAGTCATGGTAGATACTATTATATTTAGGGTACAAAACGCCGTGCATTCTTACCGAACACGTAGAGACATTACTACATAAATAAAATGCGCAAAACACAATTGGAATAAGTTCCCATCAAAATAAAAAGGAGAACTCAGCCCTCTGTCTGACATCAATTAAATGAAATGCAAAACTTACCATACGCGATAGCTAAGAGAAGAAACAAAACAGTTGTCACATCCATTATGTCCCAGCAATCAAGGACAACATGACATGCTAGCCGCCAGTTTACATTTGATATATACATTTCCCCTCGTTATAGTTGTATAATGTGCTCTATCGGCTATGCTTGGTTAATTGTTAGTTGCTCGAGAAACCACGGAACACAAGTTAAAGTTGCCTACATCAAACGTTTCCTTTGGTTGTACTAATAAACCATGGTAGTTTCAAATTGCAGGGTATCTGTATTTCAGAGCAATATATTCTAAGTGTTCATTTGAATGAGCTGTTTTCTACTTTTTGGCTATCTTGAATTAGAAATTTCTTGCACACTATTTAAGCTTTTGAGGTTTTCATTCATGGAAACGTTTTCTTTGTATTGATGGAACACGTCTGTATCGGAGACGCATCATGTATCGATGCTAGAGGTGTATGTCAGGGGTGCACAGCCTTTTTCGGCCAAGGGCCAAAGTACATTTTATAAGACCACTCGAGAGCCGCAAACGCTAATTTCTTGAATATATTTACTGTTCACGGGCCATATTTCAGTGTTGTTTTAATTTGCCCTGATGGCCGGACAAAACACGGACCGCAGCGGGGATCGTGCACCCCTGGGGTGTATGCAAAGAAAATATTATTAAGTCTTTTCTTATTGCATGCATCCACACATACATACATACATACATACATACATACATACATACATACATACATACATGCATGCATACATACATACGTACGTACGTACAACATACATACATACATACATAACATACATACAGCATGCAAAGAACCGGGTTTTTATCTATGGTGATTCAATGTCCGTGTGTGGCCAAAAAGTGATTAAATGTTATATAACTGGTGAATGTAACTGAATCCGAGAATGGATTCTGTCGAACTTTTTGAGAGTTTCATTAGCTTTATTCAGACACTGATACTTCTGTAGTAGTTCAAATAATGCTTGGTACAGGAAGCAGTTTCTGTATTCTGTTTTGAACTGCGCGTGCGTATGTGCAAGTGTCCTCACTAAGCAAATTCTTACACACACACACACACACACACACACACACACACATTTTCATAAGTAACATACAAGAACTTTAGGAATTTTGTCCTAAAAGTCACCAAATTTCTACACATTTTACACCAGGTCACTACACCCGAGGTAATCGATATACAATTTGAAGCTTTTATCTAATCGCTCGACCCCGCCTCCATTATATTCCTAGGTCCGAAGTTTCTGTCTTGAACGGTGTAGGAAAAAATACGAGAATTGCACAAAAGCATTCAATAAGTTGCAACATATTGTATGCATTTATGCAAAAAGTGTTTCCAACTGTAAGTACTTCCACAATCCCAGAACCATTGCCGAAGGTATAAAAATGACTGAGGATCAACATTCAGCAACAAGTTTTTACAGCACAGGTAAAGCCCAATCACACCCCGAAGTTTCAAATCTCTGTCATAAGCCATATGTCAGGTGTTGCACAACATTTTGCTCCCATCCAATCGATGAGAAATATCCAATAATTTGCACTTGTCTTCAAAATGCATAAGAATAGAAGTACCTAAATCGTTCCAGTACCACAAGAAACACGGTCTCTTTGGCGTGGCCTTTGTGCAGTGGCTTTTAGCATGGGGAGATGGAGACTTGCTTTGCAAACACAATGAAGTGTATTCGTCCGGAGTCACTTGTCATTTATTTAAGTAGCTAGAAATGGTCGGAACTAATTAACTAGTTCCACCTCATTACGATTGTTACTGGTAGAGACTTTAGATCGTAGAACACTTCAAAATTGAAATGTGTTCAAACAGGGGTCTATATGTTGTGATCTATATGGTAAACGTTGAATTTTTCTTTCCTTTGAATGTAAGAAAAAAATTATATCTTGTATATCCGGAGTTATTTGAACTTCCGAGTTAGAATGACGCAACACATATAATTTTCTTCCTTCAAAATTTTGTATTGCTTCTTTTTATTTCATTTACATCTTTGTTTAGATACGTATATTTTCATCGCATATTAATAGATATTGATTTGTTGGATGTGTTGAAAATTTCGTTTGTATTTTTGATGATAACGTTAATGCATTTCCTGATTCCAAAACGGAATTGCTGAATATTTTAAAATTCTATTTAATAAATCTCAAAACTGAAACGTAATCTACTTTTTTCCATTGTTCTATGCGTTACTCAATGGCGTAACAATGACTTAGATTATACCAGCCACCCCCACCCCCTCGCCAGTGCCGCTGTCTGTAGAATCTGGCAGTAATTTACGAATAAAGTTCTAATACACTTGTAAATTTAAATAAGTACGATGTTTGGTTGTTTTGTTCTTTTTCCGATTTTTTATTGCGGATTCATTGTTGACTGAATAAATCTTAAAATATTAAAGCAAATTTAAAAAAATATCATGAAAGCATTTAAAACAAAGGAAGTCATGGTGCGGAGAACAAGGAAAAATGTGACATAGTACCGAATGTAAGCAATTCCCAATAGCAAAAAATAGTAGGCAGAGAAGTTGGCCTGTTATTGAAATTCTGGTTGCGTTAGATGAATACATAACAGTACACACACACAAAACACACACACACACACACACACAACACACACGCGCGCGCATACACACACTCACACGTCTTATCGCTGCATTGTCTGCAGTGTGGCACTCTATAGTGATGTTTAGCACTGTGACATAATGCCGCAGACATGCAGCATCATGTCTCACCGAGTTGCATTATCCTGACACCATGCCGACTAGTCCTAACACTAAAGTAGTGAATGGGGTTAGATTAGCCTCAAGGGGAATTAGCATTAAAAAGCACCCTGGGGCGATATAGCCTCAATGGGAAATTTAACATTACGGAAACCCCTGGGGCGATATAGCCTCAAGGGAAATTAACATGGGAATATATTTTGGGCAAGTTGAGCCTCAAGGGAAATTTAACATAGGCAAAAAACAAATCTTGGGTCTGTTGAGCCTCAAGGGAAAATGGAACAGGGTCGGGACCCTATTTTAATAGGGTCCCGACCTGATGGGTCTATGGAAATGGAACAGGTGAAAGTTGAAACAGGGAGGGGTCTCTATTTAAAAAAAAATAAATAAAAAATGAAAAAAGGGGTAGGCAATGAAAGTCAAGGTCTTTTCAAGATATTGGAGTGGCCCTGAAAAGGGCCTTTGGTTTTCTTCTTCTTCTATTTCCTCCACTTCTTCATCCATCCCCTTATCTTTCCTAATAATCTTTTCTTCTTCTTTATTTCTGACTCTGGTAACCAGTCAGGATGACCCAACTCTCTGAACTTGGTCTGTATCTTCATCCAATTCTGATTTAGCCTCTCAAACTCTGTCTGTTTCTTTTTGTTTTCCTGATCTTTTCTTTCTTTACTCCATGTCTCTTTAATCTTCTCTACTTCTTCCTCCATTACTTTTCTCATCAGATCTTCCCCTTTCTTCATCTTGTCCAACCCCCATTTTACATTCCTCCACTCTGTCCAGTACAATATCTTTTCTAGGAAGCACCGGACTTGGATGACATGATCCAGTGCTTCCTTCAAACTTCCCACTCTGACATAAGGTGGGTCAATGAATCCTTTTGACTTACTGACTTCTTCTTCTATCATCCCTGCTATGATATCTCTGGCTGCCTTTAGACCTTGAACTTGACTGGTTACCAAGTCTTTCATATCTCCATGCCTCCATTCCTTTTCTATTCTTTCTGCAACATATTCTACATCCATTATCCAAAAATAGATGTCTCTCAATAGATTAAATAAAACTGATACTTGAGTCATTTTGTCTCTGTTATTCCGTAGAATGGTATGAATGACGAACGTTGTGGGTTCTTATACGAGAAGTGCGGACGTGAAGGAAAACATCCCCTAAGATCCGAATCTTATATTACCTAGATCATGACCAAACAACGCGCGGACGTGAAGGAAAACATCCCCTACTTTTCTCATTTCATATTATCTACTATCCACATACGCGAACCGGCAATAAACTAACCCAAAATCTACCATCCACACACGCAAAGCATTAAAATCAAATCCCAATAATCTACTATCCACACTAACCTATGCTAGCGCTTATAAACACACAATCATATACATAAACACATTCACTCACACTGGTAAAAAAAGAGTCAGTGATTATATTCACACTACTCTACATACACACATTGGCAAATGGATTACCATCTCTTTTCTAAAGGTTTGGGTAGCCCTGAAAAGGGCTGTTTGTTTTGAACTCCAGGGCACCTGGTTAATGATGGCACCTTCCAGGCCTGGCACCACACACACATCTTCTACTCCAATCTCCTTTCACTCTTCTTTTGACTGGGAGCGGAGAGGGAGGATGATTGGCTTCAGCACCCCAATCCTCTGTCTCTGGTATATTGTAAGTCATTCTCTCTCCTATTTTCTTTTCCTCCTCTTCCCTCTGTCTTCTCTCCTCCTCTTCCTTCTTTATCCTTCCAACTTCGACTATGGCCTCTGCAGCCAGCTCATTCACTATCCGCCTGGCATATTCCAGGTGCATCTGGAGTTCTAGAGGTTTCACAGTCCTTGTATTCATTGTCTTGCTGTTAACAGGTCGACGATGGGTAGCCCAACTGACGATTAGTTTTCAATTTATACTAAAAGTGCGGACGTGAAGGAAAACATCCCCCTAAAACAAATCTTATATTAACTAGATCATGACCAAACAACGCGCGGACCTAAAAGAAACACTCACTCACGTTTTTTATACTACCCATCACTATTCTAAAAAAATTTCATTTAAAAAAAATAATATACTATCCCCACACTTCAAACAACAAAAAAACATTATCATAATCTACTATGCACACAAACGTAAGTGAGCGCTTACAATGGCACAAACACACACACACACACACACACACACACACACACACACACACACACACTTTCTGAGCAAGATTAATAATTCGTGTGCTTATACACGCACTTCTATTTTTTAACTTATTATAGGCAATCGATTGTTATTTCTTTTCTATAGATTGGGCTGCTGCTGTTGTTGTTGCTGTTGCTGCTCTCTCTCTGCTGTTTCTGAAGTCTGTACTTCTCTGTCCATTCTTCTTTCTCCTTGTTCATTTCTTCTCTGAAGAGCTCTTCTATCAGGTCTTCAGTGACTTTTAACATTCTCACATTCTCTATCTCTTCTGGCTTCGGTATCAGACTGTGTCTGACCTATGCAAATTCATGTAGGCTTCGTTTAGCTTAGCTAGTCTGGATCACATCTTCGTAGGAGGATGAGTCGACACTGGATGGTTAGACTGGAAACAACCCCGGTTCTTAAAGTCAAAGCGCGGACGTGAAGGAAAACATCCCTCTACGGTTTTCGAGCCGCAACGTTCAATGAGTGTCATGAGAGGGATAGTAAGAAGTCAAAGAGCATGAATCAAGATTCCTATAGCCAAACAAAAGACAAAGGCATTTTTTTCAAAACACAACATTTTTTATTCAAAATCACTTAACACTAACAAACAATTATAACATTTTTAACAATAACCCAACAATTTAACATCAAAATTTTTTTCAAATGACAAACATTTTTTTCAACTAACACATTATTTTGGACAGGGCTGACAACGTTGTGAATGAAATTGTGATTTCCACTGTTGGAAGTCATTAGGCCATTGATGGACACTACGTTTCCTAGCTTGAGACAAAAGATAAGCATAATGGTCACAAAACTATTTATCTACTGTCACCTCGTTTCTAGAAGAAGAACGAGGATCAAAATGAGTCACTAAAAGTTCTAAGGAATAGCCCAGGCTGCGATGATGCAGAAAATACACACAGTACTGTCCACACACCAAGGAATCTTTGCCTTGTAATTTCACATTATTGAATAGTGTGGTCTGAGCATTTCTTCTCATAAAGTAAATGATATCGTCTTCCAAAGGGGGCAATCCGTACGAACCGAAATATTCCACACATCCTTCTTGAGGAAAGTAAATGGCTACCCAATGGGTTCCTGGGAGATGACTGTCGTCCGTGTTGATCACATAAGCTTGATGGTCTTGAGGTGTGCGATGAGGGAGTTCATCTTTAGCACAGACGACAGGATTCCAAGAAGCCGTGTACGAGCTGTGGTTCAAAAGATAATAAAGTTCCCAGGTATCCATTTATTTGTGTGGGTTTCTTCTTCACAGGTAATAATAAGTGATCAATTCGATCCTGACTTTTTGCTTGAAAATGTCTGACAAATAACCGTTTCTTCGTTTCGTCTCCCCACTCTGATTCAGGAGAGCTTCGATACGATGGATCTCTTGAGTGGTTAATGGTGGACAAGAATGTTCACGCAAGTCTTTATATCACTGATGCAACACGACTTCGTCTGCGATGAGACTCCAAGCTTCGTCCAGATACTTGTCCAATTTTTCTTCTTGACTCAACATCAGGCATTTATCGTGTTGAATTTGACTGGGATGATCGTTTTGACATCCATAGCAATTTTTCTTGATCAATTCCGTCATTTTTTCCACCAAGTGTTTTGGCAAAACAGGAGACTAAATGGGCTTCTTGTTCTGGCCATCTCGACTTCATCATGCTAACTTCTTCTTTCAGTCTCCTCACATTCCATGTCCAAAGTTTCTCCACTAGGTAAAGAGGGATAACAGTCTTCCATGGCTTCTAATAATCTAGAATGACTTCTCTCAAACTGTTGATTTCTATCGTATTATCAAATTCTGCATACAGAATGACGTTTACCGTTTCATCAGGCTTTCGGTTTGCAAAATGAATTTCCACACGAATCTGGCCGGATTTTATAGGGTGGAAATGTTCCTCGTCGCTGCCTTGGTCTGGAGTGAAATCAAAAGCCCACAAAGCATAATCTCCTGCATAATCTTCGTACGTAATGCCGTGACTGGTGTTGGTTCCTAACTGACCGGTAGCTTCGTACAGGGACAAGTACGATCTCAAGTAATTCTTCTTGTCAAAGTCAGGTTGGAAGGGTCGGGTACACAAGGTCTTGCCATCGCGACTGACTTCGATCTTGGACACGCCAAAGTGTTGAAAGTTGAAAGGATTTTTAGCCAAGTCTCCGTTGAAGGCTGTATTCTCGACGATACCAACGATCAAACGTTTGGGTAACTGTCCTTGGAACAGATGATCTTCGATCATGGATCGTTGCCCCTTGGGAATGGTGAAGGTTTTCACTTCCACGCGTCGGATCGGATACTTGGCAGTCGTTCTGCTCAAAGTGTGACTGATGTCGTTTCCCACTTTAGGTAACACTTCCACGCGTCGTACGTAGAGCCTGGCTTCCTCAATGACAGTTTTGCAAGCAGTAGTACCTATCAAATGGAAAGCGGTACTGCTACGATTCAGTCTCAGGCGGACATTCACCCCGTTCAGCAAATACTTCTCTTGTAACCACATGTCCAAATGTCACCATCGGTTTCAAGACTAGGGAGTAGTAAATAGGGGCACTAGAGCGTCAATGGGACTTAGCATTAAAAACACACCCTGGGCAAATATAGCGTCAAGGGAAATTTAACATGGAGAAAAATCGTGGGCAAATATAGCGTCAAGGGGAATTGAACATGGAGAAGAATCGTGGGCAACTCTAGCGTCAAGGGGAATTGAACATGGAGAAAAATCGTGGGCAACTCTAGCGTCAAGGGGAATTGAACATGGGGGGAATAAAGTGTGGGTCTATCTAGGGACAAGGGGAATTGAACATGGGATTTTTTTTAAAAAAAAAAGGGGTAGGCAATGGAAAAGTCATTCTCTTTTCGAGAAATATGGGTGGCCCTGAAAAGGGCCTTTGGTTTTTTTCTTCTTCTGCTTCTAATTTCTTCTTTTTCTCAACCAACTTCTTATTTTCTCTCCTACACTCTTTCTCTTCTTTTCTTTCTTTTTTTCTCCTCCTCTTCTTTCTTTTCCTCTTCCTCCTCTTCTTTCTTCCTCTTCTCATTTTCTTCTTCTTTTTCAATTTTTTCATTCCATTCTCTTATCCTTATCCTTTCCTCTTCATCCTCCTTCTCCTCCTTTATCTCTTTCATGACACCACTTATTATGTCCTTTACTTTTCTTAAGTTATTAATCTCCATCTTTACTCGATGGGGAGTATAGGAATAGTGGTCTTCATTGAGTCTCACTAACATCTCCTCCATTATTCCTAAATTGTCCAAAACGTCTTGTAATTTTTGCATTTTGTCAAGGTGGTTCGAAGCCATCTTCTTTGTAGAATGGCTTGAACGACGAATACTGTGGGTTCTTATACGAAAAGCGCGGACGTGAAGGAAAACATGCCCCAAAACATAAAATTGATCTTACCTAGATCATGACCAAACAACGCGCGGACGTGAAGGAAAACAACCTCCTACTTTCTCATTTCATATAATAAAGCCCAAACTATACTCTCCACATACGCTAAGAAACAATAAAGAAACCCATAATCTACTATTCACACAAACTTACGTGAGCAGTTACAAACACAAACACAAACACACAAACACATACACTCACACTATAAAAAAAGAGTCAGTGTTGATATTCACACTACTCTACCTACACACATTGGCAAATTGATGGTTATTTCTTTTCTAGAGTATTGGGTAGCCCTGAAAAGGGCTGTTTTTTTTTGGAACTTCATGGACACCTGGTTAATGATGGCACCTTCCAGGCCTGGCGCCACATACACATCTTGTTCTCCAGTTGCTTTTTACTTTTTTTGGGGAGAGAGCAGAGGCGGGATAAATAGCTTCAGAATCCCAATTTTCTGTTTCTGGGATTCTGAAATTTCTTCTCTCCTTTTCCTCCTCTTCTTTGTTTCTTCTCTCCTCTTCCTCTTCTTTGTATCTTCTCTCCGCCTCTTCTTTGTATCTTCTGTCCTCCTCTTCTTTGTTTTTTCTCTCCTCCTCCTCTCTCATCCTTCCCTCTTCCACAATGGCTTCCGCGGCCAGTTCGTTCAACAGGCGCCTGGCATATTCCAGATGCACATGAAGTTCCAACAGTTTCGCTAGTCTTGTGTTCATTCTCGTGTTGATCAATCAACAAGGGTAGCTGGACTGCCGAACGAGTTTCAATTTATACTAAAAGTGCGGACGTGAAGGAAAACATCCCCCTAAAAACATAAAATTGATTTTACCTAGATCATGACCAAAAAAACAACGCGCGGACCTAAAAGAAACACTCACTCACTTTTTTATACTACGCATCACTATTCTAAAATTTTTTTCATTAATCACTTCAATAGACTATCTACATACGCAAAGTAATAAAACCCCAAATCTACTCTCCCCACACCTCAAACACCTAAAAAAGACATGATCTTAATCTACTATCCATACCAACGTACGTGAGCACTTACTAACACACAATCCTATGCACAAACACATACCCTCACACTATAAAAAAGAGTTAGTGTTTATATTCACACTACTCTACCTACACACATTGGCAAATTGATGGTTATTTCTTTTCTAGAGTATTGGGGGTAGCCCTGAAAAGGGCTGTTTTTTTTGTTTGCTATGGCAATCTTTTAGTTTCTAAGAATGCGATGTCCTCTGAGGATAGACTTTCTGGCGATAGGTCTGCTTCTTCGGAAAGAGAAGAAGAACTCTTTGGTGTCGATACGACAATCGACAAAGCCTCTGTCAGGTTCAGGTTACTGCTGCTGCTGCTGATGTTGTTGTTGTTGTTGTTGCTGTTGCTGCTGTCTCTGAAGTCTGTACTTCTCTGTCCATTCTTCTTTCTCCCTGTTCACTTCTTCTCTGAAGAGCTCTTCTATCAGGTCTTCAGTGACTTTTAGCATTCTCACATTCTCTATCTCTTCTGGCTTCGGTATCAGACTGTGTCTGACCCTATGCAAATTCACGTAGGCTTCGTTTAGCTTAGCTAGTTTGGAGCACATCTTCGTAGGAGGATGAGTCGACAATGGATGGTTAGACTGGAAACAACCCCGGTTCTTAAAGTCAAAGCGCGGACGTGAAGGAAAACATCCCTCTACGGTTTTCGAGCCGCAACGTTCAATGAGTGTCATGAGAGGGATAGTAAGAAATTAAAGAGCATGAATCAAACATTCTTGTAGCCAAACAAAAGACAAAGGCATTTTTTTTCAAAACACAACATTTTTTATTCAAAAATCACTTAACACTAACCAACAACAACAACTCTAACATTTTTTAACAATAATCCAACACTATAACATCAAACATCTTTTTCAAACAATTTTTTTCAATTCACAGTCTACTTTAAACAGGGCTGACAACGTTGTGAATGAAATTGTGATTTCCACTGTTGGAAGTCATTAGGCCATTGATGGACACTACGTTTCCTAGCTTGAGACAAAAGATAAGCATAATGGTCACAGAACCATCGATCTACTTTCACATCGTTTCTAGAAGAAGAACGAGGATCAAAATGAGTCACTAAATGTTCTAAGGAATAGCCCAGGCTGCGATGATACAGAAAATACACACAATATTGTCCACACACCAAGGAATCTGTGCCTTGTAATTTCACATTATTGAATCGGGTGGTTTGAGCATTTCTTCTCATAAAGTCAATAATATCGTCTTCCAAAGGAGGCAATCCGTACGAATCGAAATATTCCACACATCCTTCTTAAGGAAAGTAAACGGCTACCCAGTGGGTTCCTGGGAGATGACTGTCGTCCGTGTTGATCACGTAAGCTTGATGGTCTTGAGGTTTGCGATGAGGGAGTTCATCTTTAGCACAGACGACAGGATTCCAAGAAGCCGTATACGAACTGTGGTTCAAAAGGTAATAAAGTTCCCAGGTATCCATTTGTGTGTGTTTTTTTCTTCTTCTTCACAGGTAATAATAAGTGATCAATTCGATCCTGACTTTTTGCTTGAAAATGTCTGACAAATAACCGTTTCTTCGTTTCGTCTCCTCACTTTGATTCAGGAGAGCTTCGATACGATGGATCTCTTGAGTGGTTAATGGTGGACAAGAATGTTCACGCAAGTCTTTATACCACTGATGCAACACGTCTTCGTCCGAGATGAGACTCCAAGCTTCGTCCAGATACTCGTCCAATTTTTCTTCTTAACTCAACATCAGGCATTTATCGTGTTGAATTTGACTGGGATGATCGTTTTGACATCCATAGCAATCTTTCTTGATCAATTCCGTCATTTTTTCCACCAAGTGTTTGGCAAAACAGAAGACTAAATGGGCTTCTTGTTCTGGCCATCTTGACTTCATCATGATCACTTCTTCTTTTTCCACGGTCTCCTCACATTCCATGTCCAAAGTTTCTCCACTAGGTAAAGAGGGATAACAGTCTTCCATGGCTTCTAATAATCTAGAATGACTTCTCTCAAACTGTTGATTTCTATCGTATTATCGAATTCTGCATACAGGATGACGTTCACCGTTACATCAGGGTCTCGTTTTGCAAACTGAATTTCCACACGAATCTGGCCAGATTTTATAGGGTGGAAATGTTCCTCGTCGCTGCCTTGGTCTGGAGTGAAATCAAAAGCCCACAAAGCATAATCTCCTGCGTAATCCTCGTACGTAATGCCATGACTGGTGTTGGTTCCTAACTGTCCGGTAGCTTCGTACAGGGACAAGTACGATCTCAAGTAATTCTTCTTGTCAAAGTCAGGTTGGAAGGGTCGGGTACACAAGGTCTTGCCATCGCGACTGACTTCGATCTTGGACACGCCAAAGGGTTGAAAGTAGAACGGATGTTTAGCGATAGCTCCGTTGAAGGCTTCATTCTCGACCATACCAAGGATTAAACGTTTGGGTAGCTGTCCTTGGAACAGATGATCTTCGATCATGGATCGCTGTCCCCTAGGAATGGTGAAGGTTTTCACTTCCACGCGTCGTATGGGATACTTGGCAGTCGTTCTGCTCAACGTCTGACTGATGTCGTTACCTACTTTAGGTAACACTTCCACACGGCGTACGTAGAGTCTGGCTTCTTGGATTTGGGTTTTGTAATTATCGTCAGTATCAGCCAATAAATGGAAAGCGGTACTGCTCCGATTCAGTCTCAGGCGAACATCCACCCCGTTCAGCAAATACTTTTCTTGCAACCACATGTCCAAATGCAAACGATCCATCAGTTCTAAACTCTTTCCATCTTTGATTCTGTCTCTTCGTTCTACAAATCCATCATTGTTGTCTTTGGTTGTATTAGTTTCGAATGTTTCAAATTTGCCTGCTTCGTCAGCTTCCCATACCACACAGGCATTGAGATGAGTGTTCTGGCGTCTATTCCGTACGTCAAGAGATTTTCCAGGTAGGCACGATAAGGGTAAGTATCCATGCTGCTACTGACTAGTTTGTTATTCAAGTACAGGTCCACTCCGCTAAACAAGGAATGCATGAAATTGTTGACGGGAGCTACTGGCTCAGTGTCTATAGTATTTCCATCCTTATCTTGAACTTTGACTTTCAGGTACAAGTAAATGCTATTCAGATCGATGTAATCTTCGGGTTGTCCTTTGATTTCAAACTCGATGGGAGCGGAATCCGTCAAAGAGGAGACGGGGTGAAATTCCACCCATTGGGATTCTTGCATGGTCATCATGGTGGGTGGCATGGCAAACAGATCCAGTTCCGTCTTGGAACAAGCGCAAGACTCTCGGTGCATCATTTTTTTTTTCTTTCTCAATAATCGAAAACGTCTAAGTCTCGGACGGTTCTTCTTTTCTTGGCCTTTCTAGCTTGAAGTCTGGTGAAAGGGTGTTTTCTTCGTCGTCTCTTTCTGCCTTGTCCTTGCTGAATGCCTGACTCGGTAGCGTGCAGGGTATTTATAGGTGTGTCTCGTCGGCCTAAAATGTCTTTGCCCGTTTGCAGCAAGACATTTTTGCCTGCCCTCATGAAGGCTTCTTTAGGATTTTGTTTGTCGATGATGACATTTTGGAGAAATTCTTTGCCTTGCGTCAGTGCCGCATCTTTCAAGGCGTGCAATCCGCGTGTCACCATCGGTTTCAACACCGGGGCCACCGAACGAAAGGCCGATTTTAACATATCTCCTAAACCGTGTCCTCGCTGTCGAGCAACCCCTCGGTACACTGGATACATGACTTACGAGTCGTGAGAGAACCGTTTTCTAAAATGGAGTTTCACCGTGACTTTTCCTTTGGTGAATGGAATATTTTATCCCAAGATCTCCTTTTATAGCAATGTTGACCGTGTCTAAATAAGACTTGCCGACGGGCAAATAGTGAGGATGTACAAATTCGCGGTGAACGTGATAAGTGTTTCCACCTTCCTCGTCAGCGGCCGTGGCAGAATCCACTTTGAAAGGAATGACACGCAGTAACGATACGGAGGTGTGTCCCACCACGTTGTACTCCACCACATCGGAGTACACAAACATCAAATTCAGTCCTTGGTTCAGTTCTACCGGGGTACGAAATACTTGGCAGAAGAATCGTTGTCGGAAATGACTAGTAATTCTTTTTTTTCTTGTTCTACTTTCTTCTTCATCTCCATGTCCTCGCCCAACATGGCAAACAATTCAGGACAAAATAAGAAAGACATGATTTTACCCCCCTCAGGAAATTTCATCAGGAACCGACGAGCTACTTTGTGGTACTCCAGGGTGACACTTTTTTTGACACTCTCCAAAGCTTTCACAAACACGACATTAAAACTGGACGCTATGGTGCTGACCAAATGTTGACCGCTAAAATAATAGCCTGGAGGAATGATGAAGTAATAGTCGGTCCACTTTTGATTTTTTGTGTTAGGGGCTTTCTTATCATATTTGACGTTGGTATTCAAGTACTGTTGTATTTGTTCGTCGTGAACTTCCACCGTAAAAAAAATTTTGATTAGGAAGGATATTGAGGACATGGGTCGGGTGAATGATTTCTACCAAAACCACTTCCCAATGGGCTTCGTGATCTAATTGGATGGCCTGAGGTAATTTGGCCGTGTAACAGCACACCGTGTTGTTGGGAAACACCTCCATGGAACTGTCTCTGGGTAAGGTTAAGTAAAATTGGTTGTTATTGTTCATAATTCCAGAGTTCTGTGGCTGTCCGAGGGTTTACTGGACGTCAGGGGCGTGTCTCCACCCAAAATGGTGTTGTTGTTATTGGAGTGGTGACTGACACTGGCACTAGATACAAGGTTCCCGTGGTTCCCGTTCGAGGAGAATTTCAGAGAGGGATTGGAAAGCAGGTAACCGATGCAACTGCTCAATAAAATGGTCCACAATTGTTTGTCTCCTTGTTGCAAACTCAGATTGGCGATGGCTGCCCCGATGACACAATACACCACGAAGATTTGGCAGAAAAAGACGATTTGCGTTTTAGGCACACGTTCTCCACATCACACCCACAAGGGTTGTTTTTGTAAATCTTGCACAGAAGAACTGGGTGAAGGAGTGGTAGCAGTAGTAGCTGCGTCTGTGTGAAAGGGCATGATGGTCACTTCTTTTTATAGTCAATGACTTGCGAAGCGTCGATCCAAGAATCAAAACTGGGTGGATATCCTTTCCAACGTACTTTGACTTCTTTGACACGTCGTTTGCCCACTTTACGGGTTCTGCGATCGAGAATGCTTTCGATGTCGTACACGTCGTCTTCTTTTTTCGTGACACGTTGTAACTCGGGCAAATAAAACATTCCTTTGAGCACTTCTCCGTTCATGTCTTCCAATTTATAGACGGCAGGATGACGGCCATGCACTCGTCCAGTGACACGAAACAATTCGGTAGTCCAGTTAGGTAAGTAACCTTTGTCGAAAGTGCGTTTGGTTTTGCCAATACGTACGCAATCTCCTACGGCCAACACTCCACTTTTCTTGGGGACAGCCCTCGTCGGGGATGTCCCAAACAGGCGCTCAAACACCAGCACTTCGTTCTCGGGAGTCACCTCTTGCGGGGCACGTCCAATGCTTCGATGGTAAGATTGGTTGTATGCTTGCACCAGGTGCGGTAAGATGTTGATGTACTTCAGAGTGTGGTGATGCGTAAAATATTTCCACACGCGTTCTTTCAAAGTGCGTTGAAAATGCTCCACGATGCTGGCTTTGGTTTCAGGATTCTCGGTGGTAAAAAAATGAATGTCACGTTTCTTTAATTCTTTTTTGGAACTCTTGATTCAGAAATTCGGTGCCTTTGTCCGTTTGCCATCGAAGAGGGTGACGACCGCTTTGTTTCAACACTCGTTGCAGGGCTCGCACTAACCGTGTGCTCGATTTGGAAGTCAAAGGTACGACCCAGGCAAATTTGGAAAAGACGTCGATGACACAAAACAAATATTTGTAGCCACGATTGTAGCTGGCCAAATGAGAGCCATCGGCTAAATCGGCTTGCCATTGATGATCGATGCCTTCCACTCGGGTGAGACTTCTGGAAAACTTGCGTCGAATGGGTTTGTGTAAAGTGTAAGTAGCTTGTTCTTGTAACCATCGTTGCACTTGAGGTAAACGTAGACTTTTCAGTTGCGTTTTGGCAGCACAATACAATTTTTGAACTCCTGCTTAACCTGCAAGATGGGAGGGATCGTAGTAAATGCTGGCTAACACCTTATCCATTTTTTTGGTTTGTTAATAAGGCACCCACTCTTCGAGGATGGTACTTTGTGTGGGACGAAACTGTGGTTTGGAAACGGATTTACGTGTCCGATGGGCTACGGAAGTAGAAGCTAAAGGTCGTGGTGGAGGTGGCAATGGAATGGCTTTGGTCTTCTTTTCTTTTTTCACTTCTGGTTTCCCTTCTTTCTTTTTCACTTCTGTCGAAGGAGGAATGGACATTATCTTTTTAACCCAAGCTTTCATTTCTTCTCGTTGGGGAGTGGGGGACGGGGTCAACAAGGATGCTGCAATCTTACTAGAAAGGGGAGCTGCTGACGGTGTTTGAAACACTTCTCGTATCTCTTCTTCCTCAGGTCTTCGTGGGGTAGCATCTCTGGTGACCCCTGGGGATGGTAGTAGTGGTGGTGGTAGTGATGATGGTGCTGAACTTTTCATCAAGGTCTTAAAATCTTTCAGAGTGGGTAGAGCTGTTTCGTCTAAAGCTTTCTGGTGAAAGAGTTGCAGTCGTTGCAAGAGTTGACCGTACTTTTGCGATTTTTCTGTTTCGGACAAATCTTGGCGATCCATTAAGGACTGCAATTCGTGTTGTAACTGGGGCATCTCGCTCAAATTGGGATTGGGAGGTATATGCGGGGTGTGTTGTTCTTGCCAACGATGGTATTCCATCCATCGTTTGTAAGGCACTAAAGCTAATTTTAGTCCTTCCATGGGGTTGTCAAGGGTTAATTCTGAGATCTTGGGACTTCAGAGGGCTTTTTTATCTTGCTCCCATCAGTCCTCCCAACATGGTTCCCAAGACTCCTTTCAGCAATGGACCTAACAAGAGGGGTAAAATTCCTCCACGTTGGACCAACATCTTCTCTTTTTGACGAATGGGGATTTTCTTTCGAACCATCTGGCGAAGAACGTGACGATGTTTGCCTAAGTATTGTTTCTGGTGTTTGGACAAAGGAATCGTACCTTTCAAGACGTTCAAACAACATTCGCACACGGTATCGATAACCTCTATGGAGGCCGTTTGAATGAGTTTTTTCGTAGGGGTGGAGAAGCTTTGGACAGGACAGATAACATGTCCCCATGTTTGACTAAACGAGGAGGTAGTCCTTTCCTTTTCTTTCCTTGGGTTTTAGAAGAGGGATGTTTCCTGGAGGGTGACATCTTTGAGTCTTCAGGAGCACCAAAAACACTGATATCCCTACTTGGTCACAGGTCTTTTTTATACTGGAACGCGTCGCCACTGGTTGTCTTTACGTCGTATCAACTTGAGGACAGGCATGACACGTCGTGCAGGGGTACGTAACGGACTAAATCGAGCCAGTTCTTGCTTGGATAAATCCAGTAAACTTTGTAACATGCCCGATCTTTTTTGAACTTTGATTTTGGGAGAAGGTACTTTGTGAGCAGCGGCCACTTCCGTTAAATTGGAAGGACCTGCCACTGGAGAAGTTCTTGGGGTTATCAACGGAGAATTTCTTGGTGTAATCAACGTCTCCAAGTACTTTTCAGTTCTTGGTGTCATCAACGGAGAAGTGAATGAACCTGAGGCTACCGGAGACGCGGTTACCGCCGTTGCTGGTCGTGGTTTGCGGGTGTAAGGTTGCGTCCTGGCCGAAGTGTCTCTCTTGCGACTAGTTTTCTTCTGTGGACTTTTCTTTTTCTGGGGACTTTTTCTCTATTTCTTTTTCTGGGGGCTTCTTTTCTTTTTCCGGGGTGGTGACTGGTAACAGGAGGGTCCTTCCACTGGAGAAGTTCTTGGAGACACGGATCTCCTTGGGGACTTGGCCTTGACACCGTGGCTCTTTTTCTTCTTCTTGGAACTTCGTTTGACTTTTTTCTTCGGTAGAAGTTTGGGAGCATTAGGATCCCATCTTAAGATAGAGCGAATGATGACCCCTCCTAGAGTACCGCTCCCTCCAGGTTTCAAAATGATTTGTTTTCTGGTTTGAGTGTCGATGCGGGGATCAGGCAGTTGGGTCAAAGCGACTTTGTTTCGATCAAAAAAGCGTTTGGTTTGATGAGGAATCTGAATGATCCCTTGTAGTAATTGACGTGCTGTCACCGTGAACCATCGTAAGACTTCTCTGAGACTAGCTTCTAAGACACGAGCCCGTATTTGTGGATTTTTTTCTTGACTGATACCATACAAGGCACGAATCAGTTTGACGGGAAGATGCGACTGAAGGGACGTCATGTTCAAAATGTGTGTGAAACAGACGAAAAGTGTCTGAGATTTTTATAGATTTTTTGTTGAGTGAAATTAAGTCGAGGACTGAGACGTGTACAGGACAGGCCCTCCGTCTTGGCACCAGTGGTGAAACAAGTGGGTACGAAATCGCAAATCATCGGGTGTCGTAGGTTTCAAATCGACGAGTAATTAGGTGTGTGGAGTTTGAGTGGCATCGTCGTACGCCTGAGTCAGCCAAGGCGTTCCTAACTGTTTGGCTAAGACTTGCACTTGCGATTTATCTCGAGGGCTTTTAAACAAGACCACGTAATGCGCATTGAGACTGATGGTGCGATGGGCTTTACTTTGCTGAAACAAATTTTGGGTGATGTAAACGACACTGGCATTACGGTGATGCCCTTTGCGCGTGAACCACAGTTTAATTTCTTCTTCGTCTTCTCCTAACATGTCGTCGAAAATGACCAAATGGGTTTGACGGGAGTCAGAGACGCTGCCGTCGTCTTCTTTAGGAATGCCTTCCACAAACACGATGGAATCGCCTTGACTTTCTCGCAAGAGACTGTACGCCGATTGCCACACTTTGTAACACCACACGATGCGTCGAGGTGGTCGATCGATCAAATGATGTTTATGTTCGATCAAACGTTTGACGAATTAGGTTTTGCCTGAACCGCTAGGTCCAGCAATGAGCATGTTAAAGGGATGGCGAAGATACAAAGCCTCCCAACTGGCACGATCTAAGTGTTCGTCAATGACTTTGACAGTAGAGGAAGAGGGAGCAGAGACAGCAGAGGTAACCATAGTGTTAGGAATGTCACTTGTGACACGAAAACAAACAAGACAAGAGTTTATATACTTTTTTCAGGACACGTTTATTGAATGTTTTAAACATGAACACGAAAGACAAAAATACATAAAAGCCAAAGGCTTAAGTACAACGATAAAAGGCACATGAAAACCATTAACGTGGAATAAAAACAAGTGTCTGTACAACATGTTTTGGGTAATGTTCTGACCAGTTCTATAGGGGGTAAGGTCACACAAGTGTCCTCCCGAAAGGGTCTTTCAGGCATGTCCACGACAGTCCTGTCCTGGGTTAAGGGTTCTTCTGGCACTGTCACTAACACAGTTTGAAAAGTAACCTTTTTCCTTGAACAACTCTCGTGCATACTGGGCCACTTCTTGGGTCCAAGCCTCAAAACCCCCATTTTTCCAGGCACGGACATCTGTCCAATGGGGGGTGTAAGTCACAAGCTACACACACATCGTCATACACGTCTTCGGTAGCTAAAAGTTGACGAATCTCTTTTTCCCGTAGAGTTTGAGAAGTATCCAAATGAAAACGCAAGACTTTGAGCCCCTTCCAAACTTCCTTGTAAATCTTCTCTTGCAGTTCTTTAGATAATGATTCAATATCGTTTTTGAAATGAAGTTTAAATACTTGTCTTGGTGATGTCCAACATTTGACTCCTAACCAGTTTGGTTTCTTCTTCAACGACATGGTAAGTTACTTCAATGTCTTGGTCCCACTAAGGGTAAGTAATGACAATTCGGTGACCATCGAGCATGTTCTAGGTAGGCCGAATCTTGTGGTTCCCAGTGGTGAAGTGACACACCGCAACTGAAGCACTTGACTTTATCCCCTTCGCTCAAGTAGAAAAATCCGGCTCTGGCTAATTCTTCGGGGGTCGGTCCTCCCAGATACTTAGGCCATTTTCCTTTGAACGATTGAAGACGATTTTCAAAGTCGCAGTATTCCGACAAACGCACAGGGAACGAATATTCGTCTTTCACAGGTTCGTTTCGATGAGGGTTGGGTGACATGGACAGGAGTTTGCTCAGGGCTGGATGACATCCGTAGAGGGGTAGACGTGAAGGTGGACATCCACATTTAAAACGAAACCCAGTAAAGTGTCCAAGAGGACGAGCGGCATCGTTTTCGCATCCCTCAGGTTTGACACGCACGGCATCACTTTCCATGATAGGGGTAGTGAGAACAAAGTTCCCATGATGCTTTACGGCATCGCTAAGGTCACAACGTACAGCATCGTTCCCATCGCAAGGCTCACAATCGCATTCCACTTCAGAATCCCCAAACTTGAATTGTGCCTTTCTGAACTTGTTTTGTGTTTCTCTGAAAGTATTCATCTTGTTCGCTTGGTCTTGGTAGTCACAATGAACTATCGATCTTGCCTAGGGTTCCTTTTTATATACAGATAAATACCGACGTGTCCATACGGTAAGGTGAAATGATTGGGAAGTCGCACTCGCTTCTGGTACACGATTTGATAGACTTTTTCCAAGGGTCGACTGACGCTGTGGTGAGTGGGTAAACGTACAATCTTGTTGGGCTGATAGGTGGTCACTTTAAAGTGTTCATCTTCTCTAGACTGCAAGGCTTCTTTCAATACCCCAAAGTTCACCACACGACTGGTACGATAATTCGGAGTCAATCCTTTCACTTTACACTTCGTGTGCACTTCTCCTTGTTTGTCCCGGTATTCGTAGCCGTAATGTTTTGGACCGCCACTGACGAAACTTAGAATCTTGTCGTCGGGGTGCTCGCTGTCCAGGCTCCTAAACGGTCTCCTTCGATTCCTTCGATGTCAGGGTGCTGTTGACTCGGGTGATGGATGTAAATGCAACTGTCCGTGTCAAAGTACAGCACACGTTCCCCTAACAGTTCTAAAGCTTCGTACAATTTTAAGCGAGCATGAGCTGTCACGTAAGCCGCAAGAATGACATTTCCAAAAGGGTCATCTTGTACAAAGTCCAGATCTTCTTCGTAATTCACTAAGATCAAATTTACGCGAACGACGTCCACGTGTTTCATGAATTTGGTTTTGTCGTGAATCATCTGGAAGTAGCGGGAAGGTTCTGTCAAATATTCCGTCTTGGGTAAACACGGTCGTTGTGCCATTTTGCCCACAAGCAATTTAACATCACTTTGGCAAACGATCGCCTGCCTTCGTTTTTCTCGATGTGATCTAAAGTGATGCCTTCTTGTGCCCAGTATTTCTCTTTGAATGTCTTCTGGTCTTCGGGAGTGTGACACCAGGAAGGATAGCCGCTGGCTTCTTGCTTCAGTTTCAAAAAGGCATCCACGTAGTCTGCGAAAGTGCCTTTCTGAGTGGGGTCACCCTTGTGGTATTGTTCTGTCTTGGGAAAGTGACAAAATTCGTACTCTTATAACAGTTGGTATCCCATGTCCATAGCTTTGAACAATTCTACGCTGACCCACGTCCCCGTCAAGGTCCGTTCTTCCTGGGTGTGATGACAAGGTTGATCTTGGTTGCACGTTTTGGCACAAGCACGGCACAAAGGAAACATCAGTTTGCCTTGACAATGGTGAGGTAAGACGGGATGGTACAGGTCCGTGGGAGGCAAAACTTTGCACTTGATCAAGCCTTCGTATTGTCGAATGTTTTTCAGGTCGATGTGTTCGGTGAACAATTGTGGGTGCCCTGCAGGAAAGTGACAATATTTGCACACGTAGGGATACAGCGAACACACGTCCAAGTATTTGATTTCTTCTCCTTTCTCTTCGTCGGCTTGGTACAGCAATCAGGTGGCATTGGTCCTTCCTCCGTACAAACTATCCCTCGGGTTCAGGGGGTCCATGAAGTGGTAACTTTCCACGAGGTGTTTAAACTCGGGATCAGTGTTCCCACATTTCCACCACTTGGTAGCCTTCCTGTTCTAACTTTAGGCGTCGCTGACAAGTGGCCTGGTAAAAGTCTTCCATGGTTCTTTGTAAAAACTGATTTTTAGTGCCACGGTCAGGGTAACAGACGAGACATCCGTGAAATAAGCAACCGTTAAACTCGTACACGATCTTGGGGTTTTCTAAGTCCCAGACATCGACCGAATGCGTTCCGATGGTCTTTTCACCTCCTCCGTTGCGGGCATGCTGAATCCATTTGTCTTCCTTGTCGCACAAGTAATGTAACCAGCGTATGGCTTTGACCGAGTATTGACGTTTGACATAGTTGGTCGTTTGAGGACTGATGACTGCCACGGTGTTTTCAGGCATGAATCGTTGTCGGTACAAAAGGAACACGCTTTGGCAATGGTGCAAGCTTCTTTCAAAGGATCGACCCCTCCGTGTTCCATGAACAGTTCTCGAAATTTTCCACAGCAACGCCGTAAAATGTCCACGTCGGAACGACAATACTTTAGCATTTCTTCCTGAAAGTCGAAAGGGTCGGAGGCGTGAGCCTGGTACCAAGCGTAGAAAGCTTCTCGTTGTTCGGTACGCATGTTGTCAGGGTCATAATAGTGAGCCTCAGGCAAATGGGGTAGAACGGCGTGTTGATTGGCTTCCGTATTGAAAAAGTGTGGAAAGTACCCTTTAGCCATTTCTGTCATTCCAAACGTTTTAGGCATTCGGCTCAAAGGCATGGCCAAATAGCTCATCGAATCTTTAAACTGCACTTGTCCCACTTGGATGAAAATGATTTTGGCTCCGTTCAAGTGACTTTAGGACGTCGGTGCCATGTTCCGTATAGTATCTGAGAAGAAACTGTCCATCGTATCCGGAGAAATTGTGAGCCATCACCGTGGCATGATGATGACAATCTCCGTAACGTTCGATGTCCTCTTGGCTCCACGTCTTGTCGATGGGGTCTAAGACCTATCGGGTAAATTCGGCTAGCGTGTTCGGTCCCCGATAGATTTTTTCACGCCCTCCAGGAATCTTACTGCAGTGAGGGCAATAACTCAAGATTGGTTCTTGAATGCACGTCTCGCACGCTCAATGAGCCACGCAGAAATTAGGAATGTGAATGCCGGTCTCTTGCATGCATTCAAAATCGAAAAAGATAAAATTGCCTTTCTTCTTCTTCTTGTGACCATCATCTTTCTCTTTTTGGGGTTGGTATTTTTGCACGTAACATTGGTGTTCCAAGTCCACGATGTGGTGACAAATGTGACATTTTTTCTTTCCTGAAAATACGTGTGCCTTGGCAGTATTGGTACGTATGCCTTGTCCACACGTAGTTCACAGTCTCAGGAGTTGAAAGCGCATTTCCTCTGTGAACCTTGCGTCTTCAAATGTTGTTGGTAACAGGTAGGGCTGACAAACGTGCGCAGACAAGCTGGACAATGCACTCTTTCTTGTCCTTCGCTCAGACAGGGTGGAAAGGCCAAACATGCTGAGCATTTCGATCCACAATGTTTGTGTTGTTCTCGATTTTTATAGCCATAGTCACATTTCTCACAGTAATAACTGTATCCCAGGAATCCAGAGATAGTGGTAATGGTATCGAAATGGTCATAGTGATGATAAAGGTGAATGTATTTTCCATCCTTAAAGTCTTTCCCTCGAAACAACAGAGACCCACGCACTTCTTGAGGGTGCACTTTCAATGTGTAGCGTGGAGCTCGGGTATCTTGCAATTTTTGCATTTCAGGAATGCCACAGGGTTCGTCTTTGGGTAAACCGGCTTGTTGTAACAGGAGTTCTGCTTCACTTCGTTGTTTGGCTGGGTCCGATTTTCGAATAGTTTTCCAGGCTCTGTTCCATTCTGCCGTGTCGTTTTTGTTGGCATAGGTTCGTCCCACCACGATAGCCCTGTATAAACACATCTGGTCTTGAGAATTGTGACTTTGGACGAGGCTCTTTTTGGTGCTGCGAAGGTTGTTGACCAATAACACCTTATTGTGTTGTCCGGTCCCTTGAGGAGGAGAGACGTGGGTCATGTCCAGTGTGGCTTTTCCATCGGTGATGTCAAACTGGTCATTAGATTGTTGCACGTGTTGAATCTTGTCCATGACTTTGGAAGCGGTCAATTCTGCATGGCTGCTAAACTCGATCCAAACAGGGGATTTCAAACCGTCGTGTTGTATGGAAAGTCTCAAGCGATCGTCTTCTTTGGGTTGACATTGTCTCTTGAGTGTGGTGAGAAAATAATCCCACATCTCGGTGATGAACCCTTCTGCTTTCTCTAACGGTACTTCGGACTTGAAATCTTTAAACTTCACCGTGTATTTGTAAGCCGTGGTTCTAAATTTTCTAGAGGGACGCTTTTCGGTCTCTTGAATGGAATAGTACTTTTCAAGGTTGACTAAGGGCAGTGAACTTTGTTTAGAGGGTTCGGATTCTGGTTCACTCATGTCCTCTTCAAAATCACTGGCATGAATTTGTGCCAAGACTTCAGCCCTGGTACGAGGCGATAGATCACGTTTCTGCCTCTTACTTTCTTCTTCTTTCTTCTCAAATGAATTGGATCGTTTCATCTTGAAAGCAAAAAGTCATATGACTAAAGTTTAAACACCATGGGCTACTTTATAGTCATGGCAGACCAGCGTATATAAAGGGTATGTGTCTTGTCCTTTCACTATTAATTTCACTCTCAAACCGAGTAAAACGATGGAAGAGACTACCCAGATCGAACGTTTCATCAGAGCTTTGCGAGGGGTCATTAGAAAATTCTCTTCAGACCAGTCGTCAGACTACTCTCCTTCCTTGCGAGATAAAAGTCAAGATACTAGCTATATCTGTCAGAAGAAAGGGCATTGGTCTTCAGAGTGTCCAAGCTGTCAAAAAAGCAAAACAGGGGTTAAAAGAGACAAAAGTCAAGATACCTGTTATTATTGTCAAGAAAAAGGACATTGGTCTCCAGATTGCCCTAAGAAACAAGAGGTGTCAGAAGAAGAGAGGGATTCTTCAGAGGAAGAAGAAGAGGAAGAAGAAGAGAAAGAAAGCAGACAGGTGAAGAAAAAGAAACAGGAGAAAAAAAAGAAGAAGGGAAGAAAGTGGGGAGGAAGAGGAGGAAAAGAATGTGACTGTGAAGAAATTTAGAAAACAGAGAGAGTGAACAATGAGACAGAAGAAGTGTATGAACTTTTTAATGTTGTTATGTTGTGAATTGTGAATTGAATTGTAAAATTTGTACCAGAATAGAAAGTCTATAAAAAGTAAGTGTCTTTGGGGTTTGATTTTAAAATAAGAACCTACACTCACGCACACTCAGACACAGACACGTACTATTCGGTAAATTCGGTAAAATGGATTTTTTTTGAGTTATTGGCAATTGAAAGTCTATCTCTTTTCGAGAGACGTGGGTGGCCCTGAAAAGGGCCTTTTTTGGTGCAGGGGTGAGTTTAAACAATCAACTTTAACTGTCTTACGCCTTTGCCACGGCCAAGGCCTACTTCTGGATTGCGTACAGTTGATGATGATGATGATTTGGTTGAAATCACTAAGGAAAGTACGGTAGACTTAGTCACAGGGTTGGAGTGTTTAGCTCGTGAAGGTCGTATTCTCTTCGGTCGTAATAAAGAAGTCTGATACATTTCTTTCAGACGTCTTAACTCCGCTAAAATGTCTAACAGTACCGTGACCGTTTGATTTTCACACCTTTGTTTCTTTGCTGCTGCTTCTTCTTGTTGCTGTTTTTTTCTGACCTCTTCTTCTTGCTGTTGTTGCTGTAGGAGAAAAGCTTGTTCCGCTTCCTTTTTACTGTTGTATAAATTTCTCCAATTCTTCTTTCTGTCTCTGTCTAAAATTCTCCACGTGCGGTAATGAAGGTGACGAAGGTTCCGGAACAAATTCTTGCGAGGTAAGAAAATCTACAAAATTCCAATTCACCTCTTCTGAAAGTAAGTCCGGGTTCCCTTGGGTGGTCTCCACGGCTGGTGCACCCCAATTTATCGTTTTCTGAGTTTCCGTCATGTTGAAAAACTGTTGCATGAATTGACTGCGCACAGGCGCTAGCGAATCTATATAGACCACGTGACGTCAGAGACTGCTCTCTTCGGATTGGATGTGGGCTGACTGAATTTTGTAACGCGTGTTTGGATTGGTCAACGAACTCAATCCGTTTCAATCCTTCCTCTCCCTATAAATAAGTGCAGTTCACTGCATTCCTTCACCTGTTCTCGGCGCCTCAACATGTGGACCGACGTTCAATCTTCTACGCTTGTGTCTTCGATGATGTTCAGGACGGACATACCGATGTATGTCCGATCCAAGTGGACAGTTGTCCATAGGACCGACACCAGTCTATGGATAAGAAGAGTCTATGTGGAGAGGCAAGGCTGCCTCAAGAGAGTACTAATCTATGGCCCTACAGTTAGGCGAAGCTTAAGAAGAAGAAGAAGATGTCACAGATGCCCTTTATGCTAAGAGCATATTAGCATAAACCCAAAGACCCTTTTCAGGGCCACTCCAATATCTTGAAAACACCTTGACTTTCATTGCCTACCCCTTTTTTCATTTTTTTTAATATTTTTTTATAAAAAAAATAGAGACCTCTCCCTGTTTCAATTTTCACCTGTTCCATTTCCATAGACCCATCAGGTCGGGACCCTATTAAAATAGGGTCCTGACCCTGTTCCATTTTCTCTTGAGGCTCAACAGACCCAAGATTTTTTTTTTGCCTATGTTAAATTTCCCTTGAGGCTCAACTTGCCCAAAATATATTCCTATGTTAATTTCCCTTGAGGCTATATCTCCCCAGGGGTTTCCGTAATGTTAAATTTCCCATTGAGGTTATATCGCCCCAGGGTGTTTTTTGATGCTAATTCCCCTTGAGGCTAATCTAACCCCAGTCACTACTCACTAACCTCTTAATCCTGAGTTCTTAGCGAGGCATTTGTTAGTACCATTTTCATAAGTCTTTGGTATAAATCAGCCGGGGTTCGAAGTCGCTACCTTTCGCATCCGAGGCGAATGCTCCAACCACTTTGGCTGTAGGACATATATGTGCTTGTTGTTTTCACTCTTTCGTGTGTTACTGTTTATTCGAGTCTAAACACTTAACAGTATAATTGACTTATGGTTGAAGAGAGATGGATGATCAATATTAGAAATTTAAACAATAAGTGTGCAATGCTTAATCTGCCACTAAGGGTATAACTATAAACGATGTATGATTTTGCTTCCAAGGGTGATCAATGTATGAAATTTGTTAAAAATACGACTAGCGTTTGATCCACAAGTATTATACATATCAATATACTTGATTTTCACTCATATTGTGATACTGAAGGCATTAGTTTAATTTTCACTGAGATTGCTATACTGAATAATTTAACAACGGAACATATATCTTGTGGCGTCCATTTGACGACCACGAAATATCTTTGGTCCCACCGCTCTCGTCGGAGAGGCAAGGAGACACTACACACGACCGGCCCCTCTGCCGAAGGATCCTTTGAAAAAAACCTCTTGTTCGCAGCAGAAAAGTTGGTCACGAAGCTTTCACCCTTCACCAAGACAGCAGCTCACGGGTTATACAAAGGCCTACATAGACGTACGACACTGCATCAAAGATAGCAGCCCTACGTCCGAAAATACAATCTCAATCGCGCTTCTAAGAGCACATAGCTCTACAGTTGAAGATTTTCCCCGTAAATTAGAAAGTTTCCTAGCAAAACATATCTTATTACGTTACTATCTGACTTGGGACTGTAAGTGGCCTTGTTATGGTGCAGTCCACGGCCAGAGAGCTTAAGGTTTTCGGTTTTCTCATTGTAAGCACTTCGCTCGTTCAGCATGAGGCGAATCGAACTCAGTAGTTTCACAAAATAAAGGACTTAAATACATCACTCACGGGTAGGGTTGTACGCGGAAACGAAACTTGAGCACATTTAATTTCAGGTATAATTTATGTACATTGACTACACACAATTCCGTGGCAGACGGAATATGTATTGCCGAGGATCAATCAAACACACACTATTACAAGCAACGGCGTACCTAAAACCAAAACGGTGGATGCAACGAGGATATGTGAGGGACAATGATACTTACTAACGGACAAAGAAACACAAAACTTTATGATTTAGCTCTATATTCATACAAACCCATATGAAAGTAGAATCCACCACACAGTAATTACTATCCAACACCTAAAAACATACATAGCAAGTCATTTGAAATGGGACATAGAGCAGCAAATGGGTAAGATCACTAACACCATTGTCCGTCTTCGGCCCACTGAACCGATTTGGCCCAATCTGGCCCCGCACTCACAGAGGCCCCGCGCGTCAGTATTTTTAAAAAACATATCTATAATGAGAACGTAATTTTAAAGCGATGTAAGAAACTTATTAGTCCAATATCATATAAAACTTGTTTATGAGTTTATATCCAAATGCCGTGCTCGCTGTACACAAATCAGGGGTGGGGTGAGGTGGAGGAAGCCAAAATGATTCAAATCGGGCTCCGCGTTTGCTAAGGCCATTACTGACTAACACTTGTCTTCAAAAATACAAAATTGTATAATGCAACACTCACTATTGCATACAAAACGGATGGGGGTGTAGAGTAGGTGTATGTGATCATTGCATTCCTTACATAGTCTAATTCCAGAATACCGTACAGAGATGGGGCGATATAAGAAACATCTTTTTCATAGTCCAGGAGAAGAAAACATGCATTGACCCCAAAAGTGCAATCATCATTCTTAGATGCAATTGCAACGAAAACGATGACGATGACAGGCAGCAGCGGCGGACTCGGATGTTCAAAGTATATATAGATAGTGGAGCCTCGTTAATCCGGACTCCGTTTATCGAGAAACATCGCTATCCGGACATAATAAAACGGAAACGGAACTCATAAACGTTAATTTGCCCCGTTAATCAAGAAATCAGCGTTCCGGGTCCGGAAATAAAATCGGGGACCAAAGTGCAAAATTACTTTAAAACTTGAATCGATAATTCGGAAATAATCTGTCCAAAAATAAGAACATACGAAAACATCGTACATGAAAATTACAGTTAGTCGGATAATACTGACGGACTTCAGTCCAACAAACCTATCCATCCTCACCTATGTGTATACACCAACAAGGTACTTACGCTCCTCTTCCGACAATCGTATAGACCATTTCCAGAACGTCGAATCTGGGGTTTTCCACTCCAATATTTAACGCATGCGCAATCAACTTAGGGCAACTTTTAAGCGACTGTCGTTAACATAATGTATGTTCGTGAAGAAAGTTTCAAACAAATGTGTAAAGGTTTGACATCTGTACACCCTTCAAAGAAATAGTGTGTTTAAATATCATGAGTGAATAATTCAGTAACCTGCCTAAAACAGAAACGAAGATATGAGCACAAAAAGCATCAGATAGAACCAGGGCAGCAGACAGGATGTGTGGGCCCTAGGAAAAATTATCCAGTAGGCCCCATTGAATCACAAATTGAAACAACGTTGGACCCCATGACCGCTGTGGTCCCCCGGAATTTGTCCGCAGTCTTGGATAGGACTTACAAAGTTGGATGATCCATTTCTGAAAGGAAAGGGGTGGGTGGACGATTTTCTTATATGACCAGAATAACAATTTGTACAAATCTACGTGTATTTAGATGACTCTTCAAGGCTATATACTCGCAAAATCATGAGGACTTACAAATCTCTTTGTTGCATATAATTAATTTCATAGGGGATGGATGCATACAGGTAACACAGAATCATCAATGCCAACGTAATCAGATTCCAAGCCCAATCGGAGAAGCCACACGAGTTACACATAGCTGATAGTACTGTAGCAACTGGCCATTGCAAATGTATCGTAAGACGAGTTAACTCATCATTATTATCCATATTTGTTCAAGGAGTTAGCAAACTAGAGAGAGAGAGAGAGAGAGAGAGAGAGAGTAAATTCCTTAGCCAGTCGAATGTATCATAAGCAGTTCTGATATTCACATTCATTCCCATTTAATTCACTAACTAAATGGCAAGTCTTTGAGGAATCTGCTTAAAATGGGATGTGCCGCCTTTGGTATTCATTGTTTGCTGCTAATTAGACAAGTCAGCTTGTTTATTTTCGGATTATTCATTACCATGCAGTAATATGGGGGGGGGGGGGTAAGCTGAGTCGAGATGCAGTAATAAGGAGGGGGGTAAGCTATGAGTCACGATGCACTAACATGAAGCAATAAATACTAATTTATTGTTAAAAATACTTGATGAAAACGCGCAGTTCAACTCTTATACTTGTGGGCTGGCATAATATTGTCTACAACTATCTACGGCGATCTATAATGACAAATGTTCTATTCATGTAAGAAGTGTAGGTCACTGAGTTGCCTTACGTCAAAAGTGCATGACCGTACCGGATGCGGATATGGGATAGGTTTGGCCAGCTAAAAATAGTATCTGAAAATGATGTATACTCATTATTCCCACTATAAAAACGAAGTCATATGGACAACGTTCTTTTGCATACCAGGGCCCAACAATGTCGAACGAATTTCCCACTGAACTTAGACACAATGTCACAGTGATCCCATTCAAGAGTGCTCTCAAAACTCACCTATTTCGACTGCAAGAACAAACTTAAAGACCTAATAATGTTTCCTACCTTAAACATTTTTAGCATGTTTTTATGTTTTCTAATTTCATGGTGTTTTTTTACGTTGTTGTAATCATATCATTATATATGATTTTGTTCTATGCTGTATGTGTTGTCTAATGTAGTAAAGCGCTTAGAGCTTCTAAAGATGAGGCGCTATACAAAGTCCTCATTATTATTGTTATTATTATTATTATTATTATTGACCTACGCAAATTTTGAAGTGTGTCAATGTATCAATCTCTGATTGGTCAAATTCTAGTGGTATGTTAAAGTTATAAATTGATCACGTCATCATGTGTGTGGAAAAACTAAGTAGCGTGACAACATTGTAACCAGCGATTGTATAAAGAATGTGTGTTTTAGCTAGTCGCCGGCGGGGGTGTTAATAATTAAATAAACACAATGGGATGAAATCGTCCACGCTTTTTGGCATAACATATGGTAAATAAATTAAGTGTGTCATTAAGCCTCTTTGTTGCTTACCAATTGTATGTAACAATCACAGTTTATTGATGGCTGTACAAGTACAGTTGATTGATGTAAGATGTGGACAGTATAGGGCTTCATTTCAGAATAAAATGGGGACGTCAATTATCACCTCATCAGCAGCTATAACAGCTTTAAAATACGACTTATAAAAATGACAGCATTTTATTAGTTTACTATAGGGGGTTTCACGGTAAGTATCTCCCATTGAAAACACCAGAGGGCATCTGGGTGCACCTCACTTTCGGATAGTTCAATCAATTAAGATGGCAGATGTAGATCAAGAAGTGACAGAACGCTCACATCATGGGAGTGAAGCGAAAATGGAAGAAACAATCTTCCGGATCGCTACTATCAGCAGCAATGGGATAGACAGAGCGAAAGCAGACAAATTAGCCAAAGAAACAAACTTTGATGTAATAATGATACAAGAAACACATAATGGAATTACGCCAGAATTCAAATTTTTATTAGAAGACAAATTTAACGCAATAGTGATATGCAACAATTTTACAAATAATGATATGGGGGGGGGGGGCAATAATAAAAAAATAAACAGGGAGTAAGCTGGGAAAGGTCTGATGAAGGTGAATTTTTTAAGAGACGGTTGCTACATGTCAAAATGTTAAATTGGCATATAATAAATGTGTACATGCCAGCTCATAGAAATAAGAAACTAAATTTTATAGAAAACTTATCTAACTACCTACAGCAATATTCGATGGAAAATCTAATCATGGGGGAGATTTCAGTTGGGTAGGGGACGGAATTGACAGAACAACTGACCTAACAACGAGTGACAAAATATACCGAACTGAAATGATAAATTTATTAAATAAACACAATTTGCATGACATTTATAGAAAACTGAACATATTAGAAAGAGAATTTACCTTTAACTATAAACAAAACCAGTCTAGCAGGATTGATAAATTTTACGGGAACTTTTATGATCCATTAATATATATTAATACTACAATAACCAGCCAAAAGCTATCAGACCATTTCATGGTCAATATAGACCTAAAAATGAAAAAAAGAGAAAAATGGGGGCCAGGACTATGGAAACTAAATAGTAAGATTTTAAATGACAAAGAATATGTAGAAATAATTAAAAATAAAAGAAATTGAAACCTTCAAAAATGAAGAAAATATTAATATGATAAATGATTGGGATGCTTTAAAAACATAATAAAAAGAATATCTATTCAGTACTCAAATAGAAGGGCGGAAAAACAGAAAAAAGACAAACACGAACTCAAAGTAGAACTAAGCAAAACAACAAACGACGATGAAAAAAACGACTGATAGACAAAATTAAAATCATTGAAGAAGACGAAAATCAGGGGGAAAAAAAAGGCCGGGAAAATTTACAGAGATCTACAACAAGGCAAAAAACTTATATAAACGAGAAGAATTTAGAAAAGCGGGTGATACAATTTTAAACAAAATCAAAATAAACAATGTAACCCAAACTGTAAAAGAAGATACCCTAAACAATATTTCCCAATATTATAAAGAACTATACACCACATAGAACATAGACTTCAGCACAATCGACAGCTACTTAAAAAATGTCGACTGTGAGATGACATCAACAGTACATAGAGACCAATGTGATGACGTCATCTCAGATGAAAAATCACAAAGAGTATAGCTACACTCACTAAAAATAAATCGTCAGGGAAAGATGGACTCACCGTGGAATTCTACCAAAAGTTCCACGGTGAACTAACGCCGATCTTAAACGCTTTGTATAATAATATATTTTTAATTAAAAATAAAATGACTAAATCTGTGCGGGAGGTGGATATCACAATTATATACAAAGGGAAAGGGAATAGAGACGAGATTAAAAACTGGAGGCCCGTATCACTTTTAAACACGGACTATAAGATTTTAAGTAGGACTTTAATAAATAGAGTAAAGGGTGGGATAAACAAAATAATTAATGTAAATCAAACTTGTGAGGAAAAGGGAGGGATATACAAAGCAATATTTTAAACATTAAAACTATAATTGGCTACATAAATGAAACTGGTACGAAGGGTGCTCTGGTAAAATTCGACCAAGAGAAAGCTTTCAACCGATTAGAACAAAACTATATACAGAATGTATTTAAAACAATTTGGTTTCGGACCCAACTTCCGGAAATGGACCGAAATCCTATACACTGGGATAATTTCATGTGTACAGGTAAACGAGAAATGCATGAAAGAATTTGAAATATAACGTCCAGTGAGACAAGGATGTTTACTATCAATGCTCCTATCGTAATGGCAATAGAAATCCTAAGTCACAAGATAAGAAACAACCCAGAAATACAAGGCATACAAATACCAAATCTAAAAAAAGAATTAAAAATGCCCAAACATGCAGATGATTGCACCAATTTTATAAGAGAGGGGAAATGCTATAAGCATCTAGTAGAAGAATTTGGAAAATTTGGTAAAGCGTCGGGTTCCAAAATAAACCACGACAAGACCGAAATCTTAAAAATAGGTAACTGGAGGGGCAACCACCCTGGATTACATCCCCACCTACTGAGAGACACGGTAAAGGCTCTAGGGGCTTACTTTGGTAATAAAAGAAGCTGTAGATAACTATAAACATATTATTAACAAAATAAGAGAAAATCTGAAAATCTGGGCCATGGCGCCATTATGTATCATGGAGCGGGTAAGACTTATTTATACTCAAATATTAACCATATAATTAAGTCCATAGATATGGATAATAAAATTTAAAAAAAAAAATAGACAATGAAATAATAGATTATATATGGAATCATAAAATGCATTATGTTAAAAAGAGACATTATATAGGGCCAAAAGTAGAGGGGGTTTGGGGTTGCCGAGCCCCCTACTACTAAAATTAACTAACATAATAAATAGATTAAAAAAATTACAATCAGACCCTGCTACAGCGTGGGAAGCACTGTACAACTACTGGTTCGGCTTCATCTTGAGAAACCGACCAGAGATATACAAAAATAACAAATTAATTAAAAAAAAAACTGAAGTACCACGCAAATTTAAGCATATAAGAGAACTAATTTTAAAATATAGGGACAAAACAGAATCATGGAAAATAGAAATAAGCAAAAATCACGCTTGGATTAGGGAGGAGGTAACCAAAAACATAAAATGTAGAGTAGAGCAGGACAACTGGGGGGTAAATTGGACAAAAACTTGGAAAAATTGAGAAAAAATAAGATCTGTCAAAACACAAAGCATAATTTTCAAATAGCTGCACAACGCCTGGCTAACAGGCGATGACGCAATCAAACGTCGTATGATCAGGATAATGCCGAAATGCCCTTTATGTAAAACAGCGAACTTCACCAAACTACATACGATTGCCCAATGTGATAAAACTAAACATAATAGGATAATGTTAATAATGGAAATTTGCAAAAAATATAAGTATACCAAAAATAACATTTTATTTATAGATGTAGAGTACGAAAACAAAATCGTTCTAAAAATTATAGACTATATAGTAACTACGATGATATCCTGTGGACAGGTGATAAAGATTTTTAAATAAGATACGTGGTACAAATAAGGATATTAACTACATTGCGAACTCAATACGTTTTACGACGAACAGATACTTACCCTCAGGCTGATGTAACGCAATTTATATTGGAATTGTGGGAGAGAGGGGGAGGGAGGAATCGGTATTACAGACCGAAGGGTCGAGTAGCGCAATTGCGAGCCGATGCCATACCCATATCCCCACCTCTCAACCCACAACAGCCATAATTCAAAGACAATTTTTAAATTATATTTCCAATATTTAACAAAAACAACATATAACCTTTTAAAAAAACGGAAAAAGAGAAAAAGAAAAAAAGAATTCTTTAATTTAATGTTTTTGGAATTGTATTATTAGTATTTTTTTATAAAAATGTTTGTTTGTTATTTATTTATTGTTTTGTTTAATTTGTTGGGGTTTTCTTTTAATGTTTTTTTTCTGAGAGAAAATTCTAAAGACATATAGCAAGGGATACATGGAAACTATATGGGGAAGTAAAAGGCGATGGCATCATGGGGCTAAGTCACATGGCGCTACGCGAAGTGGACAGGCTCATGAAAGAGTCTTTGAAAACACCCCATGTAGAACATAAACAGACAAAACAGAGACACAAATACATACTGGATAACACTTAGTTTAAAACCCTACTAACTTCTTCTATATTTTAAAAACCACACAGCCCCCGCACTTTATGTTTGACCACTACACAAAAATGTGGTCTCATAAACAATTTTGGATCTTTCAATAAAGAATAATCAGATAAACTAAATAAAGGAGGCATACTCGATCCAGGAGAAACACATAGAGAATAAAGAAGTGTGGACCTTGGATCGAGCGTAACCTACCTATCAGCATCCTTAAAATATATTACGAGGAACGACACATATTATCACTCGAATAATACAATAGGAATTTTTTTATAAAAAAAAACAAAATCTAAATAGTACACCGTTTCATCGTCAAAATTCGAAAACCATAAAACAAATTAAAAGATAAAATATAACATATCATAACGAATCTTAAATTCAAATTAGGAAGAAATACAACTGGGAAAGATTTATGATCTATACTTGCTGTCTCAAACATACAGAAAATATAGCATACACACAATATAGCACCACTACATATAGCAAACACTGAGACCTAGGCGACATCTAGCAAAGGTCACAAAAATTTCAAGGGAAGGAAATTCGAGCAAGGTGAGGGAAACCATGCTCGGACGAACAACCCTTTAGATAACACCAAGGAAACATAAATACCCCATCAAAAATTCTAAAAACTAAATTTTTGATATAAAATTTTGTTTTTAAATAAAACATACAACACATACAACACATCTGAGGGGGAAACACACAAACATAAAATACTTTATTTTTTGGAAAGGGGGGGCATTTATCTGGTACCCCCCTCCCCCCCCCCAAAAAAAAACCCATTCTGCAAGCAGGGTCGATATCTTACTATCTTATTATTATTATTATTATTATTATTTCAGAACTTCATTATCTTTCCATTACTACCTTATGCTCTAATTTGTATTATGTGAGTGTGCGAAAGTGTATCGCTGCGTAAAATGTTCTTGCAATTTATTTCGCTTGAAGAATAATGAAAATATGTTTATTTTTTACAGCTTCAATTATAGCAGTTAATGGAGGTTGAACGACAACGAGAAACAAATTCTAACTTCTGAAGGTTCTTTTATTATTGATTTAGACTGATGCTTTTGTATTAATGTTAAAAATATTTTTCAAGAAATAACTTGAGTTTTTTCAAAATGTACAAATGTCAACCATGCTTGAACAGAGAGGCGCATGTACCAGTCTCCTTGATGATTATTTTAATTTTATTTCCTTAAACGGTTGGAAATTTTAGAGTATACAATTTGGACAAATATCAATGTTATATACACTATGCATATATAGGACATTTGTGGCTCTCACCTATCTGTCTGTCTGTCCGTCTGTATGTATGTCTGTCTCATTTCATCTGGTGCATGGGTATTTATATCCTAGAATGAATGTATTTTCGCATACGTATATTACATAAAGAATCTTCAGGTTAAAACCGAGTATAAAATGAGGCTAAGATAGAAAGACTGACTGATAGATAAGACAGCAAATATGACTATTTGTGAGTATCCATTTATTATTGACTTGTAGTACATGTTCTTACAAGCAGTCTATTTTTCAAATCATACTGTTTGCAATTTTATATCCGGTCACGTGGATCAATATTGATTTAAAAGGCGAACCAAAGAAATAGGACGGAATCTGTGAAATAATTGGATCTTTAAAACTTACATATTTGATGCAAGGAAAGTTAAACAGAATTAAACTAATTTTAATAAGGCTGTTCTAGATGAATTTGCTGGTGGCACCCAGAAATGTTGTCTAAAGACTTAGCAAATTTGAGAGTTATTACGTGTCAGTATAAGCCAAGAAAAATCATGCTGAAAGTTATTGCATGTACCGTCCGATACTTGATGTTTCAAAAGTCATAAAGAAAATGAAACAAAAGAAAAAGTTCTTGGGCATGTTATTTAGTCTGAATATTGTACGATATTTATACCCAAATATGAATATGAATTGTTAAGTTCCTTTGAATACATTAAAATACTGTGTTCCATTTTTATTTTTTTAAAAACTTTTCTGGCTTAAAATATTCAGCATTACAAATCAGCTGACGTAACGAATTCGTGTTATAATTTTCTTATCGAACGTGTGTTAAAACTTTCTTAACTCGTGTTATAAACGAAATATTAGCATTGCGAAAATAACTGAGAAAGAAGGATATATTAACATCTGGAAAATGGAAATTGTTGAGATTCTTTCCGTTAAAGCTATAAATGCCAAAATTGGGCAATAAATGTTTAAAATCGAAGAGCAAATTGAAATATTCCTACAAATGTATATGTAATTATGGATAATGAATCTTTAGTATCAGGTATGGACAGTGTATTTAATTTAATTATTTTATATCATTTAAGTATGGAAAGTAAATATTATTTAATTATCTGATATAATGTAAGTATGGACACTGAATCTAATTATCTGATTTAATGTCTATAGTTATTCTCCTAGTATGAACAAAAGATGTTTGACATATATAATTGATTCATTGGTTTAACCATACAGCTAAGATTCCTTCCTTTGCTGACTTTATGTTTCGCTAACCAAGTGTAGAACGGTAAACTATCCGGAACTGAATTTGTTTTCTGGGCATGCGCATTGGAGCTAAGGGAGGTAATTTTAGGCGCTACGATCAGTAACTCCGTTGCAACCGTGAAACAACCCTTAACTGCGAGATATCAGTTTGTACTCGTTGTACTTTTTACATATATTATGGCGACACCATGAAGCAAGCGTAGACGAGTAGAGATACCGGCCAGCATAAAAAATAATTTCGTATTCTGAGCAGACGTCATCAATATTCAACAGGGATGACATAAAACACAGTAGTGAAGCCTTTGATAGAATCTATGGCCACTATCAAAAATCATTGCAGATAAATCCACCAAAGAATCCAGGCAAACAAAGGTTACATATTTCTTCAGGAAATTGACATAATAAATGTATGTACAGCACTTACATGTATATGTACATAGTGTGATGTGTTAGATGCGTTAATGGTTTAAACTTATATTTACTGTACATGTGTGTAAAAGCATATGTTATAATAATTTGAAATAAACACACATCAAAAGATGTGTTCATTAATTTATTTCAGCCATTATTGTTTCGGTTTTAAACTAGCTATACAGTAGACTCAAGAAAGGGTCCTTACATACAACATACAAGTGACAAGGCATACACTGTTTTGTTTAGCTGGTAACAAATATACTTACAGTTTTACATCCTGAATTTCCTCAAAATGTACTTTCTTAGTTCTGCAAATCCCAATCACACGAGTCATGTCAAAGGTTCTCAATCTTTATTACACATTTCGAAATTGTACTGTAATTTCGAATGTAAGTGCAATCACATTCTCCTTACTGCACTCAAAATGAGATAAGCATTAAATACCATAGCGTCTTTTTGATAATTGCAATTGAAAGACTTCATATTTTCCCACATTATGATTTCAAACATTCACTGACAGAGCAGAAAAACACTTGCATATGTCAAAATGCTTCACCGTCGCCGCCGAAATCCGATGTACATCATGCAGAATTGGAACATAAATCCAGTCCATAATCAAAAAAATTCGTAGAAACGAAAAAAAATGGCAACATCTATTTATTCCCGGATCAAATGGAAAAGTTGATGCAATGAGCATTCATTCACAATATGACTCCAAATTTAAATTTTAACTAGACACGCCATTTTCTTTCGAAAGTTAAGTCGAGAGAAAGAACTAAATTCAAATTTATCTGGGCGGAGTTATGTGCGCAGTAATAATGTTGTTGTTGTGTCATGATGAATCTGCGCCTGTGTATTTAGTTTAGAATACGGCATACATTTAGTTACTTTTTTCTTGTAGTGTATTTTTTTATTAGTATAATTAAGCATTAGGTAGAAAAAGAAAACAATCAAGCTCGTGCAGTATTTACATCCGAAAATCTCGTTCATAGTTTTCCATACAAATTCAGTAACCTATATATATATATATCTTACAGGTTATTGAATGTTTTATTCGTACACTACAGAGATTTGAACTCAGAATCGCGGGTAAAATGCACCCATCACATTACCTGCACGCACCATTCCATCTTTCATCATGAGCTAGCACAAATCACCAAACAAAATATGCTACAAAGTCGTTGGTATATGCCCTTGTGAGTACCACACGCACTCACATGGCGAACTAGTAATTAAACCTCGTCTGCCTAGACAGTCATTCCGGATTCCTACGAAAGAACTCAAACTGTATTGGATTAATTATTGAGAATTACAAATATACACCAAAAAAGAACGGAAAATGAATCTCTGTATACTCTAGGAAAATGCTTGATACTACTAGGGAGAATTATTATTTAATATCATGCAAAGGTTGGCATGTAAGATGTCATATAATCATTGAGTGATATCATCCAGTTCATCTCTGTTCATAATGTTCATAGGCCTTATTTTATAGTAAAATTATTTGGGCTCAGTTCTCGAGTAGGCCCTTTCAAAGCACGATGGCTAAATCTGACTGTATTTTTACATAACCAAATTGTCATCTTCATATATTGTTCAAATGGTATGAAAACTTTCCAACAAATTGTGACTGTTGCAACAGTAAAGTCTGCATTTTACCTGTACTTATAAACGAGTCAGTTAGTGATAATTGTGTTGTATCTTCTTGATTAATTCATCTTATTTTTTATATCTTTTGATACATAAATATGCAGCAACCTTGCCTCTAATATATTTTGATCTTACCAAACTTATTTTGGATTAGATTGAACAAGTATCGAAGTCTTTATATGTAATCTTTTCAGAAAGCAGTTCATATATTTATGTATAATTGCGATTCGTTTTGTGACATACTACTTTAAGTTTGTTTAAGTATGTCATATATCAAACTGAAAGCTGCACGAGATAGCAATTAACGAAACTTTACGCGTGTTTCAGAAACGTCCTAATCTTCACACACCAGATGATGATTAGGAGAACGGATCTACAAGTGTTCCAGCTCGTCTTTAAATCTTTCATACATAATATCATAAAGTCAGTGTTGCATTTTATTTTGTGTGATAAATATCCGAGAATTATCGAATATTTATATAACTGTGCCAGAAAGTAAAACCAAAATTGAGCATAATGCCCTAGAGTCATTCAATAATTTAATAACTTAGCCAGGAAATTGTAACTTATCATTTAGAATGTTACTATTGCAGCCGTCGATACAAATGTTGATGGTTCTTTCAATCCATTATATTAAGATCCCCCGTCTTGCCACGACGATTCGCACTAGAGCGGGACAGGGAGGGGTATATACATAGCAAACAGTTATTGACAGTTCTGAAATTTAAATAACTCTGTTAATCTTTTTATATTTGCATTTATTGTTTGTGACGGTAACGATTAATTCGATCGTGTGTATGAAGTCCTAATTATATCGATCGCACCACTTGCACGTAAGCATCCTTCGAAACGTTCGCCGAAATTTGATACTTGTGTAAGCGTAGATAAAAGGGTTCAGCGTTGAATTGAAATAGGTCATCCAGAAGAAAAGTGTGTAGAGCCATTCGGGAACAAGTTCCGGTCGCCATGCATACGTATCAAAGGTTACATAGAATGGAAACCAACAGATAAGATAACCCGTTAAGATGTACGTCAACGTAATAAACATGCGTCTTTCCCGAGTATGCGAATCAGTTGTGGAGGACAACGTCGATCTTGCAGAAGAAGAAGCCGCATTAATGCGACTGGCGTTGCTTTTGCGATTATTTGTGGTAGCCTCTACGGCCAGAGAATGGTTGACAACTCTGGAACAATATTCGTTGGTTCCGCCAAATGATACACCTGAAGATCCAACGACTGATACAGTTAATGATCCAGAGATATCATGTCTGCATCCGTCTTCCAGTCGCATCGGCCTACAGTGGTTATCACATATGAAATGGAGTTTAGGAACGGAGAGATTCGATGTTCCTGGAGATGGGTCCCCTGCATTAAATGATGTTGTCATCCTTACATCCCCTAAAAATGACACTTTTATCTTTTGACGCATGACCGTAAAAACTTTGATGTAGCAGAACACCATCACGGCGCATGGAATGTAATGTCCAATGACAGCGACAAAGATGACAAACTGGCGGTTTTCTGAAGGCAGCCAAATACAGATATCCGGTTCCTGATGCTTGAGGCGGTCAAACAGGAAAGGAGGAGTCCAGATGACAAACACACATAACCTGCAGGTAGATGAACGTAATAAATATAGCGTATGTTAAAAGCTGATTTTCTTTCAAACATTTGTTATAATCATTCGCAATCATCTATATTGTTGGTATTTTTACTTAAAATAAACTAGCTAATATATTTATCACATTAGCACAAAATAATTTCTAGAGTGGTGAAAATGTATGTCTGTATGTATGTATGTATGTATGTATGTATGTATGCGGGAATCCTGGTGTTATTATCTTTCTTTGCTGGTCTGACGTCTGAGTTTATCTCTCGGGTATTTTGCCATTTGGATCGTTCTTGTGTCTGAGTTTATCAATCAGACTTTCTGCCGATTGGATCATTTTTGTGTCTGAGTTTCTTCTCGGGCTTTCTGCCATTTGGATCGCTCTTGTGTCTGAGTTTACCTTTCAGTCTTTCTGCCGTTTGGATCGCTCTTGTATCTGAGTTTATCTCTCATTCTTTCTGCGTTTTGGATCGCTCTTGTGTCTGAGGTTATCTCGCAGGCTTTCTGCCCTTTGGATCTGTCTTGTGTCCTAGTTTCTATCTCAGGCTCTCTGCATTTTAGATCGCTCTTGTGTCTGAATTTATCTTGCAGTCTTTCTGCCATTTGGGTCGTTCTTGTGTTCGAGTTTATTTCTCAGGCTTTCTGCCTTTTGGATCGCTCTTGTGTCTGAGTTTATCTCGCAGGCTTTCTGCCGTTTGGATCGCTCTTGTGTCTGAGTTTATCTTGCAGGATTTCGGCCTTTTGTATCGCTCTTGTGTCTCGGTGGTTTTATAATCATAATATATTGCTATAACATGTTGTGAATTCCTGCTTAATATGCTTGGTGATATGCTTATTATTATCTTTCCGTTGAGCATAAAGTAGATATGTAGGTGGTTTGCTCTGAGTTCCTTGTTTTGTTTTTACACTTTCACTTTGTACCTCCCAATGTTTGCTGAGACGGCCTTCCTTTGCTATTTTAATTCTTCCATCATGTCCAATCATGTTTATAGAGGAGATGATATTTTTGTATTAGACAGTACCGGTGGTCTACTGGATAAAGCGTCCTACTCGGATGCGGGAGATCGCGGGTTCAAACCCTGGCCGAGTCTTATCATAGAAAAATAGTACCAACAGCTGCCTCAATATTTGCTCAGCATTAAGAGATTAGTGTTAGGACTGGTCCGCCTGGTGTCAGGACAGTGTGACTAGGTGGGACATCATGCTATATGTCTGCGGCATTATGTCCCAGTGCTAGACATTACTATAAACTGCCACACTGCAGACATTGTAGCAGTATGACCGAAATTTTTTAAAGCTGCGTTAAAATTCGAAATCACTTACATACATATTTATTATTATTATTATTATTATTATTATTATTATTATTATTATTTCTGTCATGATAATGGTGAATGAACGAGAATGCTTAGAGAATTCAATATTTTTCTAAACATCGTCTTGATCAGGCTCGCAACCCAAATTAATCAGGTAGTAATCATTCATGACAACTGTTCAAGCTCACTTCTAGCGGAGATGAAATGGTCTTAGACTCAAAGTAAAATTTGATATAATCATGAGTTCTGAATCAATAACACTGCTAAAAACCTGTATAACAAAGGTGATGACGCATACGTATTATTTCAGAGACTTTGAATATTAACGGTGATGAATAGGTTGAAAAGATTTCATTGTGTGTACTTAATAGCATCTACTTTGATTATTTTACAATGTAAGGGGGAAAAAAGATCTTTCCACATTGCACTCTAAACCACGACAAATTGGAGATCTCTGTTTTACCTGTACGTTTCAGGCCATGATCTCTAGTACTAGAGGCGGAGCTTTTGTTTGGTATAGAGCTTGAATTAAGTTACGCATATTGTAAAGTGTTCTCGTGTATTAAAATAAAGGATGCAAATCTCGCAGTTTCACACGTGAGCTGCCACGTCCCAGGTAAATCAGCCATCCAAGGTCGATAGAGTTTTTCAGTTCACGAAGATAATTTACCAGAACAAGTGAGTAGTAAATGGGGATACCCTAGCCTCAATGGGAATTAGCATTACAGAGACCCCTGGGACACTCTAGCCTCAATGGAAATTTAACATGGAGAAAAATCGTGGGCAAATCTACGTACAAGGGGAATTTAACATGGAACTATAGTGTGGGTCTGTCTAGCGACAAGGGGAATTTAACATGGGGAATAGAGTTTGGGCTTGTTTAGGGACAAGGGGATTTTTTTTTTTTTTTTAAATTTTTTTTAAAAAAAGGGGTAGGCAATTGAAAGGCTATCTCTTTTCGAGAAATATGGCTGGCCCTGAAAAGGGCCTTTGGCTTTCTTCTATTTCCTCCATTTACTCATGCAGCCCCTAATCTTTCCCCAAATTCCTTTTTTCTTCTTCTTTTCATTTTCCGGTATCCAGTCCGGGTGCCCCATGGCTCGGAACTTCTGTTGGATTTTTATCCAGTTATTGTTCAGTCTCTCATATTCTTCTTTTTTCTTTCTATTCTCTTGTTCTTTTCTATCTTTTGCCCACCTGTCCTTAATTTTCTGCACTTCTTCCTCTATTATCTTTTTCATCTTTTCTTCCTCTTTCTTTAGTTGTTCAATGCCCCTTTACACGAACTTCCACTCTGACCATTTCTCTAGCTCTTCTAAATAGCATCTCACTGCTTTTACCTTGTCCATAGACTCTTTTATAGTCCCTACTCCTACATACTCTGGTTGAATCAATCCTCTCAATCTCTTAACTTCTTCCTCTATCATCTCCTCTATCATCTTCCTCGCTAATTGTAGTTCATTGACATAGTCAAGACTTTTTCTCAACCTCCATTCTCTTTCTATCCTTTTAATAGTATACTCTCCATCCATCATCCAAAAGTAAACATTTCTTAAGTCATTAAACAACGCCGACACTTCCATCTTGTATCTTATTCCGTAGAATGGTTTGAACGACGAATACTGTGGGTTCTTATACGAAAAGCGCGGACGTGATGGAAAACATCCCCTAAAAAACATAAAATTGATCTTACCTAGATCATGACCAAACAACGCGCGGACGTGAAGGAAAACATCCCCTACTTTCTCATTTCATATAATAAAACCAAAACTATACTCTCCACATACGCTAAGAAACAATAAACAAACCCATAATCTACTATTCACACAAACATACCTGAGCTCTTACAAACACAAACACACAAACACATACCCTCACATTTTTTTCAAAAAGAGTTAGTGTTTATATTCACACTACTCTACCTACACACATTGGCAAATTAATAGTTATTTCTTTTTTAGAGTATTGGGTAGCCCTTAAAAGGGCTGTTTTTTGAACTCCAGATGCACCTATCTAATGGTGGCACCTTCCAGACCTGGCGCCACACATACATCTTTGACTCCAGTCTCTTTTTACTTTTTGTCTTGAGAGTGCAGAGGCGGGATGATTCGCTTCAGCACCCCAATCCTCTGTCTCGGGAATATTGTATGACATCCTCCCTCCTATTTTCTTTTCCTCTTCTTCCCTCTCTCTTCTCTCCTCCTCTTCCTTCTTTATTCTTGCTTCTTCTACGATAGCCTCCGCTGATAGTTCGTTTACTATGCGCCTGGCATATTCCAGGTGCATCTGGAGTTCTAGCAGCTTCACAATCCTTGTATTCATTGTCTTGCTGTTAACAGGTCGACGATGGGCCCAACTGACGATTAGTTTTTAATTTATACTGAAAGCGCAGACGTGAAGGAAAACATCCCCCATAAAAACATAAAATTCATCTTACCTAGATCATGACCAAAAAACAACAACGCGCGGACCTAAAAGAAACACTCACTCACTTTTTTATGCTACCCATCACTATTGTAAAATTTTTTATAAATCACTTCAATAGACTATTTACATACGCAAAGCAATCCAATCTAACCCCAAATCTACACCTCAAACACCAAAAAAGACATGATTTTAATCTACTATCCACACCAACCTACTTGATCACTTACAAACACACAAACACACAATCCTATACACAAACACATACCCTCACATTTTTTTTGAAAAAGAGTTAGTGTTTATATTCACACTACTCTACCTACACACATTGGCAAATCGATCGTTATTTCTTTTCTAGAGTATTGGGTAGCCCTGAAAAGGGCTGTTTTTTTGTTTGCTATGGCAATCGTTTTTTAGTTTCTAAGAATGCGATGTCCTCTGAGGATAGACTTTCTGGCGATAGGTCTGCTTCTTCGAAAAGAGAAGAAGAACTCTTTGGTGTCGATACGACAATCGACAAAGCCTCTGTCAGCTTCAGGTTGCTGCTGCTGTTGTTGTTGTTGCTGCTGTTGCTGCTGTCTCTGAAGTCTGTACTTCTCCGTCCATTCTTCTTTCTCCCTGTTCATTTCTTCTCTGAAGAGCTCTTCTATCAGGTCTTCAGTGATTTTAACATTCTCACATTCTCTATTTCTTCTGGCTTCGGTATCAGACTGTGTCTGACCCTATGCAAATTCACGTAGGCTTCGTTGAGTTTAGCTAGTTTGGAACACATCTTCTTAGGAGGATGAGTCGACAATAGATGCTTAGACTGGAAACAACCCCGGTTCTTAAAGTCAAAGCGCGGACGTGAAGGAAAACATCCCCCACACGGTTTTCGAGCCGCAACGTTCAGTGAGTGTTATGGGAGGGATAGTAAGAAATGAAAGAGCATCAATCCAACATTCTTATAGCTAAACAAAAGACAAAGGCATTTTTTTCAAAACACAACATTTTTTATTCAAAAATCACTTAACACTAAACAACAACTCTAACATTTTTAACAATAGTCCAACATTTCATGTCCAAAGTTTCTCCACTAGGTAAAGAGGGACAACAGTCTTCCATGGTTTCTAGTAATCTAGAATAACTTTTCTCAAACTGTTGATTTCTATCGTATTATCGAATTCTGCATACAGGATGACCTTCACCGTTTCATCAGGGTCTCGGTCTTTAAACTGAATTTCCACACGAATCTGGCCGGATTTTATAGGGTGGAAATGTCCCTCGTCGCTGCCTTGGTCAGGAGTGAAATCGAAAGCCCACAAAGCATAGCCTCCTGCATAATCCTCGTACGTAATACCGTGACTGGTATTGGTTCCTAACTGTCCAGTGGCTTCGTACAAGGACAAGTACGATCTCAAGTAATTCTTCTTGGCAAAGTCAGGTTCAAACGGTCGGGTACACAAGGTTTTGCCATCGCGACTGACTTCGATTTTGGACACGCCAAAGTGTTGAAAGTAGAAAGGATTTTTTTCGGCAGCTCCGTTGAAGGCTGTATTCTCGACGATACCAACGATCAAACGTTTGGGTAACTGTCCTTGGAACAGATGATCTTCGATCATGGATCGCTGTCCCTTGGGAATGGTGAAGGTTTTCACTTCCACGCGTCGTATGGGATACTTGGCGGTCGTTCTGCTCAACGTCTGACTGATGTCGTTTCCCACTTTAGGTAACACTTCCACACGGCGTACGTAGAGTCTGGCTTCTTGGACTTTGGTTTTGTAACCGTCACTATCAGCCATCAAATGGAAAGCGGCACTGCTACGATTCAGTCTCAGGCGGACATCCACCCCGTTCAGCAAATACTTTTCTTGCAACCACATGTCCAAATGCAAACGATCCATCAGTTCTAAACTTGTGTCGACTCCCGTGATTCTCTTTCTTCGTTCTACAAATCCATCATTGTTGTCTTTCTTTTCATCAGTTTCCAATATTTCAAACTTGGTAGGTTCGTCAGCTTCCCATACCACACAGGCATTGAGATGAGTGTTCTTGGCATCTATTCCGTACGTCAAGAGATTTTCCAGGTAGGCACGATAAGGGTAAGTATCCATGCTGCTACTGACCAGTTTGTTATTCAAGTACAAGTCCACTCCACTGAACAAGGAATGCATGAAATTGTTGACGGGAGCTACTGCTTCATCGTCTATAGGACCTCCAGTCTTATCTAGAATTTTGACTTTCAGGTACAAGTAACTGCTATTCAGATCGATGTAATCTTCAGGCTGTCCTTTGATTTCAAACTCGATGGGAGCGGAATCGGTCAGTGAGGAGACGGGGTGAAATTCCACCCATTGGGATTCTTGCATCGTCATCATCGTGGGGGGCATGGCAAACAGGTTCAGTTCCGTCTTGGAACAAGCGCAAGATTCTCGGTGCATCATTGTTTTTGTCTCTTTTCTCAATAATCGAAAACGTCTAAGTCTCGAACGGTTCTTCTTTTCTTGGCCTTTCTCGCTTGAAGTCTGGTGAAAGGGTGTTTTCTTCGTCGTCTCTTTCTGCCTTGTCCTTGCTGAATGCCTGACTCGGTAGCGTGCAGGGCATTTATAGGTGTCTCTCGTTGGCCTAAAATGTCTTTGCCCGTTTGCAGCAAGATATTTTTGCCTGCCCTCATGAAGGCTTCTTTAGGGTTTTGTTTGTCGATGATGACATTTTGGAGAAATTCTTTGCCTTGCGTCAGTGCCGCATCTTTCAAGGCGTGCAATCCGCGTGTCACCATCGGTTTCAACACTGGGGCCACCGAACGAAAGGCCGATTTTAACATGTCTCCTAAGCCGTGTCCTCGCTGTCGAGCAACCCCTCGGTACACTGGATACATGACTTACTTACGAGTCGTGAGAGAACCGTTTTCGAAAATGGAGTTTCACCGTGACTTTTCCTTTGGTGAATGGAATATTTTGTCCCAGATCTCCTTTTATAGCAATGTTGACCGTGTCCAAATACGACTTGCTGACAGGCAAATAGTGAGGATGGACAAATTCGCGGTGGGCGTGGTAAGTGTTTCCACCTTCCTCGTCAGCGCCCGTGGCAGAATCTACTTTGAAAGGAATGACACGCAGTAACGGTACGGAGGTGTGTCCCACCACGTTGTACTCCACCACATCGGAATACACGAACATCAAATTCAGTCCTTGGTTCAGTTCTACCGGGGCACGAAATAACTTGCTAAAAGACTCGTTGTCGTAAACGATGGGTAATTCGTTTTTCTTGAGCATGGCCTTTCTCATGTCCATGTCTCCGCCCAACATGTCAAACAATTCAGGACAAAATAAAATGGACACGATTTTACTTCGTTCAAATTTCATCAAGAAGCGACGAGCTGCTTTGTGGTACTCCATGGTGACACTTTTGTTGACATGCTCCAAAGCTTTCAGAAACACGACATTAAACCTGGAGGCTATGGTGCTGACCAAATGTTGACTACTAAAATAATAGCGTGGGGGAATGAACAAGTGATAAGTGGTGTACTTTTGATTTTGTGTACGGGTTTTCTTGTCATATTTGACATTGCTATCCATCCACTGTTGCATTTGCTCGTCATGAACTTCCACATCAAAAAAATTTTGATTGGGCAGGACATTGAGGACTTGGGTCGGGTGAATCATTTCTACTAAAGCCACTTCCCAATGGGCTTCGTGATCTAACTGGATGGCCTGAGGTAATTTGGCCGTGTAACAGCACAACGTGTTCTTGGGAAACACTTCCATGGAACTGTCACTGGGTAAAGTTAAGTAAAATTGGTTTTGGTGACTCATAATTCCAGAGTTCTGTGGCTGTCCGAGGGGTTACTGGACGTCAGAGGCGTGTCTCCGTCTAAAATGGGGTTCTGGTTGTGGTTGAAGTGGTGACTGGCACTGGCACTGGACACAAGGTTCCCGGGGTTCCCGTTCGAGGTGAATTTCAGGGAGGGATTAGGAAGCAGGTAACCCATGCAACTGCTCAATAAAATGGTCCACAATTGTTTGTCTCCTTGTTGCAAACTCAAATTGGCGATGGCTGCCCCGATGACACAATACACCACGAATATTTGGCAGAAAAAGACGATTTGCGTTTTAGGCACACGTTCTTCACACCACACCCACAAGGGTTGTTTTTGTAAATCTTGCACAGAAGAACTAGGTGAAGGAGGAGTGGTCGACGTAGCTGCGTCTGCTGTGTGAAAGGGCATGATGGTCACTTCTTTTTATAGTCGATGACTTGCGAAGCGTCGATCCAAGAATCAAAACTGGGTGGATATCCTTTCCAACGTACTTTGACTTCTTTGACACGTCGTTTGCCCACTTTACGGGTTCTGCGTTCGAGAATGCTTTCGATGTCGTACACGTCGTCTTCTTTTTTGGTGACACGTTGTAACTCGGGCAAATAAAACGTTCCTTTGAGCACTTCTCCGTTCATGTCTTCCAATTTATAGACGGCAGGATGACGGCCATGCACTCGTCCAGTGACGCGAAACAATTCGGTCGTCCAGTTAGGTAAGTAACCTTTGTCGAAAGTGCGTTTGGTTTTGCCAATGCGCATCCAATCTCCTACGGCCAACACTCCACTTTTCTTGGGGACAGCCCTCGTCGGGGACGTACCAAACAGACGCTCAAACACCAACACTTCGTTGTCGGGAGTCACGTCTTGCGGGGCACGTCCGATGCTTCGATGGTAAGATTGGTTGTACGCTTGCACCAGGTGCGGTAAGATGTCGATGTACTTCAGAGTGTGGTGATGCGTAAAATATTTCCACATGCGTTCCTTCAAAGTGCGTTGAAAACGTTCCACGATGCTGGCTTTGGTTTCGGGATTCTCGGTGGTAAAAAAATGAATGTCACGTTTCTTTAATTCTTTTTGGAAAGCTTGGTTCAGAAATTCGGTGCCTTTGTCCGTTTGCCATCGAAGAGGGTGACGACCGCTTTGTTTCAACACCCGTTGCAGGGCTCGCACTAACTCGCTGCTCGATTTGGAAGTCAAGGGCACGACCCCGGGCAAATTTGGAAAAGACGTCGATGACACAAAACAAATATTTGTAGCCACGATTGTAGCTGGCCAAATGAGAGACATCGGCTAAATCGGCTTGCCATTGATGATCGATGCCTTCCACTCGGGTGCGACTTCTGGCAAACTTGCGTCGAATGGGTTTGTGTAAAGTGTAGGTAGCTTGTTCTTGTAACCATCGTTGCACTTGAGGTAAACGGAGACTTTTCAGTCGAGTTTTGTCAGCACGATACAATTTTTGAACTCCTGCGTAACCTGCAGGATGGGAGGGATCGTAGTAAATGCTGGCTAAATTTTTTCCATTTTTTTGTGTTGGTTGGTGTGTTAATAAGACACCCACTCTTGGAGGATGCTACTCTTTTTCTCTTGGGGTACTTTCTTGGATTGCAATGCTTTGCTTGTGCGGCCGGCAATAGGTGTTGAAGAGGAGGATGTCTGAGCGGGGGATATCGGTTCTTGTTTCACTTCTGTCTTCACTTCTGTCTTCACTTTCTTTTTCTCTTGTGATGAAGAAGGGGTGGCCATCATCTTTTTAATCCATCCAATTCTGGAGGTAGGTGGTGTTGTTAACTTGCGTACTTTTTCTGGTGGAGTTTGAAACCCTTCTTCTTCTTCTCCTTTTTCTGTCTTGGTCACTGGTACTGGTGGTACTGGTACTGGTACTGGTACTGGTGATGGTGCTGGACTTTTCATCAAGGTCTTAAAATCTTTTAGAGTGGGTAGAGTTGTTTCGTCTAAAGCTTTCTGGTGAAAGAGTTGCAGTCGTTGCAAGAGTTGACCGTACTTTTGCGATTTTTCTGTTTCGGACAAATCTTGGCGATCCATCAAGGACTGCAATTCGTGTTGTAACTGGGACATTTCGCTCAAATTGGGATTGGGAGGTAAATGCGGGGTGCGTTGTTCTTGCCACCGATGGTATTCCATCCATCGTTTGTAAGGCACTAAAGCTAGTTTTCGTCCTTCCATGGGGTTGTCAGGGGTCGATTCTGAGAGCTTGGGACTTCCGAAGGCCTTTTTATCTTGCTCCCACTAGTCCTCCCAACATGGTTCCCAAGACTCCTTTCAGTATGGGGCCTAACAAGAGAGACAAGATGTCTCCACGTTGGACCAACATCTTCTTTTTTTGACGAATGGGAATTTTCTTTTGAACCATTTGGCGAAGAACGTGACGATGTTTGCCTAAGCATTGTTTCTGGTGTTTGGACAAAGGGATCGTGCCTTTCAAAACGTTCAAACAACATTCGCACACGGTATCGATGACCTCTTTGGAGGCCGTTTGAATGAGTTTTTTTCGTAGGGGTGGAGAAGCTTTGGACAGGACAGATAACATGTCCCCATGTTTGGCTAAACGTGGTGGCAGTCCTTTCCTTTTCTTTCCTTGGGGTTTTCTGGAGGGTGACATCTTTGAATCTTCAGGAGCACCAAAAAAACACTGATACCCTACTTGGTCACAGGCCTTTTTTATACTGGAACGCGTCGCCACTGATTGTCTTGACGTCGTATCAGTTTGAGGACAGGCATGACACGTCGTGCAGGGGTACGTAACGGGCTAAATCGAGCCAGTTCTTGCTTGGACAAATCCAGTAAACTTTGTAACATGCCCGATCTTTCATGGACTTTGATTTTGGGAGAAGGTACTTTGTGAGCAGCAGCCACTGCCACTAAATTGGAGGGTCCTGCCACTGGGGAAGTTCTTTTGGGGGTCATCAACGGAGAAGTTCTTGGTGTGATCAACGTCTCCAAGTACTCTTCAGTTCCTGGTGTCATTAACGGAGAAGTGGACAAACGTGAGGATGCCGGAGACGCAGTCACTGCCGTGGCAGATCGTGGTTTGCGAGTGTAAGGTTGCGTCCTGGCCGAAGTGCCTCTCTTGCGACTAGTTTTCTTCTGTGGACTTTTCTTTTTCTGGGGACTTTTTCTCTGTTTCTTTTTCTGGGGGCTTCTTTTCTTTTTCCGGGGTGGTGGTGTCTGGTAAGAGGAGGGTCCTGCCACTGGAGAAGTTCTCCTTGGGGACCTGGTCTTTTTCTTCTTGGGGCTTCGTTGGACTTTTGTCTTGGGTATAACTTTGGGGGCATTAGGATCCCATCTTAAGAGTGAGCGAATGATGACCCCTCCTAGAGTACCGCTCCCTCCAGGTTTCAAAATGATTTGTTTTTTGGTTTGAGTGTCGATGCGGGGATCGGCCAGTTGGACCAAAGCGACTTTGTTTCGATCGAAAAAGCGTTTGGTTTGATGAGGAATCTGAATGATTCCTTGGAGTAATTGACGTGCCGTCACCGTGAACCATCGTAAGACTTCTTTGAGACTAGCTTCTAAGACACGAGCTCGTGTTTGTGGATTTTTTTCTCGACTGATGCCATACAAGGCACGAATCAATTTGACGGGAAGATGCGACTGAAGGGACGTCATGTTCACACTGTGTGAGACAGACGAAAAAGGGTTTGAGGTTTTTATAGATTTTTTGATGGGGAGTGAAATGAAGTCGAGGACGGAGACGTGTACAGGACAGGCCCTCCGTCTTGGCACCAGTGGTGAAACAAGTGGGTACGAAATCGCAAATCCTCGGGGGTCGTAGGTTTCAAATCGACGAGTAAATAGGCGTGTGGCGTTTGAGTGGCATCGTCGTACGCCTGAGTCAGCCAAGGCGTTCCTAACTGTTTGGCTAAGACTTGCACTTGCGATTTATCTCGAGGGCTTTTAAACAAGACCACGTAATGCGCATTGAGACTGATGGTGCGATGGGCTTTACTTTGTTGAAACAAATTTTGGGTGATGTAAACGACACTGGCATTACGGTGATGCCCTTTGCGCGTTAACCACAGTTTAATTTCTTCTTCGTCTTCTCCTAACATGTCGTCGAAAATGACCAAATGGGTTTGACGGGAGTCAGAGACGATGCCGTCGTCTTCTTTAGGAATGCCTTCCACAAACACGATGGAATCGCCTTGACTTTCTCGCAAGAGGTTGTACGCCGATTGCCACTCTTTGTAACACCACACGATCCGTTGAGGTGGCCGATCGATCAAATGATGTTTATGTTCGATCAAACGTTTGACGAATTCGGTTTTGCCTGAACCGCTAGGTCCAGCAATGAGCATGTTAAAGGGATGGCGAAGATACAAAGCCTCCCAACTGGCACGATCTAAGTGTTCGTCGATGACTTTGACAGTGGGGGAAGAGGGAGCAGAGACAGCAGAGGTAGCCATTGTGTGAGAAATGTCACTTGTGACACGAAAAACAAACAAGACAAGAGTTTATATACTTTTTCAGAACACGTTTATTGAATGTTTTTTTTTCAAACATGAATACGAAAGAGAAAAATACATAAAAGCCAAAGGCTTAAGTACAAGGATAAAAGGCACATGATAACCATGAACGTGGAATAAAAACAAGTGTCTGTACAACATGTTTTGGGTAATGTTCTAACCAGGTTCTATAGTAGGGGGTAAGGTCACACAAGTGTCCTCCCGAAAGGGTCTTTCAGGCCTGTCCACGACAGTCCCGTCCTGGGTGACGGGTTCTTCTGGCACCGTCACTAACACGGGTTGAAAAGTAACTTTTTTCCTTGAATAACTCTCGTGCATACTGGGCCACCTCTTGGGTCCAAGCCAAACCAATCTGGTTTCTTCTTCGTCAACGACATGGTAAGTTACTTCAATGAACAATGAACTATCGATCTTGCCTAGGGTTCCTTTTTATATACAGACCAATACCGACGTGACCGTACGGCAACGTAAAGTGATTGGGAAGTCGCACTCGCTTCTGGTATACAATTTCATAGACTTTTTCCAAGGGTCGACTGACGATGTGGTGAGTGGGTAAACGTACAATCTTGTTCGGTTGATAGGTGGTCACTTTAAAGTTTCCATCCTCTCCCGATTGCAAGGCTTCTTTCAATACCCCAAAGTTGACCACTCGACTGGTACGATGATTCAGAGTCAGTCCTTTCACTTTGCACGTCGTGTGCACTTCTCCTTGTTCGTCCCGGTATTCGTAGCCGTGATTTTTGGGGCCGCCACTGACGAAACTTAGAATCTTGTCGTCGGGATGCTCGTCTGTCCAGGCTCCTAAACGGTCTCCTTCGATGTCAGGGTGATGTTAAATCGGGTGATGGATGTAAATGCAACTGTCCGTGTCAAAGTACAGGACGCGTTCTTCTAACAGTTCTAAAGCTTCGTACAATTTTAAGCGAGCATGAGCTGTCACGTAAGCCGCAATGATGACATTTCCAAAAGGGTCGTCTTGTACAAAGTCCAGATCTTCTTCGTAATTGACCAAGATCAAATCCTCTCGAACGACGTCCACGTGTTTCATGTATTTGGTTTTGTCGTGAATCATCTGGAAGTAGCGGGAAGGTTCTGTCAAATATTCCGTCTTGGGTAAACACGGTCGTTGTGCCATTTTACCCCACAAGCAATTTAACATCACTTTGGCAAACGATCGCCTGCCTTCGTTTTTTTCGATGTGGTCTAAAGAGATGCCTTCTTGTTCGTAGTATTTCTCTTTGAATTGTATTTGGTCTTCGGGAGTGTGACACCAGGAAGGATAGCCGCTGGCTTCTTGTTTCAGTTTCAAAAAGGCATCCACGTAGTCGGCGAAAATGCCGTTCTGAGTGGGGTCACCCTTGTGGTACTGTTGTGTCTTGGGAAAGTGGCAAATTTCGTACACTTCTAACAGTTGGTATCCCATGTCCAGAGCTTTGAACAATTCCACGCTGACCCAGGTTCCCGTCAAGGCCCGTTCTTCCTGGCTGTGATGGCAAGGTTGGTCCTGGTTGCACGTTTCGGCACAAGTACGGCACAAGGGAAACATCAGTTTGCCTTGACAATGGTGAGGTAAGACGGGATGGTATAGGTTCGTGGGAGGCAAAACTTTACACTTGATCAAGCCTTCGTATTGTCGAATGTTTTTCAGGTCGATGTGTTCCGTCAGCAATTGCGGGTGCCCTACGGGAAAGCGACAATATTTGCACACGTAGGGATACAGCGAACACACGTCCAAGTATTTGATTTCTTCTCCTTTCTCTTCGTCGGCTTGGTACAGCAAACAGGTGGCATTGGTCCTTCCTCCGTACAAACTATCCCTCGGGTTCAACGGGTCCATGAACTGGTAACTTTCCACGAGGCGTTTAAACTCGGGATCGGTTTTCAAACGGTGATCGTACTCGTGTTCCCACATTTCCACCACTTGGTATCCTTGCTGTTCTAACTTTAGGCGTCGCTGACAAGTGTCCTGGTACAAGTCTTCCATGGTTCGTTGCAAAAACTGATTTTTAGTGTCACGGTCAGGGTAACAGACGGGACATCCATGAAATAAGCAACCGTTAAACTCGTACACGATCTTGGGGTTTTCTAAGTCCCAGCCATCGACCGAATACGTTCCGATGGTCTTTTCGCCTCCTCCGTTGCGGGCATGCTGAATCCATTTGTCTTCCTTGTCGCACAAGTAATGTAACCAGCGTAGGGCTTTGACCGAGTATTGACGCTTGACATAGTGGGTCGTTTGAGGGCTGATGACAGCCACGGTGTTTTCAGGCATGAATCGTTGTCGGTACACTAAGGAACACGCTTTGGCAATGGTGCAAGCTTCTTTCAAAGGATCGACCCCTCCGTGTTCCATGAACAGTTCTCGAAATTTTCCACAGCAACGCCGTAAAATGTCCACGTCGGAACGATAATACTTTAGCATTTCTTCCTGAAAGTCGAAAGGGTCCGAGGCGTGAGCTTGGTACCAAGCGTAGAAAGCTTCTCGTTGTTCGGTACGCATGTTGTCGGGGTCGTAATAGTGAGCCTCAGGCAAATGGAGTAGAACGGCATGTTGATTGGCTTCCGTATTGAAAAAGTGTGGAAAGTACCCTTTAGCCATTTCTGTCATTCCAAACGTTTTAGGCATTCGACTCAAAGGCATGGCCAAATAGCTCATCGAATCTTTAAAATGTACTTGTCCCACTTGCATGAAAATGATTTTAGCTCCGTTCAAAGTCACTTTAGGACGCTCGGTGCCTTGTTCCGTATAGTACCTCAAAAGAAACCGTCCATCGTATCTGGAGAAATTGTGAGCCATCACCGTGGCATGACGATGACAATCTCCGTAACGTTCGATGTCCTCTTGGCTCCACGTCTTGTCGATGGGGTCTAAGACTCATCGGGCAAAATCGGCTAACGTGTTCGGTCCCCGAAAGATTTTTTCACGCCCTCCAGGAATCTTGCTGCAGTGAGGGCAATGACTGAAGATAGGTTCTTGAATGCACTTCTCGCACGCTCGATGAGCCACGCAGAAATTAGGAATGTGAATGCCGGTCTCTTGCATGCATTCGAAATCGAAAAAGATGAAATTGCCTTTCTTCTTGTGACCGTCCTCTTCCTCTGGTGGGGGTTGGTATTTTTGCACGTAACATTCGTGTTCCAAGTCCACGATGTGGTGACAAATGTGACATTTTTTCTTTCCTCGACATACGTGTGCCTTGGTACTATTGGTACGTATGCCTTGTCCACACGTAGGGCACAATCTCAGGAGTTGACAAGCACATTTCTTCTGTGAACCTTGTGTTTTCAAATGTTGCTGGTAACAGGTAGGGCTGACAAACGTGCGCAGACAAGTTGAACAAGGCACTGGTTCTTCGCTCAGACAGGGTGGAGAGGCCAAACATCCTGGGCATTTCCATCCACAAGACTTGTGTTGCTCTCGATTGTTATAACCATAATCACATTTCTTACAATAATAACCGTATCCCAGGAATCCAGTGATACTGGTAATGGTATCGAAATGTTCATCGTGATAATAGACATGAATGTATTTTCCGTCCTTAAAATCTTGGCCTCGAAACAACAGAGACCCACGCATTTCTTGAGGGTGCACTTTCAAGGTGTAGCGTGGAGCTAGGGCATCTTGCAATTTTTGCATCTCAGGAATGCCACAGGGTGTGTCTTTGGACAGGCCAGCTTGTTGCAACAGGAGTTCTGCTTCGTTTCGTTGTTTGGCTCGGTCCGATTGTCGAATAGTTTTCCAGGCTCTTTTCCATTCTGTCGTGTCGTTCTTGTTGGCATAGGTTCGTCCCACCACGATGGCTCGAGCTAAACACATCTGGTCTTGAGGGTTGTTAATTCGGACGAGACTTGTTTTGGTGTTGCGAAGGTCGTCCACCAATAACATCTTTTTGCGTCCAGTCCCTTGAGGAGGAGAGACGTGGGCCATTTTCAGTGTGGCTTTACCATCGGTGATGTCAAACTGGTCATTAGATTGTTGTACGTGTTGAATCTTGTCCATGACTTTGGAAGGGGTTAGTTCTGCGGGTCTGCTAAACTCGATCCAAACGGGATTTCAAACCGTCGTGATCCATGGATAGTGTCAAGCGATCGTCTTCTTTGGCTTGACATTGTCGCTTGAGTGCGGTGAGCAAAGAATCCCACATCTCGGTGATAAACCCTTCTGCTTTCTCTAAGGGTACGTCGGACTTGAAATCTTTAAACTTCACCGTGTAGGTGTAAGCCGTGGTTCTAAATTTTCTAGAGGAGCGCTTTTCCGTCTCTCGAATGGAATAGTATTTTTCAGGATTGACTAAGGGTGGTGAACTTGGTTTAGAGGTTTCAAATTCTGGTTCACTCATGTCCTCTTCAAAATCACTGGCATGAATTTGTGCCAAGATTTCAGCCCTGGTACGAGGCGATAGATCACGTTTCTGCCTCTTACTTTCTTCTTCTTCTTTCTTCTCAAATGAATAGGATCGTTTCATCTTGAGTGAAAAACGTCAAATGACTCAAGTTCAAACACCATAGACTAATTTATAGTCATGGCAAACCAGCGTATATAAAAAGGGTGTGTGTCCTGTCCTTTCACTATTCATTTCACTCTCAAGCCGAGCACAACGATGGAAGAGACTAACCAAATCGAACGTTTCGTCAGAGCTTTGCGAGGGGTCATTAGAAAATTCTCTTCAGACCAGCCGACGGACTACTCTCCTTCCTTTCGAGATAAAAGTCAAGATACTTGCTATATCTGTAAGAAGAAAGGGCATTGGTCTTCAGAGTGTCCAGACCGTCAAAAAAGAAAAAAAACAGGGGCTAAAAAAGACAAAAGTCAAGATACCTGTTATTATTGTAAAGAAAAAGGACATTGGTCTCCAGATTGCCCAAAAAAGAAACAAGAGGAGTCAGAAGAAAAAAAGGATTCTTCAGAAGAAGAGAGGGATTCTTCGGAAGAAGAGAGGGATTCTTCAAAAGAAGAGAGGGATTCTTCAGAGGAAGAACGAAGACAATTCTATTTAAAAGAAGCAAAGAAACAGGAGAAGAAAAGAAGAAGGGAAGAAAATGAGGAAAAAACGGTGAAGAAATTCAAAAAACAGAGAGACTAAACAAGGAGAAAGAAGAAGTCAATGAACTTTTAATTAAAGTGTTCTGTGGTGAATTGTGAATTGGATTGTAAAAAATGGAGAAAAGAATACATGAATGATATAAGGTAAGTGTCTTTGAGTTTTGATTTTAAAATAAGAAGCTACACTCACGCACTCATACACAGACACGTACTATAAGGGTAAAAATGGGTTGTTTATTTGTTTGTTTTTTTGAGTTATTGGCAATTGAAATTGTATTTCTTTTCGAGAAATGTGGGTGGCCCTGAAAAGGGCCTTTTTATTTTGGTGTAGGGGTGAGTTTAACCAATCAACTTTAACTGCCTTAAGCCTTTGCCACGGCCAAGGCCTACTTCTGAACTGCGTAACGTTGATGATGATGATTGAGTTGAAATCACTAAGGGTGGTACGGCAGGCTTAGTCACAGGGTTGACGTGTTTACCTCGGGAAGGTCGTATTCTCTTCGGTCGTGATAAAGAAGTCTGATACATTTGTTTCAGACTCCTTAACTCCGCTAAAATGTCCAACAGTACCGTGACCGTTTGATTTTCACCCTCTTGTTTCTTTGCTGCTACTTCTTCTTGCTGTTGCTGCTGTTGCTTTTTTCTTACCTCTTCTTCTTGCTGCTGCTGCTGCTGCTGCTGCTGTAGGAGAAAAGCTTGTTCCGCTTCCTTTCGTCGTTGTATAAATTTCTCCAATTCTTCTTTCTGTCTCTGTCTAAAATTCTCCACTTGCGGTAATGAAGAAGGTAACGAAGGTTCTGGAACAAATTCTTGCGAGGTAAGAAAATCCACAAAATCCCAATGTACCTCTTCTGAAAGTAAGTCCGGGTTTCCTTGGGCAGTCTCCCCTGCTGGTGCACCCCAATGGATCGTTTTCTGAGTTTCCGTCATGTTGAATCACTGTCGCATAGATTGACTGCACACAAGCGCTAACGAATCTATATAGACCACGTGACGTCACAGACTGCTGTCTTCGGATTGGATGCCAGCTGACTGAATTTTGTAACGCGTGTTCGGATTGGTGAATGAATTCAATCCGTTTCAATCCTTCCTGTACCTATAAATAAGCGCAGTTCACTGCATTGATTCACCTATTCTCGTCGCTTCAAGATGTGGACCACAGTTGAGTCATCCACCCTTGTGTCTTCCATGATGTTTAGGACGGACATGCTCATGTATGTCAGGTCCAAGTGGACTGTTGTTGATAGGACAGATACTAGTCAATGGATGAGGAGAGTTTACATAGAAAGACAAGGATGTCTCAAGAGGGTACTTGTGTATGGACCGGCAGTTAGAAGGAGTTTAAGAAGAAGAAGAAGAAGATGTGACAGATGCCATCTATGTTAATATTAATATTAACATAAACCCAAAGGCCCTTTTCAGGGCCAGCCATATTTCTCGAAAAGAGATAGCCTTTCAATTGCCTACCCCTTTTATTAAATTTAAATTTAAATTTAAATTTAAGAAATTTAAAAAAAAAAAAAATCCCAAAAGCCCAAACTCTATTCCCATGTTAATTTCCCCTTGTCGCTAGACAGACCCACACTATAGTTCCATGTTAAATTCCCCTTGTACGTAGATTTGCCCACGATTTTTCTCCATGTTAAATTTCCATTGAGGCTAGAGTGTCCCAGGGGTCTCTGTAATGCTAATTCCCATTGAGGCTAGGGTATCCCCATTTACTACTCAAGTGACTTGTTCGTGTTCAAAGGCACATAACCAGTTAAAAGCTTATATCGTGCCGAGAAAATTGGAGAAAAGTGTCTTGCCACACCAATCTGGACTAGTTTGAAAACATTTTAACCCTAACTCTTCTAGTCCCAGGTCCAGCAAGCTGGCCACTGAGGCGCCACGACTTCACCGAAGATATATCAACAAATACAGATATGATGCAAATTGTAGCCCCGAAAGCAGCAACTATGTAAAGTGAATATTAGCAAATGTTAAAGCCGCCCTTTCATGTGTATTTTAAACGCATTTTAAAACTCATTATGTTATCAGATTCAGAATGTCTCCGTGGAGTATTATTTAGCACAGAATCAATTAGGCAAAATGACTCCGAAATTCACAAATGTTCTCCAAAACATTAGTTTTTGTCATATTTTTATATTTCGACGACAATAAATGGCAAAATCGAAACCATTCGAGCCACTGATGTTAATACAGCATATCAGACACACTTAAAAAACGCTTTTGACGTGGATTGTAATCAACATTTGTGCAAATTTAGTTCTTCATTTCTACAATTAAAGCAGTCAAATTATATTTTGTGCAATTCATATCTTCAAAATAATAGATCCTGCAATCGTAAAACTTAATGTCAATGTGTTCTGCGATTTTTATTTTTCAGAATGTCATATTGTTCGACAATAATTAAAATATTACTTTTCCTCGTGACAGTTTTCATGTTGCAATATGCAATAATTGCAGCGTTATTAACGGAAATGTTGTGTCTTGAGAAAAATCTGTGCTTAATTTTATTCAACGCTTATCTTAAATTTAGAGGTAAATAATGCACTGTCATCTACCGATGACTTATTTAAGATGTCTGGGTAATGGGCAGGTGGCAATAAACACTACAAATAATCTAACTGAATAAGGTCATAGTTATATTGATACTGAGGTGCAGAAAATTTTGATGTCTGTCCACCTGATTTCTGTCCGGCATTTACAAACAGAAATTAGGTCTGGACATAAAACTAGAGTATATATTCTAGGATTCTGTCTGACAAAAACTTCTCCCAGCTAGATTCGTGAAGTTTAGACTCTAAAGGTTCCGACATGTTTGTTAAATCCAAGACATGTAAAGTTATAACATTATTTATTTCAATTAGAGATGGTTTTCGTACGATATTTTATATCTTGTTATCATTTTCGGGCGAACACATCGCATGTTAGTCTCCCAGACAATACCTTTTGTCGGAACAAAAGGTCAACTTAATGTCCAGTGCATTAAGATCCTGCTGTTACTTACAGGCGATCACATCGCATGGTAGTCTCCAAGACAATACCTTTTGTCGGAATAAAAGGTCAACTTAATGTCCAGTGCATTAAGATCCTGCTGTTACTTACAGGCGATCACATCGCATGGTAGTCTCCAAGATAGTACCTCTTATCAGAAAATTATAAAAGTTAAATTCCAACGCGACACGATCTTGCTGTCATGTTCAGGCTATCCTCTCGCATACCAGTCACCCGTCTTCTAAAAGTTTCTAGTCACATTAAGGCTTACGACTTTAGTCAAATGAACGTCTACTGCGCATCAGGAAATGACGTGATCACTGCATTATGACCTCGTCTCATAGAGTTGTTTCAGTTAACGGTAGATATAAAGTGACATAACTGCGACTTTTGTTTCGCATTGAATATTCAAAATAATAATATTTATTAAATTTCAGTAACCGAGTGGCCGAATGGTCTAAAGCGCTCTCAGTTACGCATCACTGCCATTACACCTCTGTCTGCGGCGGTTCGAGTCTCGGATTCAGCCAACGTGGGTATGTGAGAAAGCTTGCCAGTAGCTTCTCGTGGGTCGGTGGTTCTTTTTTGGGGTTTTCCAGGGTTCTTCCTCCACCATTAATATTGGCCGCCGTGCATGGCCTATCGTGTGCTGAAAAATGGCGTTAAACTCCACAACAACAACAACAACAAAATACATACATACATACATACACACACACACACACACACACACACGCACACGCACGCACGCACGCACGCACACACACATACATACATACATACATACATACGTCACCTCAGGACGTACCTACACTGCTCGAAGATACCTTACATGTTTCCTATAGTATGATTTATCAAAATTAAATATTGTGAAGCAGTGTATTAGGATATAGTAACAATGAAAACAAATGAAAGGGAACATAAATGAAGTGTCTTTTATTTTAGATTTATCTAATGAATATTCAATTTTTCTAAGCAATCTACTTAATTTTCTTTCTTTCCTCTTTCGTAGTTTATGTATTTTTTATAAAAAGCACTTAGCTTGAGTTTTCTTGGAATGGTTTAGCCAATAGTCAACGTCCTAAAAACGTCTTATAGAAAAAGAAGAAATAAAATATCCATCCGATAAGACAAGAGAATTCATAAAAATTTTGCAAGCTGTATTTCATAACCGATCGTGGTTCAAATTGTTACTATGTCTGGGGGGTTAGGGTTAAATATCCTTTATATAGTTGCCAATATATTTTAAAATAGCAGCATTTTTGTCCCGAAATTGATCCAAAAATAATAACTCAAAATCACCTAATGTGAAATAAAAATAATGTAACTGAACCCATGTTTTATAAAAATCATTCTGTTTCCCAACATCTAGAAATCATGTTTAGGCTTTACTTTGCAAATTTTTCTTTTATGACCAACATGTCCTTAGAGTGCTTACTAGTTTAGAGTTTATAAAATAAAGTCAAATCTTAACTTCATGTAGTGATGAACGTATAAGTTGCAATAGATTCGGTGATGCTTCCCTGGAAATATTTCAAAATCTTTCTTTTCTAATGTCACACACACACACACACACACACGCACACGCACACACTTATTACTATCAATCATAGGTAATGCAACACATCAAAGGAAATATTACAAAGAAACCGAAAAACCCGATGTTCGTGCAAATGGCTGAATATAAATACTTAAAACATAAATAAGTCATATTTACCAGTCAACAAGAAGGATTACCAAAGTCTTTAACCGTGTGTTATGAAGGCGATACTGATTGGGCCAGGTGACACTCCACCACCTATCAACAGAGATGGCCACGATGGTGAAGACAGAAGAGAACGTCATGGCGAAGTCGAAGTAGATCCAGACGCCGCACATCACCATGCCGAACGGCCAGTATCTCAACAGCGTGTTTATGGTGTAGAGCGTCATTGCTATAATGGCCACCAAAAAATCCGTAATCGCCAGATTAAAAATGTACATGTTGAAGGGCTCTCTCAACCTAGGTTCGACTATGAACGACAATAGGACTAGAAAATTCCCCAAAATGGTGACGACATCCAGTAAAATCAACGTTATGGCCAAAGAGATGTTTTCGGCTGTCACCTTAAAGCCAGAGAACTGCGGAAATGCTGTAGCGCTTGATGTTGAAATGTTCCCAGTGTCGTTGTAACATGATATCGAAACTGAGCAGTTGCTGATAGTGACATTCATTTTTGTAAGTTCCTGACTTAAACTTTTGTCTTCGATTTCGAAATACTGTCAGAAAGAAATTTGATACAAGGCTTCTCCAAACGAGGACAGCCAGTCAGACTGACTCTGACAAGATCCAGTGCTGTGTACAACAGTTTAGCAGTTCTTGTTTCTTAAAGAAACATATCAAATTCATTTGTTATGCACCAATGTTTCCAAGTCTGTGTTTGGTTATGAGACCAAGTATTGATATTAATCTGGCATTGGTAAGGGTATAAACGTTATTTCTCTTTCAGACTAGCTGGATCAGACTGGTTATATGTCATACAAGTTTCTACAGTAGCTATTATTTAGTCATTGCTTCCCTCAGCTCACTATAATCGACAGCAGTCCCGCCTGGGCAATTAGATATTCCCAGAGTATGTCACGTGACAGTCGTGTCTATAATATGTGTCTACCTTGATATTAAAATCAATTTTTCTTTATAGTTGTTCTACCACGTCGAATTGTTTTGTTTTCAACATTCTAAATGCAGTTACCACAGAAACTGTAGTGAAACTCATCAGATTTCATAAATATTATCACAACTACATTGTCAAAAACACGGTACTGGCGTAATATGTTTATCTCTTTCATCGCAGTTCAATGTTTGAACAAATCACAATACAACGTCAATGTTTTATAATAGGTCATCCGTCGCTCCTCAGTGAATTCCTATGACATTGAATCAAACCACAGCCAATGGGAAAAATGGATGACGAATAGGAATCACTACTAACTCAGTGCAAATAGCCTTACACAAATTTGTTTCTGCATTTTTCATCTAAAGTTTAATTACACAAATCAACAAATCTAGTTTGTGTAACACGAATGCACGTTTGAGTATGTCACTGTTTCCAAAATAAATTTAAAATGTTGAGATATTTAAGCGAAGTACCATTTACCATTCGCATTTAATGTAAATAAAGAAACTAGACTGGTGCATATTTAACTTTAAACTTCTTCCATTCGAGAAACATTAAGCTTCAAAATCTCTACCTCTATCACTAAATTACGATTTCAATACAGGGTTCCATCAAATGAATCCACTCATGCCGGTTCGGGTTTGAACCGCGTTGCACAATGTGGAAGGAAAAAGACATTTTTGCACGTTACAACATGTGCAAGGTTAAAATGCTACACATTCGTTATCGGGTGGATGTAATTTATTTCGTATTTCCTGTTTATTTATATATTTATCTTGAACAAAATATCTGATTTTATCGTTTATTTATGTATTGTTTACTAAAAACGATGTTTCATGAAAACGATTTGGTGCAACAAAGTATACAAGATGAGTACTTATTTATCTAATTTGTTTTTTATGATTGGCCATGATATTTTTCAAACCCATCGACCTACAATAAGTAAAAAGATATTTTGAACTGGAAACAGAGAATCAAGTCCTCGGACCTAACAGTCATCCGGTTAGGTAGATCATTAACTTAAGAACCATCACGTGATCAACTTAAAATGTGTTTGTTTCAACTTGATGCATTTTGTTCTCAATTAGCATTAGTTTACTTCACACACGTACATGAGATCATTTCACACACGTACATGAGATCATTTCACACACGTACATGAGATCATTTCACACATGTACATGAGATCATTTCAATATATGGATACAAACCAAAAAATGTACCTCTATATAGAAAAGTACACATATTGTTACACTTGTATCAGTTTTCCATTTACTTTACTTGACTATTTCAAAGTTAATGTTAATCACGGAACAATACATTCGTTGTATCAATATCATCGTCAAGGAAACGTTTAATTAAGATCAGTGTAATGCTAAGACAAATGCTTGTTAATTCTAATTCTATATTTGTATGACTGCGTGTTTTAATCTGTTTCGTTTTGTCACTATGTTAACTGACACAGTACTATTCATTTACTTTTTCTCACTCTGATTCTCTGTTGCTCTTCATGATATTGCATTATCCTGAATTTGATTAATCTGATGTACATACATACATACATACATACATACATACATACATACATACATACATACATACATGCATGCATCCATACATACATACATACATACATACATACATACACACATACATACACAGCATGATAATATTGGGCGAAAAAGCGGCTTTATACAATAAAATACATACCCTGGAAACTACCATCATGTCCTAGCATAACAGCAGAAAACCCAGTATATTATCATTGAATCGCTTTAATGAAACCAAATCCGTGCAAAGTCTCGTCGTAAATGCATAAATCTTATTTTATACCATCCAAAGGCGATGTATGTATGTATATATATATATATATATATATATATATATATATATATATATATATATATATATATATATATATATATATATATATATATATATATAAAGGAACTATTATCACATATTACCACAATTTGGACATGTTCCCTAATGTTCCTACTTTGAGTAGAACCTCGTCTTATTTTGTCACTGTTTACTTCAGAAGCACCCTTTAACACATCCATCACGAGGCAGGGTGGATTCAGTTTTTCTTGACTCCCGTTAATATTACAGGTATAAGTGTGTGTGTGTGTGTGTGTGTGTGTGTGTGAGAGAGAGCAGCAGAGGGGCTGTACAGACCGAAACTTTTTGCACAATAAACCCCTCCAGGAAACTATTCCTCGATAGAGGGCTTATTTCGACGAAATAAACCCTTCTATTCAGAATACAGGACAAAAAAAAATGTCCCCCGAAAACTCGAAGAGTTTCCAGGGACAAACTCGTTGAGTTTGCACTGACAACTTGGGTTACTTCAATAAATCTGAAACAGTTTCCGTGGCGGGGTCGTTATTGAAAAATCCATGGGTCGGGTCCATCCCCTCTGCTGCTCTGGGAACTGAGTTTCCAAGGAAAAACATTTTTATGTTAGCGGAATTAAATCATTGACAAATAAATAATGGCAAATATTGGAGAAGCACATACGACTAGATTAGCTCGAGAACGTCTCGAAGCAATTCAGAAATTTCTTCCTGTCCGTGATAGTGTCAGACAAAAATTACAACTAAGACAGCAAGCACGGGAAGGCTTTGCAGAGACTACGGAGGAATTATTTAAACCCGTGACCAAAGCTACTGAAAAATCCGCAGCTGTTACCAAAGAGGCTTTAATAGAGCAAAGGAAAATTTTACAGGATATTTCAGCTGGACTTAAACCCCCGCCTCCACCCGATGAAGTTGTTGTGTCAGTACCTGCTGGTAAGCGAGTAACAGGGAGAATTACTGACCCCGCCAAAAGATTTACGCCGGATTATATTGAACTTCTTAAAAATGTACCAGAAGAGAAATTACCTGAGACAATACTGTTAGGATTGATTAGAAGAGATGTGTCTTTAAACCCAGAACACGGTTCTATGACAGATGATAATTTTATCAAATATTCGTATCGTATACGTGAAAATAAAAAACAAATCAGCAGGGACGATACAAAATACGATAGACTTGTAGATGCTATACGTAAACTTGAAATTCCACCATCGCAACCTCAAGAAGAAAAATCACCGTTGCAACACACAGAACGACAACAATATCCTTCACGGCGAAGAGCAATAGATCCTGACCTAACTCCGTTAAGTGAATACGAGGCTGCATCTGAAGGAAGTCCGCGGGGCCAAAAATTCAAACAAACTAGGTCGCCGATAATTAGCTTAACAACATCTTCTGAAAGTTTGCCTCAAGACATTTTATCCCCAAGAATTGTACCATCAACAGGGGAGGGTTTAGGATCCGGTTTTATTGCCTGCCCTAATAATATCATCGATGATGTATCACGGTTGGAAGTTCTCATCGGAGGAAGACGTGCCGGAAACAATTCTCCGGAAATTATAAATGAAGCCGCAGATATCTGTCAGAGACTATTTCAGCGTGGCATCATGGATATCAGCATCTACCGGGGGCTCATTGATGAACTCGCAGACGGTTACCACAGCGACTAATAATTAAATTTGCTAGCAAATTCAGTTAGATAAACAATAATTAAATAAAATGATACTACACGATTCTTTTCGCAGACCAAGAAGTGTCAGAGTAGTAAACTCACGATTACCAGTATACGAGGTTGTTTACGGAGATGGAGTCGGTGATGTTGTTAGGGATTTAGTCACAAGAATCGCTCCGAAAGCTGGACCGTTAGCAAAACAATTCGCGATGAAAGCCGCTGATGTTGTCAAGGATAAAGCCATTGGCACTGTTGGTAGTCTTGCCGGGAAAGCATTTCAATCAATCAAGGATCGACTAGCACAGCTGATACGAAAAAAAAACCCAGTCGAGAGGTTGGTGCCAGTAAAACTACCATCCACTGAAGCTATGCCGGCAAATGTTAGTAGCGTAGTAAATAAGGCCGTAAATCAGAAATTAGCTGAGATCGCAACAGCAGGAATTACCTCCAAAGCGTTGCAAGATAGTGTAACTGCTAATTTGATAGCTGGTAGTGGTTTCCGGTGACGATAACATTTTAATTAGATCATCACAAATAATAATAATGTTTGCACGAAAATCCAATGACGCGTTTGATATGTCCAAACCAGTACTTAAAGATGATTCTGTACGTGATTTTCAATATTATTCTTATGAAGCACGTGATCCTAACCAACGCGGAAGAATTGAACTACAGGTCCAGGATACAAGTAGATACTTCTTGCCCGCTGAGGCCTTCATCGAAGTTGAAGGTAGGCTTTTAAAGAATGATAACACTAACTACGGAATCGGCGACCGAGTTGGATTTGTTAACAACGGCATCATGGCGTTATTTAAATCCGCTATTTACATGATAGATGGAAAAGAAATTGAAACAATTCATGATAACGTCGACGTTGCCACAACAATTCTCGGGTTGGCGAGATACTCGGATGATTACACCAGATCAGCCGGACCATCAATGATGTTTGCAAAGGATATAACCGACAGCCCCGAGAACAGGAATGTAACAATGAATAATGCCGGTGACGCAGTTGCATCGATGAACGAAAATTTTAATTTGGGTTTTGCAACACGTAGATCGATGTTAAGTGGAGATGAAGAGTTCTCAGGTGTGATTCCATTGTCTCACATCTTTGGATTCTGCAGAGATGTCCACAAGGTCATATTCGGTGCCAAACACACAGTTGTACTTGTGCGAAAACCTGATGATAATGACGCTATCTGGCGAGATGCTGCTGTTGCCCCTGGTCAGGTAATACTAACTAAACTGTGGTTGTGGATGCCAGTGTTGTCTCCGTCAATCACCGAAGAACAACGACTGTTGTCTTTCATGGACACGGGCGGTAAATCACTGCTATCCTGGAAAACAACAACCACAGACGTTATTCAGGGTGATAATGGTGGGTTGTTTACATGGCATATATCATCGCAACAAGGAGTATCAGCACCACGACATATTTTCATTGCATTTCAATACCGTGCTAGAACAGATAGCCAGGAAAGAAATCCAATGGTATTTGATACACTTGGAGTTTCTGAAGTTTCGTTGAGAATAAATGGGCATCAGGAGCCATCTGAGGATATATTAATAGATTTCGAACATCATCGTGTCGCACGCTCGTATCATCGTCTGATGTCATTTATGGGGCGCGACCTTAATGTAGACACTGGCCTGCAAATATCACAGCGAGACTTTATGAGTTTATATCCGATTTATTACTTTTCGCTGGAACATCTTGATCTGGTTAAACAATCTGTTGTCGACCTACATTTCCGAGCTCGTGTAGGTGTTCCTGCTGGTGGTTACAGAGCGATTGCTGTCATACTCTCCGATAAAGCAATGCTGCTTGAAGGTGTTGGCGGACGAATGAGGGTCATCGACGCTCCAATCGAGAATATGTAACGCAATTAAAATCAAACTTAGGATATAATGTCATACAGTCATGTTAATGTCACCTTGACTTCCGGTCAAACGAAGAAATTGCAATCAAAGAACGCAAGCACGTGCGGGACATCAATAACACTAAAACGAGATCAGATTACTGGTGGTCCAAACAAATTGTCGTTGACTAATACTCAGCTTAAACATTTTAATAAGGCACTAACAGCAAAAACCGGTGTCCGACTTGATTTCTCTGCTGCAGCTATCAAGGACATGACTAAAACCGGTGGAATATTTCCTCTTCTCGCAGCAATACCGGCGTTGATTGCCGCGGCAGCACCAGCCGTAGCAAAAGCCGCAGCACTCGGTGCAGTTGGAACTGCAGCTGGAATGGCACTAAAAAAGGCAACGGGAAAAGGATACAAGAAAAAAAAGGGACGCGGTCTAAGACTACCAGGAACTCCACCATCATGGTATCCAAAAAAATTCTAACGCCGTTGAGCAATTTTGATTTACTCGATGCTGTTAAAAAATTGCGTGTAAAACATTTCAGAGGCGTATTTATGCGAGATCAATTACCGCAACGACCGAATAATCCAGAAACTGGCATTATCAATCTCGACAACAAAGATGGTCCGGGAACTCACTGGGTTGCTTACGCGATCGATCCACGTGGAATTATCTATTTTGATTCGTACGGTTTAGCACCGCCAGTTGAGTTTCTCAAGTATGTCAGCAGATTTTCTAATGTTCCAGTGTGGCAGTCGACGTTACCAACACAAACATTAATTGATCCGCCCATTTGTGGGAGGGAGGTTTTAAATGTTCTTGATGCAATCTCAAGAAATCCAGCAACTCCTCCTCATAAAGTAGTGTATGAATATACCGCATCGAGAAATGCTAGCATTTGAAAAACAGCAATAAGAATAATGGTGGATATTTACGGAAGACCTTTCACACGAGGAGGTAAACCAAGCACAGATGCTGATCTCTCAAAATATGCGACCAAAGATGAAGTCGATAATCTTTTGAATATAGCTGGAGTTGACCCAGATGAAGTTGCTATTTTCCAAGACAGGCAAGGAAAACTAAGAACGAGCAACATTAAGTGGAATGATATAATTCGCAGAGTTCTTGGAGCTACCAAGGATAACTTCGTTGCATTTAGTGATGGCGGCCGGATCAAGGACTCGAATATATCAATCGCAAGCATCAAAGACAGTATTGATAAAGGTGTTGATAAATGTGTGAAAAAAGCCGGTGACACGATGACAGGCGAACTCAGCATGAGCGGCAACAAAATAACCGCGTTAGCGAATCCCGAATCCGACCAGGATGCGTCAAACAAACAATACGTGGACATCGTCAACGGTAAACTAAATACGCTGCGTGCAGAGCATGATGTTCACGTGGGCGCGTTTACAAGATTTCGAAGAAACTTCGTAAAAACTGATGAGGTCGTGGATAAGTTCTTTGGGACTCCTCCAGTCGTCGATGTAAAACTCGCTGATGTAAAGACCGACATTAACACGATCAAACAAACACAGCAGGATATCGTATCGGGTATTCCTGATATCGTTAACAAAACCAGTTTGATTAAAGTTCCCACTGGAGTTACTCCGGGGCATATCACCAACATCGTATTCACGGTATCATCGGGATTCGCAACATGGTCACGACAAAATAACACTATCAAATATACAGCAACAGCCACCGGTGTTTACAGGTTGTCTGTGTTTTCAGCCGCTAAATTTGAAATCTTCACAACATATCCTTGGAGACATTCCACCGATAAGTATTCCGGGGTTTGCACTGTAATACTAAACAGCGGAACCGAGGAAACATTTATGCTTGAAGCCGAGGACGATAGTTTAACAGCAACATCTTACTGGTTTTGTTTGGAATTCGTCGCTGCAACGCCTCAATTGGTTACCGCGTAATTGAATAATGTCAACGACGCCAGATGCTCAACAATATCGATACAATCAAGTCCGTGAGTGGCAATCTGAGTTAAAAACTGTCATCGAAGTAACTAGTCAAAAAGTAAAAAAATACAAGCGCCGCATAACAGTGCTGGATATTATGGTTTATTCAGTATCTGCCGTTGTTGCATCTGCCGAAGCAATACTATCAGCGGTCACTCCGGTAACTGCAGCAGTCGCCGCCACGATCTGTGTTTCCGCGGCCACAACAACAGCTGGAGTTTTCGGCATCATAGCAAAAAAAATATCATCATGTGCTAACACAAAATTACACGATTACACGACAAAATTAAATACAGCCACGACCGCATATCAGAAATTATCATCGCTGATATCATCATCGTTAGACGTGCAAAGTAGCGACGCTACGATATCAGATTCTGATTTCAAACTAATGTCAGATGCGTACAATGACTATTTGAAAACTAAACAAATAAATAATGTCAATAGAACTGCTTCAACAAATAGTCACAAACACAACACCGGTAAGGACCACAATGATCTCAGTGTCCTCGACGACACCAGAATTCGGTATTAATTTTCGAACTCCAATTCCAGTGAGTGAAATCGCGTTAGCAAAGCTCAGTGTGTATCACAGCTGGCCCAATGTTAGGTCGGCATCATTTGGTGGTCTGCAGCCAAATAATTCATTCGTGTTCGGGAAAAGCAAAGCCGACTCCGGCGAACAGGGTGAACTTGACTGGAATACAATTACACTTCCCACTGGGAGTTATCAGATCGAAGAAATCAATAATGAGATACAACGCCAAATAAAACGAATCACCGGCAAGGAAGCCAAAATATCTATAACAGCTCATGAACCAACGCTGTCTGCGGTCATTGAAATCTCAACGCCAGGATACGCCGTGGATATTTATAACAGCTCAATCCGAACATTATTAGGATGGCCAAAGGCCCCCGAGGTTAAACCTCGTCCACCAAAACCTGAAAAATCGGATTTTATGACCTATAAAGAAGCACTACACGACCTCGAGTACAATTATTATTTACTCCTTGCAGATCAATTACTAGCAAGAAAAAGTACTTTAATGCCCGATACTTGGAGTATAGAAGCTCCACGTGTTAAGGGGGGGCAGGAGCTCCGTGTTTACCGTCTAGATGATATAGAATCTGAATTATTTATTCCGATCAATCTAGTACATAAACAACAGCTACAACTCCTGCGAGTATATTTCCAAGATTATATTTCTGATTTAACAAGTCCGCGTGATAATATTATCACAACCATAGAAAAACTAAACAAACTCGCATCGGCCATGGAAACTATAAATCTAAGAATAATTCAGGCTTTACTGGATCTTAAAGACTATATCGATGATAATTATAGACAGATAGCCAGAGCAGATTTTGCAATTAAATATGGTATTCAAGTGAATGATATTTCAGATTTTAAATTTCCTGGATATAACGTGCCCGAGCTGAGAAAATCAGTCTCTGATCTCATCGATCAATCTTTCGAAGATATTCTTGCCGCGTACGAACGAATAAAACCACAACCTGTTATTCTCAAGCACGACAACAGTACAGCATCCGATGGCAGACACATCTCACCCGGGATCGTAAATATCACAGATGTTATTGCGGTCAATCTTGTATGTGACGTCATCGATGGCAGTTACAGCGCATCAGATACTACGACGGCACAACAGGGGTTTATCCTGTATACGTTCACACCAAGAGACCCCCCTGGTTTTCTGATTGTGCAAGAACCAATAAATCCGGTCTATCTACGGTGTCATAACCCGTGGTTGTCAACGATAAATTTCAAACTCACCGACCAGAGGGGGAATTTGTTGGACCTGCGTGACGAGACTGTTAGTATAAACTTACTGGTGAAGTCCTAAGTCAAGGGATCCATAATATTTATAATAGTTTTTTTTTCTGCACTGATCCATTTTCGTCATTTTATCGTGCAAATACCCTATCAAAACCAGCATAAGTTATCGTTGAAAGTGCTAGCACGCATTTAAAAAAAAACGGTTGTGTATAATGTATCAACCCGAGTACATTCATGCACGAGTTCATATTCATGATAAGCAAATTCTTTACGAGGCAATAAAAACCGCATTTCAAATACAGACATTCCCAGAACAGTATTTCCCCGTTAAAATAGTTATTGACGTGTATGGTGACGAAGACTTCTTGTTAACTCCGTCACAATTAACAGAGCTACAGCAAAATCATATGATCATAGTTTGGTGTCAACGAGAACAGATTATGAACTATTCTCATTCCTGTATTGATGTTGAAACGCTTAAGCAAATCCTGAAAATCTGAAAGCGCCCTTCACTTGAGAAACTCTTTGAGTTTCCAAGGGCAAAAAAAATAATACACTTTTTTTTTTACCCGTGGAAATGTGCTTTACACTCCAAGCGGGGGGGGGGGGGGGGCGCTAGCGTTCTCAGGTTCTACTTTCACTTTGTGCTGTGAGTCACACGCTATGCGGTTTATACTTCCTTGTCGGCCTCGTAGTCAGAAACACTAGTATTTTTGTCAGAAATGCAAGGCATTTCCGTGTCTAGATTCTTTATATAACCTTTTAACCGTCTCACCCTGGTGCTAATTAATTTTCGAGTCTCATACTCTTGTGACAATCCAAGACGAATCTTCTCAACTGCACGGCACAGTGGAATAAATTCAGATACCTGATTTTCAGTTATCCCGGCAAGTGATCTGTAAACACGATCTTGCAAACCCTTAATGAACCTATAACGAGCAGGGAGATTGTTCTTCCCCAAGCGTGATAGCTCATTCAAGGATTCAAAATCTGACATAATTGTTTCAGTGTCTAGTAAAATATTAAAACCTCGCTGTTGTAATTCTTTAATTTCAACAAGTATGGTATTTATATTTTCGTGATTCATATTATTATATATTTTTATATTTTTAATAGAAACACTTTGCATGAGAAACGCTAGCTTTCCAAAACAAAACGAGACAGTCGGAAACATTTATCCCCTGCAAGGGCCTAGATCGTCAAATAACGTTCTAGAACCCCACGAGGACTGCTTCCGACATGACAATACAACATGTAACACGAAACACTTTATCCCCTGCAAGAGCCTCTAGATCGTCAAATAACGTTCTATAGGCTCAAGAGGACGTGTTTAGTGAATTGACAAGGACAAACATATAACACGTAACTTATCCTAAGGACGGACCCCTCTGACTGCCAAGTGACTCAGAGGCACATTTATTTACAAGACGAGACAGCCCTGGCTTCTAGGATCGAGTTCTCTAGCAGGCCCGGCAAACATTTATTTGACAACACAAACAACCTTTACCTCTGATTCGAGTATCACAGCAAGCAAAGGTACAATGAACATGTAATCTTATCCTAAGAGACGGTACAGAACAGACAACCTTTACCTCTGATTCGAGTATCACAGCAAGCAAAGGTACAATGAACATGTAATCTTATCCTAAGAGACGGTACAGAACAGACAACCTTTAACCTCTGATTCGAGTATGACAGCAAGTAAAGGCACAATGAACATGTAATCTTATCCTAACTTATCCTAAGACCTTATCCTATGACGACACAAACATACACAGGTGGGTCATTTTCTACGGTCAGCAGCAGAGCAAAACCATCCATTGAATCGACCATTGGATGGTGCACAAAAGACACCCGCCATTGGCGGATTAAATTTATGGTTTTGCTTGCGCGTGCTGACTTTCGATCGACCCAAAGGTCTTAGGGAGCGATTTCGTATATAACCCAACTGTTACTTGCGAGTTGGAAATTCGCTCTAGCAGTGGGCGGGACTTGTTTAAAATATTTTAATTGTATGTTTTCTTAAGCGCGGTCATATAACAAGCACAGAAGAGCAAAACAGTCGGATATATTCAGTAAAACGAGGATATTGTTTGTAAAAAATATATATTCTACGGTAAATAAATGATTACATGTTATGAACTCGATAAAATATTTTATCAAGGTGGCTTTCTTAGGGGGAGCAAATCCTCTGACCAGCAACGACAACTCTGCAAAGCGTTACACACTCTCGGAGGAGTTATCGTCGTTTGTGTCAACGATAAGAGTTATATAACAGAATGAAATCTTCTGTTTGAGCTTCTTTGAAAATGCTGTTTTGTAGATCCCATCTGCGACATGCTGTACAGAAGGTGGACAAATACCGAAATACCTACCGGCTGCGCTCATTGATTGAAATATTATTTCTTCACGAGTCTCAACATTCACAGATTTCACTGCTCTTCTTATAGCTGTTTTACATTTAACTCTTCCTCGTATGGTATTCTTGCTCTGAGTGATCGCTTGAAGGTTTTCAATACTGTTATCAAGTCTGTTCCCGTTAATATGATCAATGACAAGGCCTTTAGGGATCTCTCCGTTAAAAACCTCATAGACGAAACGATGACATAAATACCTCCCTTTCCTAACAGTAAATCTTAAATAACCAGCATTATCAACTGTACCAACTTGTTTCCTCAGCCTGTAGTTTCTCACTATGCCATCTCGGTTTGCCTCATAATTTGGAATAGTTGGATGTCGGACGAATTCTTGATTCATTATACTATAAGCAAATCATTGTCTAATTCATAATTTGTCTGAAAACTTATTTATGTAATCACGCTCGCATTTGAGAGCGTTATCACAGTCTGGATTTTTTTTATCATAATACCGTTTTAGTTCTCGATAGCGTTTTCCACCACACGCTGAACATAATTGCGTTTTTCCTCGTACTCCAATGCCGCATCTGATACACGGTATCGGTCCTAGACTCCCACCGCGGACCTGTTGAGCATGTTGTCCACAGTATTCGCCTCTGCAGGGTTTGCTACACGGCGCTGATGAATTTAGTTTGATCCACTTGCATTGGTTCATCATATAATATATTTGTCTATTTAAATATTTGTCTTAATTATAATAATGGGTTTTGAAAGACTATCCAGAATAAAACCCATATCAGGTTCTAGATTCGATCTTGACCGGTTAACCGCTGATCCACGACGAAGAGAGTTAGCAGAGGTAATTGGTGTTATCAAGAATGCCAAAGAAGAGTTTCGTCGTGATGGTGCCGCACACACGTGGTCTTCGTATAAAATTATCCTCGGAAACGCGAGCGTTTCTCGGGAAATGCAAAGCATTTCTCGTGACCGTATCATTGATGCTACCATGAACGATACAATCGCGCGTAACATAATTGGGTATCTCGACGATAGAAGATATTTCGTACAGATAAAATTTATTGTTGGAGTCGGCGAGGGAACGTGGATTATCAGAGACAAACTAGACCCTGTTCTTGATGCCAGAGGCGTTCGTGGAAAAACCGTTCTGTTAAGTAAAGACTCAAAACCGGGAGTACTTGTTGGGATTGATATACCATATTATGCCAGAGCGTATCCTGTGACCGCAGTTGTTTATGGAATTTATCCGATGAAGAAACCACGCGTTGATAAACTCAAACCGATGAAGGTGTCGGTGTTGAATTGTGTAGCTGAGCGAGTAATGGAACATTTTAAAAATGCAATGCGAGGAAACGGCCTAACACCGCTAAGACAAACTAAAATAACAGCGTGGGCGACACGAGTAGCGGATAAAGGAGCGTCAATAAATGATGTTGCTGAGCTAGAGCGATTACTAAAATTTCCTATAACGGTTTCATCGTTAACCGGTGAGGTATTGTATGAGTGTAAATACAATTCCCGTGGAACACCAATAACTATTATCGATCATAACAGTCACGCCTGGACTGACTCGGTTAGGATATTTCCGCAAGACCGTGTTGTGAAGTATTATCCGGAATTGCAAAGCAATTCTGGGAGCATGTTTGATTTTATTTATCAGATAAGTAAAACCGATCCAGTGTCTGTGTGGTTATTCAGAAGTAGCGAAGATGGAGAATATGATCAGTTTGTGAGACCCAACGGGGAAATATACAGAACAATGGCGTTACAGCAGGAAATGAAAAAACTCGCAGAAAAATATCATGCTGGCAACACTGATACGTTACTGACACACTGTTTTACTGTCCCGGGTGTTGTCGCGCATGTAGCCCGGGAACGAAATTCATGGAGACCAACTCCGAAAAGTTTTCTTGCTGATATCCAGCAGAGCTGTGTCGAATACGGACACGGCGGTTTGTGGAATACTCAGTATGATCACCGCGGTATGATATCCGTGGACATGACGGCGTGTTATCCAGGAAGTTTCCTTGGGCGTGGAGAATGCAGCGAATATTTTAAACGGTTTGGCCACGCTGGCAATACCATGACAAGAGTAGCTGTCAACGGTGTTTTACCCGATTTTGACTTGACCGGATTTGATTGTGTGTCGTCGTTTAAATTCGCTAAGGATTTACATCCTGTGTGTTATGTTTGGTTTGGCAGACATTTCGTTGAGAAGCGATGGGCACCGATAGTGTTATTGCGATACATGCTTGACAGTCGAATACTGTTGTCGCTGACGGTCAGCGAAGCGATTATATGTTATTGTCGTCAAACCGAAGTTTGGTTGCCAACTCCAACGCCGGTTACGTTAGAAGAAGTCATCGAAGATTGGTCACGAGAATATCCAGAAACTTCTATCGACGCTATCATCAAGAAAGCTCCTGAAGTACTTAAAAGCAAACTCAGAAATGATGAAAGCACAGCAAAAGATCTAGGACGAAGAATAATAGGGAAATTCACTCAAGGTGGAGCGTATGATCATAAACAACATCACAGTCGATTAATCATGGACAAGACTGAATTGGATCTTATTGTCGCTGATGCAGCCACGAACAACATGTTCTGTAACCGCAAAGATGTGTTTCTGTCAAACGGGGAAAAACTAGGGACTGTTTTTAGTTATATTGACGGAGAATCATCTCAGTACATACATTTGAGATCTTCGATGCTGGCTTATGTATCCATAAATTTGTTGTCGATGATCAATAGATTCCCTGTTGCCGCAGTGAGAGTTGCAACGGATTCATTTTATATTGATAAAAAACACTCAGCGCTGTTGGATAATGTTATATCGGATGATCCATCGTGGGGCTCGTGGAGAATAAAGAATGAAATGTTACACGGATATTGTAAATCGGCTGATGTTGAAATCGAGGATGAGTATCGCAGCGCAGAAATATCTTCGATGGTTTCGTCGGGGGCAACTTCGTTGTTGCCGCCGGTGCACGATCCTGTTACAAGACACAAAACAGTTTATCTGAACGGTCCTGGTGGTTCTGGTAAAACAACTCGAGCGATTGAATTATTTAGAAACTCTGACATGATTGTGCTAACACCCACACACAGACTTGCCAGGGAGATGAGACAACGGGATGTTAACGCGTGCACGTATCACAGTTTTTTCAAATACAGCGGCGGCACGTGGACACCTGAACGAATGGGAACGAAATATATTCCCGAGAAAATCATCTGGGATGAGATAGACACTGTGCCGTTGGATACATTAAAACAGTTTCTGGATTGGCTGCTAAAGAAAAATACCGCAGTGGTGATGTGCGGCGATCATGGTCAACCACCCCCATTTACAGGTGAATCTCCACACGAGTGGCTGAAAACTTTTGTAGATTATTATGAGGAAATAACTAACGATGTTAGAGCACTCGATGAAACGCTGAAAGAGTTTAAGGCACTGATCAGGCTACAAACCAATAAAGTCCAGTGTGAGATAATGCGTGAAATAATTCCAGAGACTTCGCTGAGCGACTTTTGGGAAACGTGGAAACCAGGTGATTTAATTGTGGCAAGTAGAAAGATAGTCAGGGACACACTTCAGCAGCGGTTATTTCAGTTACATCAGAAGAAATTTCCCATGTTGCCAGTGCCGTTGTGTTATAGACCAGCTGATACGCGATTGCAGAATATTGATGTTGATATTCCAGGGCGCCTGACTGCGTCGGGTCCGGAGAAACAGAATTTAGTATTAAATGATATTGTCACAGTTGATGTTGATGCTGTTGAACAGGCACTGAAAATGAGCAAATCCCCGTGGACGCTAGGATACGCTATGACCATCCACAGTTCGCAGGGACTAACTATTTCAGATACAACAGTTTGGATTGTTGATGATCGCATCGAGTGGTCAAATTTAGTTTATTTAGCCGTGTCAAGAGTAAGAAGGATAGGTCAGTTACGAAGAATTGTATTAGATGATGTTGTCAACGACAGCTCAATCGCTGATGACACAATAAGAAAGAAATTAGCCGGTTACAAACAGAGCGACAAAAAAAATGGTAGAGAGTTTGATCCCAAACAAAGTTTGGATGTTGAATTTGTAATACAATTACAACAACAGCAGAATAATCACTGTGCGAGTTGTAATTGTTTATTGCTGTGGCAGTATTCGAAAAACGACCCAAGGCAATTCACCGTAGATAGAATAGATAGCAGTCGCGGTCATACACGTGAAAATGTGATGTTGACCTGTCTTGAGTGTAACCGACGCAGAGGTGTTGCTGCAGTTATTTAAATGATTGAATCACTTCAGTGCGGATCACTTTAGTGATCGGGGTGGTAATTGTGTATCCTCGGGAATCACCTGAAGTTGCTCGCGTTTAAATCCGCGTTGAGGAGCAGTCGAATCTAATCTGTAGATTGCGTTTCTCCCAGTTGATCTGGTTATGCTGGATATCTTATGTGTAGTAACACTCCATGTGGGATCGGTTGCTCTTTTTTTTCCTCCTTCTAGTTCGCCTGGTTCGTATAAATACCTAACGGTGACATTACCCAGCAGTGGGGACGCTAGCGTCCCTGGCTGCGTTGAAACATTTTGTTGCTGTTGTCCGCGTTCACTGACGCGGGGTATATATTTTTTTGTGATTGCATTTACAGGTCTCATGTTTGTTGTTCTGGTAATTTCATTATTCAGTGCGGCTATCACGTTTGGCAGTCTTGCAACCCATTCACGAGATCTCGTATCGTAAATGAATTCCCTCGCGTACTGGTATCCGAATAATCTCTCAGCGAGTGTTCTATTAAATCGCTCAACAATTGCCTGATCCCGATGAATTTCAGTATGTCCTCGTCGTATGGTAACGTTATGCTGCTTTGTCAGTGATGACACCGCGCCCTGAAATTCCTTGCCAGGATCAACTTGTAATAATCGTGGCCAGTTTAGAGGTCCTCGTTGATAAATTCGTTTAAACGCAGAGGCGACTTCGGACGCTGTTTTAGTCGCTAACGGTTCTGCTTCTTTGTATCTACTGGCAACATCAACTACTGTTAGCGCGTATTTGTATATTTTTCTACGGACAGTATCATGAGGCAGGAATAGTATGTCAGCCTGATGAACTTCATTGGGCACACTAACATCAAAATGTGCAAAGTTGATTTGTCGAGGTGGTGGTAAGTAGATTTGCCATATTGCTTGTTTTGATAGCCAATTTTTGGCAACCTCGCGTGTTACTGATGCCGCGTTGGCGAGTTTATTAATTGCTGAGTTACCTCTCCAGTATCCGATTGGGGAATAATAAATCGCTTGCATTTTTATTTAATTATCCAGCGCCTAATACTAATTTAGATTTCATCGCTGATCTTACTAACCAATTAGCGAGTGACTCCTTAAATGATTTATTTTTTATGGCGCTTAGTGCATGAATTAATTTCACATCCGCGATATGCCTGTCTTGTAGATCTTTACTTCGATAAGCAACATCATGTATGTGACACGCTGCGTCGATAGCGTTTATCGGATACTCTCCCGGTTTTGGTTTAGATTGTTCATCAAGTCTGATATCTAGTCGGGTCCCTGGACCGCAGTAATTGTATCCTGGGAGATGTTTTTCTCCGGGATACTTTGCCCAGGGAGTTCCGGGGAGCTTTCCAAGTTTGGCTGCAATGTCACCTCCGCTAAATTCTCGCTTTTTTTTTGAAATCTAAATTTTTTTGTGCCACATCGCGTACACTTACCAGAAAGTGCTTGTCTGTTATTTTTTGTTGTAATGGTTGTTAGATCATTCGTAGGGGTTCGTGCCTTACACTTCACACAATATAGATCCATAATTATTATTCTTTATATACAAATGGAAATTACAGATTTTTCTGCGACAAAAGAGAAAGAGCCAGTTAAGCATAATTCAGTGCTACCAAACTCTATCCGCGCGATTATAATTGGGCCATCCGGTTCAGGTAAAACACAGCTGTTGCTGAACTTGATAATGAAGTGGATGAAATGGGATAAACTGTATTTGATAGCTCCATCTGTAGATGATCAACGATGCTATAACGTTATAAAAGATTTTAATGAGAGTGCAAGCGCGCTGAGTAAAGACGGTGAGGATGTTGTTGAATTTATCACTGATATCGAAGAAGCCCCCAGCGTCGAGGATCTTGATGAATCAATTAACAACCTAGTAGTGTATGATGATGTTATGTTGGACAAGCAAAAAAATCCCGCAAGAATATTTTCCCGGGGACGTCACAAAAACACTGATGTGATTTATGTTACTCAGCGTTATACACAAATTCCTAAAGTAATCAGGGATAATTGTAATCTTCTTGCGATATTCAATGGAGTTGATACACATACACTGAGAAATATTCATCAAACCTGGTGTGGTGGCGATATGGATTTAAATAAATTTAAAAATTTCTTCAGTCATGCTCAAAGAAAACCTCACGGATTTGTGACAATAAATTTACACGATCCCAGAACAAGATACCGTATTGGACTTGATACACTATTTGCAACATAAAAATGTTTTTCCTTGGAAACTCATTTCCCAGAGCAGCAGAGGGGATGGACCCGACCCATGGATTTTTCAATAACGACCCCGCCACGGAAACTGTTTCAGATTTATTGAAGTAACCCAAGTTGTCAGTGCAAACTCAACGAGTTTGTCCCTGGAAACTCTTCGAGTTTTCGGGGGACATTTTTTTTTGTCCTGTATTCTGAATAGAAGGGTTTATTTCGTCGAAATAAGCCCTCTATCGAGGAATAGTTTCCTGGAGGGGTTTATTGTGCAAAAAGTTTCGGTCTGTACAGCCCCTCTGCTGCTGAGAGAGAGAGAGAGAGAGAGAGAGAGAGAGAGAGAGAGAGATTCAAATTTGTAACGCACCTTTAAATAAATTCAGTCAAATCCCTATGCTGTCTGCAGTGTGGCAGTTTATAGTGGTGTCTAACACTGGGACATCATTCTGCAGACATTTAGCATTATGTCGCTCCCAGTCACATTATACTGACACCATGCTGACCAGTCCTGATATTAATATCTTAACGCTGAGCTCCTAGTGAGTCAGCTGTTAGTACCATTATTATAAGTCTTTAGTATGACTCGGCCGGGGTTCGAAACCACAACCTCCCGCATCTGAGGCGGACGCTGTGACCACTTAGGCCACCAAATCGGTCGTTAGGCATTGTTGTCATAAGAGTCACTGGCGTCTTTGTAAAGTATGTATTTTGCGGGAAACGCTTAGATAGTAGAATCTAAATTACGTTAATAATTACTCACATTTATCACGAATTAGAATGCCGTCGATCTAAGCTGTGGGCGTGTGCGAGTGGTCTCAACTAGACAGAATTCTTCAAAGACGAGCGGCTAAATTGATCCATAATGTCGCCTTTGATGCCACAACAGCAGACATCTTCACAGAATTAAAATGGTTAAAATAGATGATAGAAAACATTTGTAAAAACACTCATGGTTTTTGAATGTATAAAAGGAAGTATTCCAAAGTACAAAATTAAGTTATTCTACAAAACGTCTTCGACCTATAATCTGAGATCAAATATGAACAACAGTTTGTGACAGGACAACTCCTCATCTATTACCATACAAATATGACCTCTCCAGACTGTGAAGTCTCAGGTTAGGCTATCTGCAGAGGACTCGTTTAAGCCTCAATTGAAAACAAGCTTGACCACCATATCCTCCAGAATGATCTTACAGCCCTCGAAATATGGGCGGCAGATCGGGGTATGAATTTTGATGCCACTAAATGCTACCTCATGAGCATGACCAGTATTATGTATATTTGATTTAATTATATCTGATTTAACATATATTTATTTCAGTTTAACTATTTCTCAGTTTTAATTTTAATTTTTATTTTTATTACTTGCTATTGTAATGTAAATTTATTCACTAGAGATGATACTTTTTTCAGAAAATAATTTGACCTTGATTGTTAGTTTGTAAACACCAGGTGTTGATCTAAATCGTGACCTTGATTCAAAATTTGTAGCAACCACGTAAACTAGTTCTATATTTATTTTAAAATGATTTGTTTTTTTCCCTATTATAGATAAATATGAACCATTCATATCGCAGGGTTCTATATCACTCTTGGGTGATTCGGACAATCCTATCCCTATTAACATTTTAAACGACACAGGAGCTTCTCAGAGTCTTTTATTGTCAGGTACTTTGCCTTTTTCTGAGAAGTCTTCTTCTAATGAGAGTGTTCTTATTCAGGGAGTAGAGTACGGCTTTGTTAATGTTCCTCTCTATTGTGTAAATTTGTCATCAGACATAGTCTCAGGACCCGTGACAGTCGGAACAGTCTCTGTTTTACCCGTTGAGGGCATTCATTTAATTCTAGGCAGCAGCATAGCTGAGGACAGGGTTGTGGTTAATCCACTTGTAACTGACAAGCCTTTCTTGGATCAGAAATTCGATCCAATTGAAAAGGAAATCCCTGATTTAATCCCAGCTTGTGTATTTACCAGAGCTACGGCAAAGAAATCTCTTGAGAATGATGCAGTTAAGAAAAGTATTCCTTTAGCTGACACATGTATTGATCAGACTTTTGATGAGGTCACATTTACTCCTTGAACTATCAAATTGTAGTTCCAAAACCTTACAGACAGGAAATACATAGTCTGGCCCATGAAACTCCTTTGGCTGGTCATTTAGGGATCAGTAAAACTTATCACAAATTCTTGACTCGCTTCTATTGGCCACAAATCAAAAATAATGTTGGTAAATACTGTAGACCTTGTCATACCTGTCAAATTGTAGGAAAACCAAATCAGAAAATACGCAAGGTTCATCTACAGCATATTCTTGCCCTTGAAGAATTATGGTAGATTGTGTTAGTCCCTTACCTAAGACCAGGTCAGGTAACCAATACGTGTTGACCATTATGTGTGCGTCAACAAGGTTTCCAGAAGCAATTTCGTTGAGGAATACTAAAACTTTGATAAAGTTTTCTTACTCAATTTGCTTTCCCTACTCTGTCCAATCCGGTCATACGTCAAATTTTAGTACTTGAACTTTCCAGCCTACTATGCTCGAATTTGTCATTCAGCAATTCAAGTCAAAAGTGAAATTGCTAATTGACAGGACTACAATTTAATTAATGTTTGAGTTTTGTAATAATACAGTTCCTTAGAAGGTTAATAAGAAAATGAATGAGTTCAATTATGATATTAGTACTCCGGGGATCTAAATAAATTATAGGAGTACCAGTATATTGAAAGAGATAGCCAGCTTAAACAAGTAATTAATTTAGTTGTACATGTCCCACTCAGTGAAGATTTAAGTGAAGGAATATCATCGGATTCTACTGATATTGGAGTGACAAATCTTTGGAATTCAGAAATTATTACGAAAGATCTAAACCAAAAATGTATACATTTGCATGAGCAAGAAATAAATGAACTTAAACCGTTATTATTTGAAAATGAGTACTTATTTCCAGATGGTCCTACAATATACTAAACAATTTTCCATGACGTTGAAATTGTAAATTCTAAACCTTTGAAACAACACCCGTACAGGATGAACCCACTACAACAGGAATACTTGAAAAAAGAAATTCAATGTTTGCTGGAGAATGATTTTATAGAGCCTATTAAAACTGACTGGAGTTCACCATGCATACTTGTTCCAAAACCAGATAAAACTTTCCGTATCTGTACTGATTATAGGAAGGTGAATAGTGTAACAAGACAGATTCATTCCCATTACCAAGAACTGATGAGTGTATTGAGAACATCGGTAATACCAAGTATGTCACCAAAGTTCCACTAACGGAAAGCGCAAGAAAATTTCGACATTCGTGACTCGAGATGGACTTTACCAATATAAAGTAATGCCGTTTGGGATGAAAGAGTCGCCAAGTTCATTTCAACGTCTCATGAATATGGTTACCACTGGTCTAGTCAAGTGTGTTGCATACATCGATGAATTTCCCGTGTCTGTTAATAAAAAGCAACTGGTGCAATATTTGGGTGTGGCCGGATACTATCGAAAATTTGTTCCAATTTTTCTATAATTACCGAACCCCTGACAAATTTATTTCGTAAGAAATACAAATTGATTTGGACTAAAAAATGTCAGAAGGCTATTGACAAGTTGAAAGCCATACTTAAAAGCGCGCCAGTTCTTACAGCTCCAAATTTCACCCAATCACTTCAACTGTCTTTTGACGCAAGTGATGTTGATGTTGGAGCAGTTTTGATTATAGACGATGAAAATGGTATTGATTATCCAGTGTGCTATATTTCTAAGAAATTAAATAAGCACCAAAGAAATTATTCAACAATCGAGAAGGAATGATTGGCTTTGATTTTGGCATTACAACATTTTGAAGTGTACCTTAGTTCAGCTCCTTCTTCGATTATTTGTATTTAGTGACCACAAGCCCCTTACTTTTCTCGGCAAAATGAAAAATAAAAATTAAAGGCTACTAAGGTAGAGTTTGTTGTTACATGAATATAATGTTAACATCAGACACGTTGTATAATTAGTCTGTGACAAAAAGAAAGTTTTATGTATAAATCTTTATTTTTCTTTATGGGGGAAGTGTTGTGCATAGTTGATTTAATTATATCTGATTTAATATATATGGATTTATTTCAATTTAATTGTTTGTCAGTTTTAAATGTTTTAACTTTCTATTACATGATATTGTCATGTAATTTTATTCACTAGAGATGATACCTTTTTCAGAAAATAATTTGACATTGATTGTTAGTTTGTAAACACCAGGTGTTGATCTAAATCCTGACCTTGATTCAAAATTTGTAGCAGCCACGTAAACTAGTTCTATATTTATTTTAAAATGATTGGTTGTTGTCGAGGTCATGATGGGACTATATATTCAAGGTGTAATCAATTTTAATTTTTTTTTATTTCTTAGAGTAACATGATTGGTTTTCGTCAGAGTCATACTGGGTGGACGTGATCTTTAACAAGTACCTAATTTCTACGAGCTTCCAGAACATGACCACGTGACCCCCTGTTTACGTTTTAGAATACGATATAACCTTTGTTTTGGAGAATTCTCAGTAGAAGTTGGGCTGTTAAACTGGAAGCTGTATGTTGTGCTGCTTGGAGTTATTTCAGATTACTAGGATTTGTGTTATTTCACATTACTTAGATTCAAAAGGATTAATTCCTTTTTCCTGAAAAGTACATGCGCTAATGTGAGATTCTAAATCAAAGACAGTTCTAATAAGACATTTATTTAGATTTCCAAAACCGGAGTGATAATTCTTGTTTCTACGAGGAACTGTACTCTTCCACACTACAGGTTACAGCATACGTCATCGTCATCCATCTTGGATTCTTCGTCGGGATTCGAGCTTGAAATCAGAAAAACATTTTGTTGTTAGGACTACTAAAAAATTATTTTTTGATTATTCTTGAATTATTTTTGGATTTGATTCTAAAAAACGGTAAGTTCATATCTTTTTCATTCTTACATAATTTTTTCAAGGAAACAATTATTCTTTATTTTTCAAAGTTTGTTGTTTTCATTTGTTCTTGTTTTATGTTTATTCCAGCCTAATCATGTGACATAAGACTAGCAAAGGTTCAAAGAAAGTGAGTTCCATGCATAGTTGAATATTTTTATTTCTGATATTTCAACAGACATGTTCTCATGATTGGATATATTAACATATGAAGACATCGCCTTTTGAACAACATCTTCCAGGCTCCTTCTCGTTCTTTCAGGTCTCACTTCTTTAACGTACATCTTCGTTACGTTTCATCTCTATTTCGTCAATGCTTTAGGTTATTCTATAACAGTGTGCCTCTAAGCTCACTGCCATACAAGGTGCAAATTGAAAAAAACAACAACCTGTAAATTGGGTATCTTTAGTGTGGAAGGTTTCTTATGTTAATATTATTACAGAGGATCTGGTCATGATTAAAACCTGAAGAGCACTAGGCCACCCACTTTACTTCTGAACTCTACTCCACCCGCCTATTCTGGCCGCATATGTGAATTTGATTATGAGGTCACCTACTACTGAATGAGAAAAAAAAACCACCACTAAGTGCGAGGACAATTACTCAACAAATGAATTTTAAAAAGGCGATTAAGAGTCGGCCAATATCTTAAAACTGAAACTCACACTTACTATTGAAATCGACGTACTACCTTAAATAATGCTTATACAGTGTAATACTTCTTGTGCTCCAATAGCCAGATGAGATTGGAGATGCAACAGGGAAATACTTGATACCAGCTATGCAAAGATTGTTCATTTAGCAAACAATATAATTGGAGATCAAAAGTGTATAGTTGCACCCTTGTACCGTTTATGTGTACAAAGTGCTAGACAATTACACATATATATTTCCACGAGCACAGTGAAGCAAAATTACACTCAAACATTGAATAGCCAAACAACGAATACGTTCTAAACAGGATAGAAAGAATCATGGCCAAAAAGGGAGAAAAATACAATGTTAACGCAAACCATCAAATACTAACTAGTGAGCCAACTATTAAACGCAAATGTAGCATAGTCCTTAGTGTGATTAAGTTCTCGCTCTCTCTTTCTCTCACTCTCTCTCTCTCACTGTCTCAATACACGAGGGTGCCGTGGCACATACTACAACATTCTCAATAATACTTGGGATTGTATTCATAACAGAGGCTCTTAGCAGAGACTAAACTGGTAATGTCAGTGTCAGTCACATCACAAACATTGACAGCTGATAAAACTAATTGAAATACACAGAGATACTGCAACATTGACATACATTATTTTTCTGTTAGCACGTAAACTGATAGATAAGAGAACAGGTCAACACTGATTTATAACTTGCCATTGAATATATATATATATATATATATATATATATATATATATATATATATATATATATATATATATATATATATATATATATATATATATATATATATATATATATATATATAACGAAGTGAGAACTATTGTTGTATATGTCCGTGACACCATGATGAGGAATTTGATATTGTCGGTGCTTATCTGACCGCATCACCATCTCATCGCGAATTCTGATCTCTATTAGTTATTTCTCTAAGTTACAAAGTGACAATTTGGTTGACACAGTATTGTGAATTAAATCCCATAGACTCCTCAATGTCCTGTCACCAGTCCAAAAGAAGAGAATGTTCTGGATGAATTCCAATGCTATTGAATGCCCTGATGTACCACATACAGAATAAAGAATGTATTTAAATGAGTTTTCATTATTCTCCAAATAGTATTTTAGTCCATTAAGTCAATAAACACATTGTAATTCCAATGAATAATTTAAATAAATAATTCATTTAAATCTGAACAGACCTGCAAATAATTCCATATATTGATTTAAAACAGGACTGAATAATTGTTTATCAAACTTTTCTTTCGACATACTGCTCTTGACTTAAGTTGCACAGGAATGTTCCGAAATATTTCGATTTAAAAATTTCTGAGCCTTGAATTCAAATTCTAGTAAACATCCTGTTCGCTACTTAAAACTATGACAAAAATCTGGTACGTATAATTTCCATTCACAACCCTCAACCCCTATCATCTCAAAGGTCAGGTAGCCAAAAGCTATATCCACATCCCTCAATTAGAGAACAAAATCAGACACACAATATAAATTAGCTATGCATAACAATATTTATATATTTATTATTAAGAAGAAATGTGAAAAACATGGTCCACTCCCTTACACGTTAGTTTCACTAATGCAAACATTTTTTGATCAAATTCAAAAGTAATTGACATTTTTAAAATTTGTATGACTTACTCATCCTATGGTTTTGTATTATTAGAAATGATTGTCATGAGGTAATTATCTCAAACTAAATACAACGTTTAAAACAAATTATTTCTCAACCGTTTATAATGCCAAATGTTCTGTTAATGTTATTTAAGTTCTCAGCCTATGGAGAGGACATTGATGGGATTTTCTGTTTTCTCCTTTTTCATTTTCAACGTATTTTCACCTTGAAATGGGGAAAACATAACTTCTTCCATTGTATATATGGTAGCTGTCGCATGTAAAACTGGATGCCAAACTCCATGCCAAAATGCAAATTTAACAACTGTTTGTTTTCTTACCGAAAAACTTGCTGATCAGCTGATCTGCTACTGACGATTTTTTAAAAAGAGATCAATGTAATTATTTGTAGCAAAATGTTAGAAAATATCCATATAATCACAAAACTTTCAACAGACTTGCGGACATCTTCCTAGACTCCGCAATCTAATCGACACAAGTCCAATTAATAATTGTTCTTTAAGTAGATTTTCAGACGATTAATGAAGACTTCAGTAGCACATATATATTGCACTATATACTAAATCGTGATCTGTATTTTGTGTAACAGGTAAGGTTTTATAGATAACATTGCGACGTATCTCTACCGAGACAAATATACCTTTCTACAGCTACAATTCAAGGAATAATTGGAAGAACATCATACATTTAACTGATTTAAGGGGCATGGATGCGACGAAAACCTCTGTTCATTCACAAAATGCAGTTCGATGGAAAACGATATCAAAGAGATTTTGAGCACATTATGCTAAGATACACCAATGACATCGAATGGCAGAAATACACCGAATTATTTGCCTTGGAGAAAATAATTTTTACAACCCTTGTTTCAAAGGAATAGTGTGATTAATTAAATTATAAATCTGTTGAACCAAAACATAAGAGAAATTGACTATTTATATCTGTGAACGGTTGTTGTTGCCGTTGATATTGGTACTGCTGTTGACATTTTTCAGTGCACTATAGGCTATACATGGTGGCTAGGATTATATGGTTTAGGAAGAAACTGGGAAAACCCCAGTAACAACCAGTAACAACCATCTACCCAAAGGAAGCTACTGGTAAGCATTATCAGATACCGACACAGACAGAGCCCAAGATTCCATTACATGTGTATAGAGGAGAGATGGCAGTAATCGGTAAAGGCGGGCACTTTAGGTCACTTAGGAGCACGTGGCCTCTCAGTGAACTGTTAACTGGTAAAGATGTGGATAATGCAGAAAGAAACCATAGAATTAATATTTTAAAAAACTTAGCAAACGATAAGATTTCAAATCTGTTTTAACACTTCTCTGTTTAATATTTAACCAATATTTTCTTTGCATTTTTTTTTTTCTTTTTTTTTTTTTTAAAGTTTTAAGAACGAATCGGCATTATATACCAGTTTACAGAAACCGGCGACCATGTACAACACGTGTAATTTTACAAATATTTTCAATTTGGGTCCCTTCTAACGTGCACATTTAGCACTAAATAAGTATGAATCAAAAGATGATTCATTGATATGATCTGTCGACATTAGAAGACAACGAAGGACTCATTAAAGTTTTGCCCCCACAGCACCTCATCCCCGCCTCACCCCACCACCCGCTATCGTTATTAGTGGACCGTTAATACATACCAGTGTAGACTCCATGTACGACAGTGATGTCTTTGTACAATATAGACGTTTTTAAATTGATGTATTCGATTTTGAACCGGGTTAAATCAATGGCGAGTTTATATATATATATATATATATATATATATATATATATATATATATATATATATATATATATATATATATATATATATATATATATATAAAGATCATGCAGGCTAGATAAATAATTTTTATCCGTACACTGCAGAGATTTGAACTCATTTTCGCGAGTAAACGGCACCCATCGTTTGCCAAGCCTGTGTACGCACCAGTCCATATTTCATCATGAGTAAGCAAAAAGCACCAGACAACATGATGCAAAAAAAGTCGTTGGTATATGCCCTTGTGAATACCAGACGCACTCACATGGCGAACTAGTAATTAAACCTCGTCTGCCTAAACAGACATTCCGGATTGCTAACAAAGAAATCAGAATGTATTGGATTAATTATTGAGAATTACAAATATACACCAAAAAAGAACGGAAAGATGAATCTCTGTATACTATAGGAAAATGCTTGATACTACTAGGTAGAATTATTATTTAATATCATGCAAAGGTTGGCATGTAAGATGTCATATAATCATTGAGTGATATCATCCATTTCATTTCTGTTCATAATGTTCATAGGCCTTATTTTATAGTAAAATTATTTGGGCTCAGTTCTCGAGTAGGCCATTTGAAAGTACGATGGCTAATTCTGATTGCATTTTTACATAAACAAATTGTCAACTTTTCCAAATGATGATCCTCTTCATATATTGTCCAAATGCTATGAAAACTTTCCTACAAATTGTGGTTGTTATAACAGCAAAGTCTGCATTCTGCTTGTACTTATAAACGAGTCAGTCAGTGATAATTGTGTTGTATTGTCCTGATTAATTCATCTCAATTTTTCATATCTTTTGATACATAAATATGTAGTAAACTTGCCTCTAATATGTTTTGATCTTACCTAACTTATTTTTGGATTAGACTGAACAAGTATCGAAATCCTTATCTGTAATCTTTTCAGATAGCCATTCATTAATTTATTTATAATTGCGATTCGTTTTGTGGCATACTACTTTAAATTTGCTTAAGTGTGTCATATATATATATATATATATATATATATATATATATATATATATATATATATATATATATATATATATATATATATAATTGAAAGCTCCACGAGATAGCAATAAATGAATCTTTACATGAGTTTCAGAAAAGTTCTAATCTTCACACACCTGATGGTGATTAGCAGAAGAGATTTAAATATATAACTGTTCCATCTCGTCTTTAAATCTTTCATACATAATATCAAAATACCGTAAAATTATCGAATGTTTATATAACTGTGCCCGAAAGTAAAAGCAAAATTGAGAATAATTTCCTAGAGTCATTCAATAATTCAATAACGTGTTCAGGAATTTAGACTTTTTATTTATAACGTTGCTGTTGCAACTGTCGATATGTATGATGATGGTCCTTTCAATCTATTATATTAAGATCCGCCGTTTTGCCACGACGATTCGCACTAGAACGGGACAGAGAGGGGTATATACATAGCAAACAGTTCTTGACAGTTCTGTAATTTAAATATCTCAGTTGATCATTTTGTATTTGCATTTATTGTATGTGACGGTAACGATTAATTCGATCGCGTGCATGAAGTCCTAATTATATCGATGACACCACTTGCACGTAAGCATCCTTCGAAACGTTCGCCGAAATTTGTTACTTGTGTAAGCGTAGATAAAAGGGTTCAGCGTTGAATTGAAATAGGTCATCCAGAAAAAAAGTGTGTAGAGCCATTCGGGAACAAGTTCCGGTCGCCATGCATACGTATCAAAGGTTACATAGAATGGAAACCAACAGATAAGATAACCCGTTAAGATGTACGTCAACGTAATAAACATGCGTCTTTCCCGAGTATGCGAATCAGTTGTGGAGGACAACGTCGATCTTGCAGAAGAAGATGCCGCATTAATGCGACTGACGTTACCTTTGCGATTATTTGTGGTAGCCTCTACGGCCAGAGAATGGTTGACAAATCTGGAACGATATTCGTTGGTTCCGTCAATGGATACACCTGAAGATCCAACGACTGATGCAGTTGATGATCCAGAAAGGTCATGTTTGCATCCGTCTTCCAATGGCTTCGGCCTACATCGGCTTTCATACATGAAATGGTGTTTAGGAACGGAGAGATTCGATGTCCCTGGAGATGGGTCCCCTGCATTAAATGATTTTGTCATCCTTACGTGCACTAAAGATGAAACTTTTGCCTTTTGACGCATGACCGTAAAAACTTTGACATAGCAGAACACCATCACGGCGCATGGAATGTAATGTCCAATGACAGCGACAAAGATGACAAACTGGCGGTTTTCTGAAGGCAGCCAAATACAGATATCCGGTTCCTGATGCCTGAGGCGGTCAAACAGAAAAGGAGGAGTCCAGATGGCAAACACACAGAACCTGCAGGTAGATAATAAGTAAAGCATATCTTCAAGGCAGCTTTATTTTTAAAAATTTCTTATCATGATCCGCAGTATTGTTGATACTTTTGCTTACAATAAACTAAATATATTTATCACATTAGCACTTAAAAATACTATGTGTTGTGAAAATGGTGGTATGTATGTATGTATGTATGTATGTATGGATGCATGTATACATGTATGTATGTATGTATGTATGTATGTATGTATGTATGCATGTATGTATGCATGGATGTAATGAAAGATCGCCTTATATCTATAAATATTTAACTAGTTCTTTTGCTGGTACCTTTGCTGACACCAGAGACAATGATGTTACCAACAGCAAAAATGAAGGTTGCATGTTCTCTCTCTCTCTCTCTCTCTCTCTCTCTCTCATATTTGTGTATTTACGGAACGTTAGGTAAATAATTTTAAAGTTGTTAATGGAATATAAGTTGGTAATGTTACTGACGGTGTCATAGGAAAGAAAATATAAGATTTCGTCAAAAACTGCTTGAATACTTTAATAATAATAATAATAATAATAATACCAGTCATCACTCAGTAGGAGAATTGAATTATCTCCCGTAGAACACATTAACCACTTTGGTGCATGCAGTTCTACACGGCAAGTATTCTCAGCTGGTAAGGATATGGAATAATCAGGTTTAAACTGAGATCTACTTAAAATTATCAGCTGCGCCATGCACCAATAGAAATTCACTTTTTGGAATTCAACAATTGTTGATTAACCTTTGAAATAAATCGTTGCAGTTCCCGTTAAGGTGAGTCATCATTAGTAACATGTTCAGAACTACGTTTTCTACTTGTAGAAATATACAAGTTGTATTTTTTATTTTTAGGAGAGGGGTATCATAAGGTCAACAGAAACATAACATGATCTCGTATCGGTAAATATCCGATCTCTTATTTTAGCCAGATTGGGAAATACGAGCAATATAGCAGTCTACCAGACGGAGAAATATGAGCGAGGATATTCACATGCAACGATACCAGTCTACAAAACTGGGAAATGCCAGGGAGTGGGATTTTCATGCAAATATACCTTTCAACTTTCAGCATTTAGAATATCGGATGCCAGCCATTTTAAACTCACCAAACAACCTCATAAATTTAATTTCAAACTGAGTGATTAATATACACAAAACTTTGAAATATTCCCCATGCCAAAACAACAGCTGCTTTTGCAAAATCTGACATACTTAATATTTAATAAAAATGTTAATTATGCAAATAAATTTTAAAATAATAGATTTTAATCAAACGATGACCCATTCAGTTTTTAATTTGTAAATGTAACGGGATAAATTTCAGCTTTACAAAACTTTAAAAGCTTGTTTGTTGGAATAAGTTCGCCACTAGAAGTGAGCCAGTGAAGTTTTGATCGATAAACAATATACCATTCACCTAATATACTTTTGTTTCTTGGCGTATGTTCACCAATATTACAATCTGACTGTGACGTCTAGTTGCATTAGGTCTAGTGGGACATGGGTCATTAGTTAAATTTACCTGCCAACTTAGTGTTGTTGTTGTTGTTGTTGTGGTAGGGTTTAACGCCATTTTTCAGCACACGATAGGCTATACATGGCGGCCTACTTTAATGGTGGAGGAAGAACCTGGAAAACCCCGGAAAGAACCACCGACCCACGAGAAGCTACTGGCAAGCCTTCTCACATACCCCACATTAGCCGAATCCGAGACTCGAACCAATGCAGCTGACAGAGGTGAGATGGCAGTGATCCGTAACGGAGAGCGCTTTAGACCACTCGGCCACTCGGGGCCCCTGCCAACTTAGTGTCTCGCTGGATTAAACATAAGAAAGGTGAGACACACCAACCCCTAATAAAAAGCACAAAATGTCATACAGGTAATGCAGCGAAACTAAATAACATGGTTAAGTTAACTGAATAGCACTTCAAGGAATAAATTAAAAATTCGTCAGCAGAACGTTTGAAAATCGATTCTGCTTTATTTGTTTCAAATATAAAAAATGTTTTCAAATGTCACGGTCGTGAGAAAAGTCTTTGTTTATTGTTATGTTTATAAATAATAGTACTTTGAATTTAATTTGGTTTTATTGTATCATTAAGAGGCTATGAAGAAAATTCGTGCCTTGCATGCACCCGAGACTTGTTGTTGTTGTTGTTGATGGGTTTAACGCCATTTTTCAGCCCACGATAGGCTATCCATGGCGGTCAGTATTAATGGTGGAGGAAGAACCCGGGAAAACCCCGGAAAGAGCCACCGACCCACGAGAAGCTACTGACAAGCTTTCTCACATCCCCACATTGGCTGAATCCGAGACTCGAACCGGCGCAGACAGAGGTGAGATGGCAGTGATCCGTAACGGAGAGCGCTTTAGACCACTCGGCCATTCGGGGCCCCTGCACCCGAGACAACATATAAAATATCTGGACCAACATAGCGTTTAGCGTTTATTCAAAGCGATGCTTCATGAAAACGATTTGGTGCACACAATTTAACAAACCAGTACTCATTTATCTAATTTGTTTTTTTTTCTGTATGATTGGCTTTGATATTTTCTTCTTTCAAACACACCGACCTACAATGGCAAAAACATATTTTGAATTGGAAACAAAGAATCAAATCCATCTGGTGAGTGTAGATCACTAACTCAAAATCCATATAGTGGTGTTAGATCATTAACTTAAGATGCATCCGGTAGGGGTAGATTATTAACTTAAGATCCATCCGGTAGGGGTAGCTCATTAACTTAAAATGTGCTTTGTTTGAACGAAGACACCACTTGATGCATTTGATCTTAATTATCATTAGTTCAATATTCACACCTACATTAGACACTTTCAATATGTGAAAATTATGTTTGTCTGTCTGCCTATCTGTCTGTCTGTCTGTCTCCGTCTGTGTATGTCTGTCTCTGTCTCTGTCTGTCTCTCTCTCTCTCTCTCTCTCGTCATGTTCGATCTTTCACCATTACCCTCTTCCTAAGGAACAAACACATGTTCCCTTACCAAATCAAATACAAGATATAACTCCCAACGAAAGATTTAAGACACTCCCGCCTCCAAGAGTTTACCTACCTGTGGGTGTAATAGGATGGTGGTAATATGACATCACAGAGAGCAGGTCTTCCAAGTTGAAGTCAGAGTGACCCATACAATAAAATAGATAGGTGTCTACAGCCTGGAGAGGGATGGGCTCCGCCAGGTTATGACAATTGATAGAGTTCTCATATCGGGATACCAATGGCAGTACCATAGGCTGGACACCATGACGGATGTCATAAGTACGATACTGATGCAACTGCCATCAAAGTACGGGCAAGAGATAACATCACTACTGAACTACGGAAATTCAGACCAGCAGGGAAACTCATGGAGCTAACATATGAGATTGGAAAATACCTATGGCACATCCTCTGACTCTTTGAGATGATCTGGATTAATTTCAGAAAGAGATCAACAGACGAAGGAGACAGGAGTTTTACTTCAGTGGGCATGAGGACAAGCATGAACATGGAGTCGAAGTTATGGTACATGAGGACATTGTGAGGACAGTCATGGGTTATTATAAAGTGTCTAACATGATGATTACGTTCTCCCTTCAACGTCACCAGCATAGAGGTGTATGCTCCAACGTCTAAACACGATAAGTTGAAGTTGATGAGTTCTACGACTAGGTTAAAACTCCCATTGACCGCACGCCCAAGACGGGTATTCTAGTTATTCAAGGACATTAAAGATAAGATGCCATTGCAGAATGACGAGAAGTCTATGGTCCCTAGTGTAAATAAAAGACCTGTGTGAGAGGATTCAAGCTCCTTGACTTCGCCATCTACAATAAGTTAGCGCTAATGAACATCGTTGGTCCTCAAAAACAACCTGGAAGCTGGACTTGGTACAGTCCTAACGGAAAACATCACAACCATATGAAAGACCTGACAAAAAACGTTGGTCAAGTCAGGTAAGAGTCTCGCAGAAGCCTAAGAGATTCTTAAATGTGATAATGAATACTGTTCTGAGCTTTTCAACCAGGAGACTTCCTGAGACCCAGCTGTACTAGACTTCCCAATTACCACAACAGATGTTGACCACCCGATAATCATAGACGAATTAGAGTCTGCATTAAAGGAACTAAAGGAAGGGAAGTCAGCTGGAGTAGACAAATTATCGGCAGAACTTGTTCTAGCAGGAGCAACCGCCATGATAGATGTTCTCACACGAATATGCAGAAACATCTGACAAACAGGAAAATGCCACGCGCCATGGCCTAGCATTTGATCGTCACTTTTCCTAAGAAAAGGAATATGCAGCTGTGCCAGACCTACCGAATAATCATCTCATCAGTCAGGCCAGTGAAGTAATGCTAAAGGTCATCATCAAAGATATAAGCTTCTGTCTGAGCACATCATGCTGAAAAACAGGCATGATTCAGAGCAGGACGTACATTCTAGAACAGATCTTCAATCTTAAAATCCTCTGTCAAAAGTACCTGTAGCATTAACAGGACCCCCATCATGTTTTCCTTGACTTCAAGAAGGCTATCGACGCTGTATCGCGTGTAATCTCGTGGGACACCGCGCATTCAATATAAATGCAAACGAATCAGCACCATAGAAAACCTGTATGACAAGGCTACTAGCGCAGGTCTCGTCAATGGCAAGAAAAGAGACTGGTTCAGAATCACAATCGGAGTAAGACATGGGTGCCTACCATCACCTACCCTCTTCAATATCTGCATTGAAAGGATCATGACTGGTGCCATGGAAGACGCTGAGGGCAGTGTCAGTGTTAGAGGTAGAACTATCACTAACATGCGATTCGCTGATGATATCGATGGATTAGTGAACCGTCTCAATCAAGCATCCCTTAGGTTTGGAATGCAGATCAGCGTTGAAATGACCAAGACAAGGACAGCAACCTGAGTGGCATCCAAAAGGAAATAAAAGTGAATAGACAGAAGCTGGGCACTGCGTCAGGCTTCAAGTATCTAGGTACTATAACCTCTGATGAATCTTCACATCATGTTGTTCTTTCCAGAATTGCGCAGAAACAACAACTGCACTGGCTTGGCTGCAGCCTATTGGAAGGACAGCAACATTCCGCTTGGATAGAAGATCAAGCTTATGAGCCCCATCGTAATGTCCATAATCATGTATCTGTGTGAGACACGGACTCTGGCAATATAACTGGAGATATGAATCGATGCTTTAGAGGGAGACGTAATCGAAGGATCCTGAAAATCTCATGCTTAGACCACGTCTGTAATTAGAAGGTGCGTAAATCTCGAAATCACGTACATTTTTGTTATTTTAGAATATTTTACTTAACAAACGCAGGCGTATTTATTTATGTATTAGTTTCTTTAATAATAATAATAATAATAATAATAATAATGATAGTCCTAGTATGTGGGATATTAGTCCTAGCTTGTGGGGTATTAGTCCTAGCTTGTGAGGTTTCTCGTTCTAGCTTGCGGCTTATCAGTCCAAGCTTAAGGGATATTATTCTTGTGGCTTATTAGTGATAGCTATGTGGTATGAGACCTGTCTTTTGGCTTATTGGCAGTAGCTTGTGGCTTATTAGTCCTAACTTGTGGGGTATTAGTTTTGTCTTTCGGCTTATTAGTCCTAGCTTTTGGAACATTAGTCCTAGCCTGTGGCTTATTAGTTCTAGCTATGTGGTATGAGTCCTATATTTTGGGTTATTGGCCCTAGCTTGCGACGTATTAGTCCTAACTTGTGGTGTTATTCGTCCCAGCTTGACTTTTTAGTCCAGCTTGTGGGGTATTAGTCCTGTCTTTTTGGCTTACTAGTCCTAGCTTGTGAGGTATTAGTCCTAGCTTGTGAAGTATTAGCATTAGGTTGTGGGATATTATTGCAAGCTTGTCGCTTCTTAGTCTATGCTTGTGGGGTATTAGTCTTAGCTTGTGGCGTATTAGTCCTGGCTTGTGGGATATTAGTCCTTGTTTGTAAAATATTATTGCTAGCTTGTGTTGTTATTAGTCCTAACTTGTGTGGTCATATTGCTAGCTTGTGGGGTATTATTGCTTGCTTGTGTGATAGTAGTCCTAGCTTGTGGGTTATAAGTCCTAGCTTTAGGGGTATTCATTCTGTCTTGTGTGTATTAGTCCTAGCGTGTGGATTTCCAATCGTAGCTTGTGGTATTATTCCTAGCTTCTGGCTATTGGTCCTAGATCGTGTGGTGTTATACCAAGCCTGTGTGTAAATGGTCCTAGCTTGTATCTTATTGGTCCTAGCTTGTGGGTTATTAGTCCTAGCATATGGCGTATTAGTCCTAACTGATCATGTGGTATTATTGCTATCTTGTCGCTTATTAGTCCTAGCTT